>OZ024909.1:79947675-80437675 GCA_964017125.1 Flabesymbios commensalis
CTGCTGCGTTAATGCCCGATGCTGGACTCGGTGCTGGCTGAACTCGGATGACCTTGTATCTACTGCGTTAATGCCCGATGCTGGACTCGGTGCTGGCTGGACTCGGATGACTGTGTTTCTACTGCGTTAATGTCCGATGCTGGATTTGCTGGCTGAACTCGGATGGCAGTGTATCTACTGCGTTAATGCCCGATGCTGGACTCGGTGCTGGCTGAACTCAGATGACCGTGTATCTACTGCGTTAATGTCCAATGCTGGACTCGGTGCTGGCTGAACTCGGGTGGCCGTGTATCTACTGCGTTAATGCCCGATGCTAGACTCGGCTCTGGCTGAACTCGGATGACCGTGCATCTACTGCGTTAATGCCGGATGCTGGACTCGGTGCTGGCTGAACTCGGATGACCGTGTATCTACTGCGTTAATGTCCGATGCTGGACTCGGTGCTGGCTGAACTCGGGTGGCCGTGTATCTACTGCGTTAATGCCCGATGCTGGACTCGGTGCTGGCTGAACTCGGTGACCGTGTATTTACGTCGTTTGTCCGAACAGAGTAATCATGTTAATTATTGATCATAACAAACACATGAAAATTTGACCTGAAGAAAAATTTGTTCGACGTTTTCCTTTCAATTTGAAATCATCATAAATGTCTTAGTTATCTCTTTCTGCTTCATTTGAATACCGGTACCTATATTATAGGTTCACGGCCTTTTATTTTTTTTATTTCTTTCAGTGCGGGGATCGAATGTTGGTCCCCGCTCTGGAAGAGTTAGTAATTTGATTACCAGTGATATATGGTCCATGGATAGATGTATAGGCCATATTTCCAAAAATGTACTTGCTAAACTACAAAATAGCTAATTTATCATGCACGTTTTCGTATTAGGAATCGTTAACAAGTGTGTATTTTAATCAACTACCAACTGTTATTAATTAGTGACATTTTACACTAAGGACATCACCATAGAACCTCCAATCATCACGAGGAGTTTGTAAATGATCGGGGTTTATCTTTAAATATTCATTCGTACATTTATCACCTGTCTACATCAGGGCAAAAACATGATTTTTTTTTAAACTGGAAAAAACTTGCAATAAAGGTACCATGTGCCTTAAAGGGACTGGCCCACGCTAAAATCATAAAAAAATCGGTGATTTTATTTAAAAATTAAAAAAAATTGCTGTTCTAGTCTATGGACATGTTTACATCATATGGTCATATTAAAAAGCCAAAATAAAATCATCGATTTTTTAATGATATTAGCGTGGGCCAGTCCCTTTAAATAAAAATCAATCCATTACCTTATAAAACAACTGTGTATAATAGTTTTGGGACTGAAAATTAAATGTACATGTTTTCGATTCGGTTGAAGGACAGTGGAAGTGTAGGGTCAAATGGTGGACATCGCATACACTTCTCACAACTGTTCAAATGCCGGGGGTGTGAGGTGATTCCCACTCACTCACTCACTCACTCACCACCACTCACTCACTCACTCACTCACTCACTCACTCACTCACTCACTCACTCACTCACTCACTCACTCACTCACTCACTCACTCACTCACTCACTCACTCACTCACTCACTCACTCACTCACTCACTCACCACTCACTCACTCACTCACTCACTCACTCACTCACTCACTCACTCACTCACTCACTCACTCACTCACTCACTCACTCACTCACTCACTCACTCACTCACTCACTCACTCACTCACTCACTCACTCACTCACTCACCACTCACTCACTCACTCACTCACTCACTCACTCACTCACTCACTCACTCACTCACTCACTCACTCACTCACTCACTCACTCACTCACTCACTCACTCACTCACTCACTCACTCACTCACTCACTCACTCACTCACTCACTCACTCACTCACTCACTCACTCACTCACTCACTCACTCACTCACTCACTCACTCCCTCACTCACTCCCTCACTCACTCACTCACTCACTCACTCACTCACTCACTCACTCACTCACTCACTCCCTCCCTCCCTCACTCACTCACTCACTCACTCACTCACTCACTCACTCACTCACTCACTCACTCACTCACTCACTCACTCACTCACTCACTCACTCACTCACTCACTCACTCACTCACTCACTCACTCACTCACTCACTCACTCACTCACTCACTCACTCACTCACTCACTCACTCACTCACTCACTCACTCACTCACTCACTCACTCACTCACTCACTCACTCATTCACCCTCTCACTCACTCACTCACTCACTCACTCACTCACTCACTCACTCACTCACTCACTCACTCACTCACTCACTCACTCACTCACTCACTCACTCACTCACTCACTCACTCACTCACTCACTCACTCACTCACTCACTCACTCACTCACTCACTCACTCACTCACTCACTCACTCACTCACTCACTCACTCACTCACTCACTCACTCACTCACTCACTCACTCACACACTCACCACTCACTCACTCACTCACTCACTCACTCACTCACTCACTCACTCACTCACTCACTCACTCACTCACTCACTCACTCACTCACTCAAAACGTCTTTTTTAATATTCGTGACATTTATTAGTAAAATAAATACACGTATATTTAGTTTTGCTGTCCGTCCGCTTACTTTGATTTTGACTCCGTGACGTTTGGTCAACATTGAATCAACGTTGGTACAAGGTCTAAGACATTACCCTCGTTTTGTGCCGGTGTCCTATTTTTTATCTTGATCAGATTTTGATTTGATCCTGTTGAGGACGTCATAATGAGATTGTCCACAATAAAGACGGCGTAAGTAATGTATTTATATATCCGGCGCGCCGATGCCATTATCTGTCTGAAGGGAAGTAAACAACGTGGATAGGCCTACAGGAACTGAACACTAAGGAATAAAGAAACTTTTAAGCATCAAGTACATTTCCAAATGACGATATTGTTGATACATTACGCTTAGTTAGATAATTATTTTGACCAATTGATTAATAGCTTGGTATTTAGTAAATTTTAAATTTAGAGTGTACTCTAATAAACTAGAAAAGGAGTTCTCGAACTTCGAGGCCCGGCTTTGGTCTATTTGAGTGCTAGACACAAACATTTGACTAAATATTTTGTAAACATAATTGTATCGGTCTTCCTCATGGGCAAGAATCCTAAATGTCCATGATATAATTAAGGAAAGAACCAAGTAGACAAGATAAAATATATTTTCAATGTGTTTCAGCACCAACATCGCCGGTGCTGACCAACAATCAATCAATACTTGCCAGTGAATCGCCATTTGTCTCTTTCACTCCTGAAAGTACGGTGACACTCACTGATAAGTCAGGGTACTCGTCTCTACGCTGTACCTCGTACAGACGATGTAGGCCTACCCACCCAATTCTGATTCAATGTTGGGCCTGTACATAATATAACTGAGCTAGAGCTGTATTGAGAGAACAAGTCTTCACCTGGCTGTCTCTAGTGAAAAAAACGCTATTCACAGAATGTCAATAAACATCTAACAGGGCCGCTTACAGAGTCAATGATTGGCTTTCTTCTGAGGGCGGAGGCCCTGGTGCAGTGGTTAAATCTGCCTGCTTAGAAAGTCGGAGATCGCGGGTTTGAACCTGACTCTGAACTAAAAGTTTCAAAGAAACAAAATGTTTCTTCCTCGCTCACTTGTAAAGATGCAGCCCCTCATATTACTACGCCACTCACTATTTCTTTTGTGTTTTCGATGAATTCCAAACACAAAAAATCGATATTTTTTTGCAGAAAAAAATCACTAGATACAATATATTCATGACTAATTTCCACGTCCCTGAGCACAATAAGTAGCGGGATATGACAAAAATACACTGAATATATTGTGCAGTCAAGTAATTAGATGTCCAAGTATTTAGTTGTGTGAGACCATGAGCGAGACAGCGAGACAATGATCAACTGTTGGCTTCATGCTGGGCCGATGTTGTAGACGTTGGGCCAACATCGAGCCAACATTGGATCATAGTCTTGTGTATGATGATTGGGCTTGGATGGCTTTTCAATTTGAATTTTCACCCACTTGAAGTTGTGTCTCGCTGACGCGATCCACAACTTCAAGTGAGTGAAAATTATTCAGAATACTTTTACTACAGGTTTTTCTTTATCTCAGCTGATAAGGGGAATTAGTAGGGCTCTGAGAAGTACAACAATAAACATCGCATTTTGTAGCCTATAATAGGCCTAAATCACTGCTGTTTCCCTTTCTATTGAATAAAAAAATAATCGTAAGCGTCTTATTATCAAGTAGACATTCTCCTTTTCTATGGCAAATGTTGGTATAATATTGGGCTGATGGCGTAGAAGGTGATCCAACATTAAACCAGCATAATGATGTAGCGTCGGATTCTGACGTCTAAGAAAATCCATTCCCCCACTTAATCATAGCATGTGCAACACGTCACCTAGAATGTCCTCCAATGTGTCTCTTATTATGACGTTAGTTGTGGAATGCTCGTGTTGCTCAGGAATGTGAAAACAACAAGAAACACTTAGCTTCACGTCAGGTTATATTTAGGTCAAGGTCATCTCTTGTTTTCGCGCAGAAAACATTACTATATCATATGTATTATTTGAACCACTTTTTATGCTTATACTTTTCGTATATAGATGTATATGAATATAGTTGCTGAATAGCCTCATCTAGCGCATCACGACCAAAGCTGTATATAATATTATCATGATATAATTTGTAAGTTTTTGTATCTATGTATTGGTCGAAAGCTAAATAAAAGAAATCTAGACGTCTGATTCTGTCGGTCCCCGCACTGAAAGGGTTATTCATAGCATGTGTGGCACGTCACCTGGAATGTCCTCCTACCTGAGTCTCTTATTATGACGTCAATGGTGGAATGCTCCTGTTGCTCAGGAATGTGAAAACAACCAGAAACACCCCCATCAACTTCACGTCAAGGTCATATTTATAGGTCAAGGTCGCTTCTAGATTAATCCTAGATTGGAAGCCGTAGAGCTTTCCCGCCACGGGGCATGTGATGTCATATGCTACCTGGGCAGATGACAGAATAATAGCTCGGGTTAGATTCATCTTGGTTAGATCCATCATACCTGACAGTCCACTCGTTTCACCAGTGTCTCTACTTCAGACGCACAGTAACACTCACTGGTAAGTCAGTGTAACCTGACAGCAATCACACAGAGACTCAGAGACCCAGGATATCGTCTGTCAGGTTCTGACAACATGTCACTTCCAACACCCTTTGCTTGTCTCAGCTGTGGGATAAATTATTATTTAACCTTTAAAGCGTTGAGCTGTTCTTATACAAATCATACCAAAGTTTTTTTTACAATTTGAAATCATCATAAATGTCTTAGTTAGTACTTCCCACTTCATTTTACCAGCCATTATGCATATTTTACACTTTCATTGTGGGGGTCGCGGTCTTCGCACTGAAAGGGTTAAACTTGATTAATTTGTGGAACTTTGCACAAAAATTTTGGATCCTTCTCTTTTTATTGTTATGTTAAAGCAGACATTCCTGAATGTCGTAAATGTAGCCTACCACAAATTGCAATCCGAAACTACTATCAAAATCTATCCCCGGTCAATGAAAGAGTGGTTCAGCTTGTCACATGACGATATGAGCCAATCGCCACCGTCTTTTAGTTGTTATTTTAATTAGAAGGTAGAAATCCATAATTGGCCCCGTTTTATTGGCAAAGTAGCTGTCAACCACACCAGAATGCGAAAGTGCTCCACACAAGGAGCCTTAGATGTATGACTACAGATGAGACCACTCGCATGAACTATAATTGCGTATACAATGAAGATATGAAAGCGTTGTCACACACAGACAAATTTTACATTCTTCAGATGAATGAGTTGAGGTCACATCTCAACAACGCAAGCTGAATATGACAAATGAAAAATATCCCTGTCAGTTAAGGTGAGTAAAACGCGTGTTAATGTCAAACAGTGTTAATAATGACATTAATATATGTTTATTTCAACACATTATTGAGATGGAAATATAATAAACTTGGGCGTTTATGGATGAATGGTCTGTTTTTAGTTTGGATTAAAATGTGTAGCATCGCTTTCATAACTTAATTTCATATACTCAATTACAGTTCATGCAGTGGCGCCACCTGTAGTACAACATGTGCGCTTTTCAGTGAGAAGTATGGCGTACTTAAGGGTCTTGTCGAGTTAAAGAAATCCAAAAATCCGCGAAAAAAACTCGGATTGTCCAGACATCACCCACCCACCCCCTGTTTTTTTGGAAACATGTACAACAAAAAGCACCACAAGAAAAAAACTTGACAAAACCCCTCAACGAGCGCACATCATCTGTACTTGGTGCGTCTCCTGTCAAGCATTCACCCAAGATCTTAACCATCTACTATATATAGATATCATTCAAAATAAAAGTTCAATAATTGTATTGCACGGTTTAAAGAACACCACATTATTAATTTTATATTTGAAATATTGTATGTTGTTATACATACTGGTGGCAGATTTTAATTATTAAAATCTGCATTAAATAATTATGTAGGCTGTACTTCAAAAACATTATCATGAACTTGATTATAGTTGAAACCAAACACTGTAGATCTGGTAATTTTCGCGTGTTTAGATTTTCGCATTTGTGATTTTGGTGCTTTTGGTGATGTCTTGAATTCGCGAATTATCAATTTCGATGATAGTAGCGCTATCATAATACTAATTTTCGTGTGATTCTTTAGTTCGCGATCTTGTCCTCTTCGCGGAATTCGCGAAAATTAAAACCCCGCGACTATTACAAGATCTACAGTAATAATTATCACTATATTGTGTACAATTTCCCCCTGTATACATTTTTCCTCAGGGTATGTTTTCGATCGTGCTGTTATTGTTTGTTTGTTTGTTTGTTTGACTGTGATATTACATGCAAATTAATAAACAGATTTGTATGAAATGTTTATCAAAGGTGTGTCTCGGGCGAAGGAACAATCGATCAGACGATCCGAATTACTGTCTTGGCTGTTCTGTTTTACTGCTGTGTCAATGACAGCAACTTATGTCATGATTATATGCTGTTTTTTGTGAAGAAAAAATTAAATAAATAATAATAATAGGCCTAATAATAAAAATAATTCTCACACTCTGCGCAGTGATTTTCACTATGAGACGTATATCGGTAGCAGCCTATATCGCACTCTATATATGGCAGTTATATCAATATGTGACTTGATCGTGTGAGAAAATACAAACGTTGTTCATTTTTCGTGCGATATGGGAAAATACAGCACATGTCCAATGAATAAGGTGTTCGCCTAAAGGCTCACACCTTATTCATTGGACGAGTGCTGTATTTTACCATATCGCACTCAAATGCACACCGTTTGCATATCTAATAACTATACCAACAGTGAGGTGCTACCCAGCAAACATGAGACGTTGACACAATGTTGTTTTAATGTTGGGCTGGTATCGCAGACGTCGGACAAACCTTAAAACAACATTGGAACAGCGTCCCGTGTATGCTGAGATATATATTACTGCCAAACAAAGCCAAAAGGGATTTAAAGGTGATCTATCACCCCTTATATAGTATGAATAATTTTGTGACAGATAAATCAAAGTTGCCACAAGATGGGGCACAAGTGTTCCCTTATATGGGGTGATTGGCTATCATGTGACCCTCCGAGAGAGTCACATGATAGTCAATCACCCCATATTGGGGTGATTGACTATCATGTGACCCTCTGAGAGGATCACATGATAGCCGATCACTCCATATAAGGACATAATTATTCATACCATATAAGGGGTGATAGATCAACTTTAAGAGGAAGATTAACCCCCAAAACGTGTCACGCAAACGCGATTAACAACTTCAAATGTCTGAAAATTACTCATATTTTTTTAAATTATACACCAAGCATTTGCAAATTTTCTTGTTCAAACACACCTTTCATTCCCACTATCAGTAATGGCAAATAAAACGGATTCGAAACGACTATTGTGGCGATTAGCGACATTGGAAACAACATCTTGTTGGCATATTATTGCCACACAAAGACACAAAGGCTTCAAGGGGAGATTAACAAGTAACCATTTACTGTCTCTCTCGGCGCTGTATTGTGGAGTGCATTCTGGCTTCATGCCACAGCTAGGGTTGTGTCTGTAAGTAACCATAGAAACCCGAAGAATGTAGATTGAAATGCGACATCTTTTATGTATGGTATCTATGACAACATTACTGGGACGTCACTTAACTGCAAACACAAGAGGTTGGCCCGATGCTGGTTTATTGTTGGGCCAGCGTCGCAGACGGTGGACCCACATTAAACCAACATTCGCTGAACGTATTTTGTTTACTGTGTTCAAGCCTTACTTTCCCATAAAGGGCGGGGGGCCCGGTGCAGTGGTTAAAGTTGGCTGCTTGGCAAATCGGCGATCGCAGCTTCGAGCCCCACTCTGGCCTTTGAGTTAAAAAAAAATGTTTTTTCACCGTTTATTTGTAAAGATTTAATATCGTGGGGAGCCTCCGTGACCGCCACGGCTTGAATTTCAAAGCCTGTGGCTAGAGGGCAGTGTCATCTCCTGGCCCAATTTAGCAATGTGTGCCCAAAGGTGGCCTAAAACACCATTCATTCATTAAATTATTTTCCAATCCATTCACCACATGGTATATTAAAAAAATAATATATAAATCATTCACAATATAAGCGTTTTCATCCTACATCTGAGTATTTTATAATATTAGGACATTTTTCTGTAGGCCTACTAAAATGATATAGAAGCCATTTACCACATGAGCGTTGTTAGCCTACATCTGAGTATTTTATAATATCAGGACATTCTTCTGTAGGCCTCCTAAAATGATATATAAGCCATTTACCACATGAGCGTTGTTAGCCTACATCTGAGTATTTTATAATATCAGGACATTCTTCTGTAGGCCTACTAAAATGATATATAAGCCATTTACCACATGAGCGTTGTTAGCCAACATCTAAGTATTTTATAAAATCAGGACATTCTTCTGTAGGCCTTCTAAAATGATAAATAAGTCATTTACCACATGGGCGTTGTTAGCCTACATCTGAGTATATTATAATATCAGGACATTCTGCTGTAGGCCTACTAAAATGATAAATAAGCCATATACCACATGAGCGTTGTTTGCCTAAATCTGAGTATTTTATAATATCAGGACATTCTTCTGTAGGCCTACTAAAATGATAAATAAGTCATTTACCACATGGGCGTTGTTAGCCTACATCTGAGTATATTATAATATCAGGACATTCTGCTGTAGGCCTACTAAAATGATAAATAAGCCATTTACCACATGAGCGTTGTTAGCCTACATCTGAGTATATTATAATATCAGGACATTCTTCTGTAGGCCTTCTAAAATGATTTATAAGCCATTTACCACATGAGCGTTGTTATCCTATATCTGAGTATATTATAATATCAGGACATTCTTCTGTAGGCCTACTAAAATGATATATAAACCTTCACCACATGAGCGTTGTTAGCCTACATCTGAGTATTTTATAATATCAGGACATTCTTCTGTAGGCCTTCTAAAATGATAAATAAGCCATTTACCACATGAGCGTTGTTAGCCTACATCTGAGTATATTATAATATCAGGACATTCTTCTGTAGGCCTAATAAAATGATAAATAAGCCATTTACCACATGAGCGTTGTTAGCCTACATCTGAGTATATTATAATATCAGGACATTCTTCTGTAGGCCTACTAAAATGATTTATAAGCCATTTACCACATGAGCGTTGTTATCCTATATCTGAGTATATTATAATATCAGGACATTCTTCTGTAGGCCTACTAAAATGATATATAAACCTTTACCACATGAGCGTTGTTAGCCTACATCTGAGTATTTTATAATATGAGGACATTCTTCTGTAGGCCTTCTAAAATGATAAATAAGCCATTTACCACATGAGCGTTGCTAGCCTAGGCCTACATCTAAGTATATTATAATATCAGGACATTCTTCTGTAGGCCTACTAAAATGATAAATAAGCCATTTACCACATGAGCGTTGTTATCCTATATCTGAGTATAGGCCTATTATAATATCAGGACATTCTTCTGTAGGCCTACTAAAATGATAAATAAGCCATTTACCACATGAGCGTTGTTAGCCTACATCTGAGTTTATTATAATATCAGGACATTCTTCTGTAGGCCTAATAAAATGATAAATAAGCCATTTACCACATGAGCGTTGTTAGCCTACATCTGAGTATATTATAATATCAGGACATTCTTCTGTAGGCCTACTAAAATGATTTATAAGCCATTTACCACATGAGCGTTGTTATCCTATATCTGAGTATATTATAATATCAGGACATTCTTCTGTAGGCCTACTAAAATGATATATAAACCTTTACCACATGAGCGTTGTTAGCCTACATCTGAGTATTTTATAATATGAGGACATTCTTCTGTAGGCCTTCTAAAATGATAAATAAGCCATTTACCACATGAGCGTTGCTAGCCTAGGCCTACATCTAAGTATATTATAATATCAGGACATTCTTCTGTAGGCCTACTAAAATGATAAATAAGCCATTTACCACATGAGCGTTGTTATCCTATATCTGAGTATAGGCCTATTATAATATCAGGACATTCTTCTGTAGGCCTACTAAAATGATAAATAAGCCATTTACCACATGAGCGTTGTTAGCCTACATCTGAGTTTATTATAATATCAGGACATTCTTCTGTAGGCCTAATAAAATGATAAATAAGCCATTTACCACATGAGCGTTGTTAGCCTACATCTGAGTATATTATAATATAAGGACATTCTTCTGTAGGCCTACCCTGAGGTGATGATTGCGCAAATGACATTGTGAAGAAATATTTGGGTTTAGACAGTAAAACCTTTAACTGCCACAGCGCTGATATATGTTTGTATACACCATGGGAACCAAAGGGATTTTTCAGCTTGAAATCATAATAAATGTCTTAGTTAGCCTTTTCCGCTTCATTTGAAAACATATGTTTTGGGGTTGCGGTTTAAAAAAAAAAATCTTTAGAGAATTTTGTAGATATGATATGATATAATTATGACGTGTGTATGAAGTGTATATACGTCAGATATGACGTCTATACACGTCATATCTGACGTCTTTATGAGTCTAATGTCGAGCCCTGCGCTGTAAGGGGTTCACTGATTTCTCCGTTTTGGACATATGTTCAGGTTATAAAATCTACGGAGGAATTCCAATTTGCCATTTTTACGGATTTTCATTTGCATAATTTTGTCTTAGTTAGTCTTTTTCGCTTATTTGAAAACCTATGTTATTGATTTATTTTTATACTTTTAAAATCGCCGTTTTATCTTCTGTGACAATTATATTTAATACTCATTTTGAATATTTGTATGTTTATTTATTCAGCTATGTTTTATTTTAGCATTGAAAGAAGAAATTATAAACCCGAGTGCGTGAGTGTCCTTTTTTGCGCGCTATAGCTTTATGTCGTGAATTTTATTACCGCTTGCTTTGAAAGTTATTTGAAAAATTCAGCGTATTCCTCTCCATCGGACTTCCCTGGTAATGTAACTACCGTCTTGTTGCGTTTCAGGATGCTGGGATATAACTTGTCTGCTATGCATGCCGTGGTTAAAGCTGCTTGCCTGGAAAGTCGGGGATCGCGGGTTCGTCCCCTAATTGGCATTCAGGTTCCAAAGAAACTGAAGTTCTTCCCCGTTCACTAGTAAAGATTCAATATTGTGGAGAGCCTCTGTGCCGCAGAGGTAGCGTGCTCTGTTTCAAACCGTGCCTTGAGGGCAGTGTCACCTCACCATCCTCAGGTGATTATCGAGGCCCAGTTTAGCCTATACGTACACAACTGTGGCATAAAACCCCATGCATTTCATTCATTCATTTATTCATTCATTCATTCATTCATTCATTCATTCATTCATTTCATTCATTCATTTGTCTGCTATATATGCTGTGATGCTAAGTCAAAAGGTAGCAATTGCTTACTTGTATAGTAAGTAGTTACTATCTTTTGGCATTATGTCTGTATGACAGATGACCATCATTGACACTCATTTCACATGTATTATAACTCGGTCAGATTACAGAGTCCCACCAGGAATTCGGATCCCGTAGCCACGCAGCCAGGTTAATTAAGCAATACCAAGCCTCATCAATTGTGTGACAACAAAAACGACAAATACAAGCCATGTGGATCCGAAGAACCGTAGCATGTAATGTAGTCGTAAAAGTACTAGTTCATCACCTAAATTTAGTCATAATTGTCAAAAAATGTAATCTTCCCATATGGATGAACAGTTATTAATTATTTTATTGTTAAAATATTATCAGTCCAAAGTTCTTCTACATTTGAACACAACATAATAACAATAACATAATTCCGACTTCGGACTTTCTTTTGTCGCGATTCTGCCATGATAATGCAGAAAGTGACGTAAATCAATTCACTGACTTATTTACTGGTGAGTTCACAATGACCCGATATTGTGTTGTGATATCACACAATCTGGCAACTGTTTATATAGGTACTATGTTTTCATATGAAATATTTTTAAATTCTTAGGAACAAATGTTTTTTTTCTTTTGAAATCACCATAGTTTGCTCTTTCTTCTTCATTTGAATACCTATGTTATGAGTCCACGGCTACTATCAATATTTGAGTCTTTCAGTTCGGGGATCGACTTAAAACGTCAGAATCTGACGTCTATAGATGTCAGATTCTGACGTCGAAACGTCGGTCACTGCGTTAACAGGGCTTAGGCAAACAGCAGTAACTGCTTAGTTTAAGGCAAACAGCAGTAACTGTTTACTTAAATGCAGACAACAGTATGTCTGCCTTTAAGTAAGCTGTTTGCTTACTTAAGTGAGTCCTTTAAGGCAAACAGCAGTAACTGCTTATTTGTGAAGTAAGCAGTTTTTGCCGTTTGCCTTTTAAGAGCTGTGATAAAAGGTTTGATGACAGGATATGTCCAAACCGGATATGACCTGAGCCGGATGTGACCTGAACTGGATGTGACAGGATATGACCCAAGGAGAAGGTGTTGACGTCCAGATATATAAGAAGCGTCGGTGACGTCATTACGTCACGGGAAATACGTGTTAATGCGGGGTGCATTGTGAAATCGGGGCAAATAATCGTCAAGTATCTGATGGATATGTGAATTTGTAAATCTATCAAGTGTATTGTACGAAACTAATTTGACAAATACTACGTACAACATACATGAAAGTACATACAAACATTTTACTACATTGTGTCAAATATAAATGTTTCAAGTTATGGACCATGAGTACTGTGATATCTTATGATATATAAAGTTATATATCAATTGTATAACAATTAGAATAATCACAAAGATGACCGACTTAAAAGAAAGTAGCAAAAAATATTTTTGTAAATATTAATTGCTTGTTTCTACTACCTTACAATATAATGTATATTTTTACATTTTTCTATATTCAATAGGAATTATTAGAATCCTAAGTTGTGCTTTTATGCATACAAATCATACGATTGCTATGATATTGGATAAAGCGGCTTGTTTTACATAAAACAATCCATATTTTTACATGCTATAAAAACATAGAAAAAAATCATTGTTCGGCACTGTATGAAATAAATAATTAGCTATGAATTTTACTTGAAAAAACAGTGTTGGGTAAAAAGTGCTACATTTGATCAAATATGCGCCCCCCCCCCCCCTGAAAATATAGTGATAGCCCCCATCATGTCTGGGTACAGTTCCTAGACGAGCAGCATCTCATTGCATTCCATACTTGCAAAGGCAGAACAAGAGTTGATAAAAGGTTGAGATGTTTTCAAACAAACTGTTCCTGGAGAGAGACGAAGATGAAAGACAGGTTTCACGGAAACTACATTAGTAATCTGAGTCTGAGAGAGAAACGTGCCAATTCAACAAAAGGGAAAGTGCACCTATTACATGTAGATATAATATCACCTACTGTGGCAGGTAGATGGGGCTCTGAAAGGAGCCGTTTTGTGTGACACAAGAGGCAGTGAGCTCTCTATCATAGCACTGCAGGAGGCGGAGTCTGGTCTTAAACCTTTAACCGCCGGTGCCGCATAAATTCGAGTTTTCATTTTTTATTAGCACATTAAGCACCACCTCTTAAACATGTTAAAGATAAAATGTGACATCAATCAGCAATATTTGAAAACAGATGACCTGGGTTTTGTCAAATCTGAATAATTTTAACTCACTTGAAGTTGTGGATCGCGTCAGCGAGACACAACTTCAACTGGGTGAAAATTCAAATTGAATAATTTGGCGGTTAAAAGGTTAAGCAATGAGTTCTTTATCATTACATTGCTAGTTTGGGTGATGGCACGGCGGACACGGATGGTTGGTTAACGATGACGGTTCAATGATGGTGGTTTCAAACACACCGCTCAGAAAGCAGAGCACATCTCAAAAGGGTCAGTCCTTGTCCTTTCCTCTGGTGGCTGGTCGATCAAACGGCTCTTTCCATATGGTTCAGCAGCCCTGGCTCCTTGTCTCCCGGACTTACGTTGCCAATGCTTTGTACAATCACCTACCTCACCAGGTGAAAAGAGAGAGGCACTATAAGGTTTATATCAGAACTAGTGCATAATCTCGCGTCATCCCTCGCGCTGCGCGCTCCTCTACTAGTTAGATATATAATCATCTCCTGTAAGATCACCTCCGTATAATCTACGTGACAGCGGGTATTCACCAGCGCTTCGCACGTCATCGACAGACATTTTAAACATTAAAAGGCTGAATAATATAATTTAAATTGTCACCCACATCTTCAAGTGGGTGAAAATTATACATATTTGTTCAATTTGAGACCAAGCATTTCCAAATATTTATGTCTAAAGACCTATTCATTCACAATATCAATGATTTTATCGATAAAAATGATTTAACACGGACATAGTCATTCCGCTGAGCTGTGTTACTAATTGCATCAGCAATTCTCTCTACAAATGGCGAAAATAGCTGCATTTATGGAGAAGAAGGACAAAAATCCCACGGTGCACTACGTTTCAGGCTAACGAGGCCGCCGTGAGTATAATGTAAACCTAGCATTGGGGATTATATTTAGACATCTTCACTTGTCAATTCACGTCTAACTTCCTTTCTCAGATTTATTTACGAAATACGAAATATTAAAATTAATCAACAAAATAACATTTTACTTTTAATTCGCTCAGTATTATAATAGCTCGGAGTATTCAGAAAATCTAATATGTGGTTAAAACTCATATTGTTCTTTAATCCAAGTATTGAATTACACTCCAAATTTAACAGATACACAATATAAAAGTGTTATTAATCCATCCAAGCCTAAATTTAACGTTGTCATCTTCATCCACTAAAAGCCGCGAATTGCTGTCGCAATTCTCGAACTGTAGTGGATGAAGATGACTTGAGGTGGGTGAAAAATTGAAAAAAAAATATCGTTATTATTAAAACAGTTCCATGAAGAGATTCGTTCTAAAACCTTTAGGTTCAGGAAATTAGGTGACTCATCAGAGAAAATTATGCCTTGATGCATCGTGGGGGTTCTGGAAATAAATTTGTTGCTGACACTTTTTACTCATCGCTTTTTCTAGACGTTATTTCTCTCAGACCCATATAATGGCGTCAGCGCGCCGGATCCTTAAAGTACGTTATTTACGCATCCTGTTTCGTGGACAATCTCATTATGACGTCCTGTGCAGGATCAATTCAAGATCTGATAAAGATAAAAATACGCTATAAAAAGACAATCTTCCTGGCAAACACGCAACGTACATCTATGTAGTGGTGGCTTAATGTTGGGCCAGCGCTACAGACGGCGGACCAACCTTGTGGCGTTGGGATAGCTCATTTCTAGTGAGTTCTAATCTTACTGCGGCCTTTTTCGGTGTGTTGCAGCTACATTAACTGTTCAAATGACTGACATTATCGCAAAATAAAGAGCACATTTCAACGCCTCGTGTTTGCTGGGAATTCTCTATGTACGCCCGGTTTGGTCAAGCGTACTGGGATTTATTGCGCGGCTGTGGCAATAAAATCACAGTTGTATATTTCGCAAGTTAAAAATTGCTTGAATATTGTACACCGTTGTGGTAACGTTACCTGCATGGTTAATAAAATAATGCGCATTGAAATGATTCCGCAACGTGCTAGGCCATAACTAAGTTTATTTTAAACAAAATTCATCTGAAGTCTCGTAGGCCTACATAGATAGATGTCTAACGTTATGGCCATGTGACATTGAACAACGAACATCAGTGGACCACCGAAGATATACAGGATGGTTACGTATATGTTAAAATACACTCGTGACGTCAGTCTATTGTTAAAGGGACCCCTTGGGATGAGACATTTTCAATGTTGTCAATTTTGAAAATGTAACTTATATGAAGCTATATAGCCTACTGATCTCAACTGAAAATACAAAAAAGTCAAAAAACAATTTTAAAGAACCGAAAAAGAGTGAAATAGTTATATTTCCAGGTCGTATATTGCCATGTAAACAAAACAAGTCAGCAATATACAGCACTTCACACCACATATTCCCACGCCTTGGCCGAGGAGATCAAGGCAATCACCGCTAATTGGTGTCTGATTGGTGTCTTATAGTCAGGACATGAGGTGATACACCTGCAACACTGATTGTGTGACCAACGCTGGGCCGACGGCATCAACATGTGGCCCAGTGCTGTAGGAACATTCAATCGTCCTTCAGCATGTGTTTAGGTATACAAAAAGTTTGTTTGGGTTTTAAGCGGTTTCATAGAAATATTATTAAGAAATATTTTTTAAAATCTAAAAACTCTGAAAAAAATAACATCCTGATATGGGGGATACACTACTTCACTACAAAACTAAAAAGGACAATTGATGTCATCCCAAGGAGCTGCTTTAAAATAGTAGATCTACGAATCTTATTATGTACTGGTCAGGTCGGGCACAATATTCGGGATTATGAAACTGCACGTCTAATGTTTCATAGTTTAGCCAAACTGACAATGAAATTGAGGTTTTCTATATCAAATCCTGGAACATCTGCACATATTCTGTGTATTTTAAGTCACAGAAAGAACTCAATTACAATAGATTCGTAGATCCGAACGAATCTATCGAATTTCGTTCTTTCTCCTTGACATAAAGCCTGAGGGACTCTACATTCTTAGCAGTGGAAAAGGTCCGAGGCCTTTTTCACAGCTAAGAATGTAGATGTCCCAAGGGTTTTAACTGACTTGAAACACATCCAACCATAACAAGGATCCAGTATAATCAACAGCCTACCATGATAATTGGTCTGTACTTGGGCAATAATAACTCTCCATTCCCGGCTTACAAAGTATGGTCGCACAAGGCAAATAATGCAGTGGTGTGTTTTAAATGTCAGACTAGACAGATTTTGTCTTATTTATTGGGCTGTATATACACAAGTATATACAGAAACTATGCAAATGGGTAATTGTAAATACAAAAAATTGTGTAGATTAGGATATCAAATACAGGTGCCCAGCACCTTTACTATGGGGTAAAATTATATACACGATAATTACACTTCAATTTAAGGTAAAGTGTAAAATATAATTTTAGTATACCTACTATATATAATATAAATTTCCCGCACCAAAACCAGATGTAAGATAGCTGCATATTATTATAAATCATAGCATATAAGAAACTCTGCGAATCGTAGAAACCTTTAAGATAAATACAAGTGGAACTCACAAAAACATTATTTTTTTGTTATTCACTTTTTATATTGGTCATATATGATTTCTACTTTTTATTATATGGCCGTGTGTTTTATTCAGCTTGTGACCAATATCTGTGTTCAACACGGATGTATTAACCCTTTAACTGCCAAATTATTCAATCTGAATTTTCACTCACTTGAAGTTGTGTCTCGCTGACGCGATCCACAACTTCAAGTGAGTGAATATTATTCAGATTTGACAAAATGGTGGTTAACTGTTTTCAAATCTTGCTGGTTGATGTCACATTTTATCTTTAACGTATATAAAATGTGGTACTTAATGTGCTAAAAAAATGAAAACTCGAAAATATGAGGCACCGGCGGTTAAAGGGTTAACGTACATAATATACATTATTAGTATATTCATATTCAATCCGGTTGTGACTCGATCGAAAAGCAGAGGTATTGGGTTTGAATACCGGTCGGTAAAAAAACTTAAAAACAAACCAACAATCTTCCCCGCAAACACAAGACGTTTGTGAAGTGTTGGTTTGAGGTTGTAGAGTAATAATGCCATCTTCAGGTTGTGGGCGGCACGTGATCAAAAGCTGCGCTTTTTGCGTGGTTTATAGCCCTGGTTACATGGACGAATGAAATGAAATGAATATTTATGAAACGAGCCCTGGCCCTCTGAGGCCGAGCACGCTACCTCTCAGTCACGGAGGCTCCCCACAATATTGAATCTTTACCAGTGAGCCGGGAAGAAATTTGAAGGCCACCGTGGGGTTCGAGCACGCGATCTCCGACTTTCCAAGCAGCTGCTTCCCGACTTTCCAAGCAGGCAGCTTTAGCCACTGCACAAGCCCCCAGCCACCCCCACCTCACCCTGCTACATTTACAAGATGACTAATGCAGACAAATGGGTCATTCCAGTGGAAAGGAGACTAGTTGGGGTGTATTTTGTCCCTTCCTAATTAAATCTATTTATGTAATGTATAGTATTTTTTTTCCTTTCCCAATACAGTACTACCTCTATATAATGCCAACATTGGGACTCTGCCATTTTTGATATACAGGTGACCAGCACGTTCACTATGGGGTAAAATTATATACACGATAATTACACTCGAATTTAAGGTAAAGTGTAAAATATAATTTTAGTATACCTACTATATATAATATAAATTTCCCGCATCAAACCGGATGTATATATAATAGCATATAAGAAACTCTGCAAAGCGTAGAAACCTTTAAGATAAATACAAGTGGAACTCACAAAAACATTATTTTTTTGTTATTCACTTTTTATATTGGTCATATATGATTTCTACTTTTTATTATA
The DNA here is from genome assembly GCA_964017125.1 of Flabesymbios commensalis. Lineage (NCBI taxonomy): Eukaryota > Metazoa > Annelida > Polychaeta > Terebellida > Flabelligeridae > Flabesymbios > Flabesymbios commensalis. Next base: position 79,966,750 of record OZ024909.1, read on the forward strand.
TGGCCGTGTGTTTTATTCAGCTTGTGACCAATATCTGTGTTCAACACGGATGTATTAACCCTTTAACTGCCAAATTATTCAATCTGAATTTTCACTCACTTGAAGTTGTGTCTCGCTGACGCGATCCACAACTTCAAGTGAGTGAATATTATTCAGATTTGACAAAATGGTGGTTAACTGTTTTCAAATCTTGCTGGTTGATGTCACATTTTATCTTTAACATATTTAAAATGTGGTACTTAATGTGCTAAAAAAAATGAAAACTCGAAAATATGAGGCACCGGCGGTTAAAGGGTTAACGTACATAATATACATTATTATTATATTCATATTCAATCCGGTTGTGACTCGATCGAAAAGCAGAGGTATTGGGTTTGAATACCGGTCGGTAAAAAAACTTAAAAACAAACCAACAATCTTCCCCGCAAACACAAGACGTTTGTGAAGTGTTGGTTTGAGGTTGTAGAGCAATAATGCCATCTTCAGGTTGTGGGCGGCACGTGATCAAAAGCTGCGCTTTTTGCGTGGTTTATAGCCCTGGTTACATGGACGAATAAAATGAAATGAATATTTATGAAACGAGCCCTGGCCCTCTGAGGCCGAGCACGCTACCTCTCAGTCACGGAGGCTCTCCACAATATTGAATCTTTACCAGTGAGCGGGGAAGAAATTTGAAGGCCACCGTGGGGTTCGAGCACGCGATCTCCGACTTTCCAAGCAGGCAGCTTTAGCCACTGCACAAGCCCCCAGCCACCCCCACCCCACCCTGCTACATTTACAAGATGGCTAATGCAGACAAATATGTCATTCCAGCGGAAAGGAGACTAGTTGGGGTGTATTTTGTCCCATCCTAATTAAATCTATTTATGTAATGTATAGTATTTTTTTTTCTTTCCCAATACAGTACTACCTCTATATAATGCCAGCATCGGGACTCTGCCATTTTTGACATTGTGGCGGGGTGGCATTATGGCGGGGGATGTGATTTAGGCCTGTGGATATATGACAGCTGATTAACATTAATTCTGATACATATTGAATGCTCACACGCATTCAGTTTATAGTAATACAAAACAATACAATCCACCCTATATAATGTTGTTTTATTAAGATCACTATACCGAAAGATATTTTTTTTTAATGCTAGGAAAAAGACACTAAATATTATTGGCATTTAAATTGGGGTTAATTCAATTTATAAGTAGGCCTATTACCGCGATCAATGGAATATACCAGAGGCGCCAGTCAGTGTTTAGTAACAATAGGTGTGACCTTCCGCTCACACCACGGAGGGACAATCAAGTGTTATCCTGGTTATATGTCAGAGTGTGCGTCACACTCATGTAACACACATGTTATTCAAACCATGTCTACTAAGTTGCTGTCTCCTAAGTTAGTTTTGTGGTGACTTAGTAGAATTTTTTGGTAACTTAATAGACCAAATGTTTAGTATGTCTGCCCCAGTCTACAGTAAAATATAGTTCTTGTCACATTTGTCTTTGATGACATATATATCTTTGTTGTGGACTTAATATATCTGGTATTGAAGCATAATATTACATTTCAGACTTAAAGATAACTTAGTGGACGACAATGAAACTTAGTGGACTGTGTTACATGGCTCTGTACAGGACAAGTATCATTAACCTTTTCACTACCATACATGACGGAAATTTCCGTCGTCATTCGTCAATGAACGTAACCATAAAATGACACAAATTTTCGTCAAATATATACTACATTTATGTATTTTTCGTCATTTGAAGCTGGAAATTGCGTTAGCAATTCCAGCTTCAAATGACGAAAAATAGAACTCCTACACTAGTATATCTGGATCCTGGCATGCACCCCGGCCTGGAAGTCAAAGGGTTAATCCTTATTAAAAAGACTGGTATAATACATATATTGTTGCCTTCAATCTTAATTTGATAAAAAGACGTAGTAAAGCATGTTGATAGCCTCTCAGTAATATGATAAATAACTTAGCTGTATTTTATACTCGTCCACTGTGTTACCATTTGTCCACTATGTTACCTGATCAAAAAGTGTTTATTTGTAATGAATATCGATCTGTATATCTACATACACTATAAAGTCCATATAACAGTGTATATGGTGCGTCACCATATAGGATGGCTCGATATTAAGTAGTTTTTTATTTACTTAAACACATTGAAGCGTCATTTGCTGAAACACAATATTAACGTAAATATAAATGTTCACGTCATTTTTATAAATCACATGACATGTGACCTCTTTTGTAAATATATCATGCAACCATGACATTACTTCATGTAGAGGGACACTTTGGCTATATTTTGCAGCAATGCAGTATCTTCACAGTCTATTAACAATGTAATATTTTATTAGACAGTTGTCCGTAACTTAGTGGACATTTTGTTAATAATTTTTTTGACACGTCAGTTTAAAAATATACCCTAAACCAACCAATATGGTCAGTTAGTATGAAAAACCATTATTTTGTATTCTTGGAAATATGTTTAATGAAGTAGCATACACATGAAATGAATTCATTTAAAAAATACGAAAAAAATATATCCTAATAGTCTCCTTTTCGCTGGAATGACCCAAAGGCACTAATACATATCTGGAGTTAAACCCCGATTATTTACCATCACCACGCATTGATTAAATGTTGTAAACGGATGTCCTTGGTGTAAAATGTCACTAATTATTAACTGTTGATGATTAATTAAAACACACACTTAACCCATGTCCTGCTATGCCCGGATATATACGGGGTTAAGGATGTCAAAGATCAATACAAATATCACTTTATTTTGATAAAATAGTTTTTAATAGATGCTTTGTTGTTCAAATAATTTAATTCTAGACATGTCTATTTTTTTATAAATAGTAATATTTTTCATCATTTGAAGCTGGAAATTGCGTTAGCAATTCCAGCTTCAAATGATGAAAAATACAATTGAAGCAATTCAGCAGGACAAGGGTTAATCGTGTCCTGATACAAACACAAAGAGCCATTAGCCATATATTATAATATATGTTATGTCGTAGATCAGCCAAGTGCAATTTTGGAAAAATAACCGTTTCGTTGTTACTTAAATTCAATACAGGTGTGACGACTATTTAATTAAACGTTTAACGCGCTTAATTATAAACTTGAAATTTTCAATCACCGCGACCCACAATTCTTAGTGGATAAATATTACTTTCATCCGTACAATTTGGATCAAAACATGCGTCTATCAAATCCAAAGCTCATTTCGTCTTCAATTTTATCCCTTTCCACGCGGGCACTTTATACATCATAATTTGACGACTATAGAGACAGATTCTGACGTCTAAAGTTGATCCCTGCACTGAAAGAATTTAAAATTGTCATAGACCCATAATATGGGAATTCAAAAAGCAGAAAGAGCTAGTTGAGACATTTAAGATGATATCAAATTGAAAAAAAAACATTTTTCAGTCTCCTAAACACAATTTTTTTTTCAGCGCTTTTACCCTTTAACCACAAAATTATTCAATTTGAAATTCACCCACTTAAAGTTGTGTCTCGCTGACGCGATCCACAACTTCAAGTGAGTGAAAATTATTCAGATTTAAAAAAATAGAGGTCAACTGTTTTCAAATATTGCTGATTGATATCACATTTCTTTAACGTGTTTAAAGGGTGGTACATAATGTGCTAATAAAAAAATGAAAACCGGAATATATGCGGCACCGGCGGTTAAAGGGTTAAGGGCTAAAGGACAAATGAGAAGCCTAGAAACGACCAGTCTTTCTACTTATTGTTGTTGTCATCTAAAGTGGAGTAGACTGTAATATAAGGGAAATTAAAGTGCATGACGTCGTTTAGGTGATGGATTATGACGTCGTTAAGGTGATGGATTATGACATCTTTGGTAATTCGTTGTATTTGAAATATGTCATGTGATGATATTAATACGACAAGGGGGCATAAAGGCTAAATGTAGCCAGCACTAATTACCCGAGCTAAATGAAATGAATGGGGTTTTAGGCCACCTTTATGCACATATAGGCTAAACTGGGCCAGGAGAGCCTCTTGAGGATGGTGAGATGACACTGCCCTCCAAGCAGAGGTTTTGAGATTCGACTATTGAATCTTTACGAGTGAGCTGGGTAGAAAAATTTTGCTTCTTTGAAACTTGAAGGCCAGAGTTGGATTTGAACCCGCGATCTCCGACTTTCCAAGCAGGCAACTTTAACCACTGCACCAGGGCCCACGCCCACAAGCGTGTTTTATCACACTAAGAAAACTTGCCCAGAATGAGTTTGGTGTGGCTTAATACGTTACAGAACTGGGGCCCTAAATTATTGATCAACTCAGCTCGTGTGAAATGTGTTGATGCGCACGACATATTTTAAGCCAAGCTGTCACGATTCAAATAAGTGATAGAAGTCAAAAAGGGGATGAGTAGGTTCAGTTTGATTAAATTGCCTTGAGTGAATGATCTGAATTAAATAATTATTATTGAATTAAATGAGCCATGCAATAAATAATGTAAGCAATAAATAATGTAAACAATTATTGTGAAGTTACTGTAGCTCAATAATATTCAGCTATACACTATACCAAGTGGGCCACGATAGCCTAGTTATATCCAGCTGGTGAATCGCTAAAATTCAAGCTACTCTGACTTAATTCACCTATACTGTTGCCACAACTATGTAAAATTAAGCTACCGTGGCGAAACAGGGTTTGTAGTGCAGAGTACCATAGGCAGCACTACACACTCCATACACATACTCCATACACTCCAGGCGGGGGGGGGGGGGGTGGGGTTGCTGGTGCAGTGGTTAAAACTTCCTTTTTAAGAAGTCGGATATCGCGGGTTCGAACCCGATCTGGCATTCAAGTTTCAAAGAAACAAAATGCTGCTTCCCTGCTCACTCGTAAATATTTAATACTGTGCACTGGGGATCCTCTGTGACCTAGAAGTAGCATGCTCGAATAGCAGTGTCATCTTATTCATCTCACCATTAGTAGGAGGTTCTCCTGGCCCAGTTTAGCCTATATGTGCACAAAGGTGGCCTAAAACCCCATTCATTTCATTTAATGTACAAGCCGGATGATAAATATCCCAGCCTGCCAGGATTAATACCCAGTACTTTAACCTACAACCGAATGAGCCATCGGACTCAGGCTCAGGGATGGCCATTTGTCGCTATTATATGTCGCGCATCAGAGCGACAGGCAAGGTCAAAACGAACAAAAGGGCTTTTTTATTGCTCGACAAGAATTTACTTCAGAAATTGTCCACATACATGTAGGCAGGCTACATAATGGAAGGGTATGGATGCAAAACATCGAACCAGAATTGAATCTCCAAAATGTGTCACGTGACCATCACAATCTGTACATCCGGGCATCACCAAGCAGCTGTCACGTGTCCTGTTCAAACAAGGTGATTGGCTGAGAGTCAGTGAAGTCGGTGTTTTGCTGATTAGCGAACATGCGCTGTCATCCGAGTGTAATGCGCATGTCTTTGGTGCTCACGGCGGAGGGATATTACATAAAGTAGTCACGCGCACATGTCAGGAACTACAAAAATACGCCAGGCGGTGGGACACATGTAAATCTCACCTAGTAGACAACAGACGATGAACCAATGTCAGTATATTGTTGGCCCAACGTCTGCGACGTTGGGCCAACATTAATGCAACATTTTGTTAATAGTTTGGTGTGTGCTGGTCATAGGTTCATGCTGTGGACATCAATATTGGTGATTCTGGGTCAAGTCTATACTAAAGCTCGTCTGATAAAAGCTGACTCACAAATCGATCAATCAATCAATCAATCAATCAATCAATCAATCAATCAATCAATCAATCAATCAATCAATCAATCAATCAATCAATCAATCAATCAATCAATCAATCAATCAATCAATCTATCCATTAATCAATCAATCAGTCAATCAATCAATCAATCAATCTATCAATAAATCAATCGATCGATCGATCGATCAATCGATCAACGGATCAGATAAAGTGCACCTGTAATACGATATAATACGATGTGATACGATATGATGCGATAGCATACGATATGATACGATAAGATATGATGTGATACTATATGATACGATTTGATGCGGTATGATACGATATGGTACGTTATAATACGATATAATACGATATGGTACGATATGATACGGTATAATACGATATGGTACGATATGATATGATATGATATGATATGAAACGATATGATACGATATAATACGATATGGTACGATATGGTACGTTATGATACGATATAATACGATATGGCACGATATGGAACGATATTATACGATATGATACGTTATAATACGACATGGTACGATATGGTACGTTATAATACAATATGGTACGATATGATACGATATGGTACGATATGAGACGATGTTTTATGATAAAATGTGATGTTATACGATATGATACGATAATATATTAATGCGATACGTAATGATGCGATAATATATTAATTTGTCTTGATATGATACGATATGATACGATGTATGATGTGAAGTGATAAGATATGCAAGTGGTGTTCACTTGAATGACCGCGACCCACAATTTCAAGTGAGGGAAAGTTTCAAAACATATAGACCTACACAACTTTAATCAATTTGTCGTTTGGACAAATACCTTCGTCAAAACTATTGCTTTTTGTAATTTTCCGTTTCGGGCCAGAAATCGAAAAGCTATTCTTTCCATGTGTCGGCTTGAAATTTGATCTCCGTAATCTTAGTTTACTCAGACATTACGATATGACGTTTCTAAGCGATCGAACCAATAGGGCGCAAGTACCTCAGGGTTAACGGTAGAAAAACTCCCAAATGAAATAACAATAGCAAATAAGGTGGATTCAGAATGCCTGTATCTCGAAAACGGTGCGTCTGAGGCCAAAATGGAGTGACATTTGGGCTCTCTGTGTTTAAGCTTGTATATTGGAAACCATCTCGAAGCTGTTCCATTATCTGTTCTATTATGGTACAATAAAATCCACCATTGTCACCCGCTTGCCGAGTCATTGGCGACATTTCATGGATAGAATTTTCATTATTAAACTTGAAACTGAAATATCTCTATAACGGTGCGTCTGTGTAAGCCGTTATCCAAACGTAATAAAAAATAGGCAACATAATTCAAAATGGCTAACAAAAAAATTACCATATGTCAGACATGACAAGTAAAATACCCTATTATCGCCCAGCCAGATTGGTTGATCAGAATATGGATTTACGTTTGCTAAAAAAGCGCATATCTATTTCTGGAAGAAATCCCTTGTGACGTTTCCGGAAGTGACCCCTTGAGGTGAAGACAAGGCAGACAGCCTCACTCTGGGCAGCGGTGACCCTTGACATGGTTCTGGGGTCACTTCCAGTCACGCGCTATATCCATTTCCGTTGACCCAGATTTCAGCAGCACATTGTAGGGCCTAGAATGGTAAGCTTCCGTCGCCCCAGATAGTAGGTTGTCGGGGATTACTCAGTCTATTCTGAAGCGATTTTCGCGGAAATTTTAAAACTCTATTAACTAGTCAACCTGAAACAACAACCCTGAATATCTCGCAAAATTCTGGTGAGTATTTTAAAAGTTAGACCATTAAATGTCAAATTCTGACATATAATACAATTCTAAGAATAAACCTGGATGAAGTTAATGGGTTTACGGAGGGGCGTCATGTTAGTTCTCATCACTAGAAATAGTATTCCAAGAACACGGCCGGATACACAGTTACTGATTGTCTCCCCCTGTATCAAGCACTTGTCTCGTTGAATTACGATTTTTTTTGCAGTTGAAGTTGAAAGTCTAATTATGACGTCCCTCTATAAACCAATTGATTTCATTCCGTTTTATTCACAGAATTATATCATCTTTAAAACGGTCTAACTTTTTAAAATACTCACTGGAATTTTGCTAACGCATTTTCCAGCTTCAATTGGAACAGAATATTTATGAAGAATACATGTCGCCAAACTTAGTTTATTTAATTTACTGATTATCTGTCACAATCTACTTTATTTCTTTCAGTGCCATTTCATTTCGTTAGAAGCTAGCAAGACAAGATTTAACATAGAAAATAATGAAACATGGACATCTCGCTCTGGACCCGCCCCCACGTAGCGTGGCCGGAAGTGACACCATAACGAGGCGATGGCTGAACGAGGAGGACAGACTGCCTCCAGCTGGCCACTATTTTTAACTTCTGCTGACCCAGATTTGTGCAGCACGTGACACTAGTTTTAACTTCCGTTGACCTATATTTGTTGCAGTACATCTGTGGCAAAAAAAGACGTTGACCCAAATGCTGGCCGAGTGTGGTAGACGTTGGGCTTACCTTAGACCAGCATTGAGTCAATGTCTTGTGTTTGTTGGGTCTATATTCAGATATTACAAAATACTAATGTCACACAATGTGAAATACTAACAATTTTCACCCTGTTGAAGTTGTGGGCCACCGTGGTTTCCTAATATTTCATATATTTAGATATTGTCCTATATATGAAACATATTGTTTGTTATATGGCACGTTAAAGGTACCTCAAGGCAAATTAAATATAAATATATTTTCCTTAATATAATGTGTTATATTGTGGAGGATATGTTTCGGAGATTTACCTTGTGATCCACATCATTCCTTAAAGCTCTAAGCACGACTTCTATTGCGTTTTATTCCCATGTTAACTCACAGTTATTAAAAATGATATGTGTGCTTAAACATCAAAATTAACAAATATTTGGTCTCAAATTAAACAAATAAAAGTAATTTTCACCCACCTGAAGTTGTCTGTCGCGGTAGCGAGACACAACTTCAGGAGGGTGAAAAACTAAACCGCTTCAATCTAGTGGGTTTATTGTTAACCTCTCTACTCTTATGGTTATTCATTATTCATTGCCAATCTCTACCACAGCCTCCCTCCCCCTCATAAAATGACAAGCAATGTCCGTATTATAAAACACTCACGTAGTACAAATAAAAGCTCAACATGTCTTCTCTGTGATGAATTATAAAGGTTTGTATTCATTGATATTCCGTATCAATGAATTTTTCGAAAACAGGTGCATGCACTTATATTCAGACATAAATTTTTTTTAAGAAAAATACATGCACTTATATTTGAACTTGAAATGACCTTGATAATAAACAAATGATTAATAGTTTGACATAGAAATGTAAATTTGTGAATTATTTGTTTCTTAACGAAATTTATAGTACGTATAACCTTAATAATACACCATCTTAGCATCGAGATGTGCATTATACAACCGTTTTTCGAGAAAACAACAAACTACTTGCCAGGCTAGTCTAGTTGCCAGGCGCAAAAAAAATCTTTACTGTTTCAACAGCCAGCCATCATTCCATATAGTGCATGTTTGCAGTGTCACAGCTATCGTCAACAGTGGCGTCCACACCTCTGTCTAGGAGGGCTCAAGACATGATCATGGATGTAAAACCATGACGTTCTCATTGAATGAGATTAAAGACTTGTCCAACCACAGAGTCTCTCCCCACGGACATGACGCCTCTCCACTCTCCCACCCTTTGTGAACTGCTGTCCCCCACTTGTGCATTATTGTTTCTTTGCGGATTTAGTACTCCACAAGAAACTGTTTAGATTAGTGCAAAGTTTATTTCAATAATTCTGGCGTCTTAGCAATAATCAGCCAAATGGGGGCGGGTGTTACAGGGGTGATTCTTATAATGTGATTTAATAGACCAATTTATTCTTGTCGCTTATAATTTCAGATTTGGTGACACAATTCCTATTTAGAGGGGTGCACTTAGTTTTCGAAAACAAGTGCATGCACATATATTCGAACATAAAACAATTTTAAAACATCTCTAAAACAAACGATTTTCATTTATAAGTGCATGCACGTTTATGCGCAGGGATAAGGTACGAAGATAAACACTGCTAACCCTCAATTTACCATCGCAATTCCCGACTTGTAGTGGATAAAGATGATTTAAAGTGGGTGAAAAAATACAGAAAAGTGGCATGTATTGGTAAACCATTTTCATGGGAATTTTCATATTAAAACCCCTAGTTGTAGGAAAATTATTTCTGTTTTTAGGGATGTAAAATGATGCTTTAATGCATCGTGAGAGTTTAATGGGCTAAACCGCTGTTCACGACTATAGTCGTTTTTTGTTAATTTCGCAACCAATCAAATTACTGTTACATGCGATTGAACATAACTAGATAGCTAGATAGTGGGAAAGGGCTGAACCAAATCGGGTGAACGATTCACTGCATTTTGGTCAATGATGCGCTGTGCACTGAAGATCACGTGATATCCTCAAACAAATAGTGACAAGATGATACATGTATGTGTGTACGAACCAGACAATTAATAATATTTAACACAAAAAATGACTTTTCTTCTACTAATTATTGTTCTTGTAACTATGCTTCAAATTGAAGTGTATGTGCATCTGAATAAGGTCGACAACAGCTGAGTGATGAGGGGGGGGGGGGGGGGGGGGGGGCTAGAGCAATTTGATTCCTGACATGAAAAAGAGAGGCACCATTTTCTGATGTGGCAGAGAAACCTCACGCAACACGCATGTGAAGCTCTGGAATATTAAATCACCAAAGTAAGATTCCTTATAAATAATTATCACGTGATATTCCTGATCTGGATTGACCTGGATCTCATGTATGTGATTGGTCGAAAAAGCCATAAGATATAAGTGCTATGATAATGCTGATTCTGGTGTACGCGGGATGTTCATCACGGAAATAAATCCATACCATTTGTCCCTTAAAGCGCTGAAATATTTTGTAAAAAACATCGCGACTAAAGGTTTTTTTCAATTTGAAATCATCATAAATGTCTTAGTTAGCTTTTTTCGATACATTTGAACACCTATGTTATGGGTCTACGGTCATTATAAATAGTTTCACTCTTTCAGAGCGGGGATCGACTTCAGTCGGCAGAATTTGACGTATACAGCCGTCTGATTCAGACGATTAAAGTCGATCCCCGCGCTGTAAGGAATAATATATACTCAGATTATCGCTCATTATGAAAGTGTTTTTTTCATGAGAACTGATTGCCAAAATCAAAGAAAAAGCAATTTTCAACAGTTCAATAAAAATGTGGCGTTATCAATACTTTAAGCGTTAAGCATCATTATAGTCGTATGAGAGTAGGCTGGTGTGACAGGGCCCTAACCATGTCGGTATGGGATTGTATAGCTAGATAAGACCACTATGTTCTTTTTCTGTTTTAGATGAGCGCGCGCATTAGATTTAGGCCGCGCATTACCAAAAAAAACATGTGTTTTTTTCTGCCCAACGCGCGCATTGAATTGTTGCCGATATATTTAATTTTGGTAGATAAAAAAACATTCTGAAAAAAAGTTCATTTCAGGAAATAAAAAAACTTTTTTCCAGCTATATTTTTTTTGCTTGTTTTTTTCATCGCCGTCATTACCTTATCCAGAAATTTGTCCAATGTTTTTTTATTTGGTCGCCCTCATTAACTTTTTCGAAAATAGGTTGAATGTTTTTTTTTACTAAATATTTTTTTTTACCGCCCTCCCTCATTAGATTTTGGATTATTTCTGATCTAAAACAGAGAAATAAAAACAAGTGGCCTAAGGTCAATGACAGTTCAGGAGGATGGGAAGGGGTGGAGGGACGGGGTGGAGCAATCTGATCCCTGATAAAAACCAGAGAGACATGGCTGTCTGATGTGGCAAGCACGCAACACGCAAGCTCTTTGAGGTAAAAAGTGTGATTTTTTATTAATTATTGCGAGAACTTCCTGCTCTGGTATGATCAAAATCATGGCTTAGATCTAGGTCAACGGCTTTGCTAATCTCGGTTCTGGTGAAGGGAGGATGTTAGAGAAATAATATGTCCCTTTTAATATCTACTCATTTTATCGCTAATCAAGATTGTGTTTCTTCTTGAGGAACAATTCCTAAGATCAAAGTAATTTGTACAGATACATGACTACATAGGTGTACATGTATATACAATTAATTTTGGTTTGTAAAATCACATGAACATATACATTTCCATGATACCTATATTGAGAATCAAGCTTTAATACCATGATATGCTAAAAACTTCATGACAATACATTTGGAAAATATACAATCGGAAGCTGTTTTAATCATAAATGAAACTGTGGCGTGACAAATAATTAGATATATAATTATTTTTTGGATATACGATACACATATGAAAAGTACACACCATAATCAATATAATGTTCTCTGTTGGAATAAATAAAAATACATATAAAAAGCAAACATAGTAGGTTATGTGGCTGCGCTGGTAATGTCAATTTGAAATAATGCATAACCATTTAGTACTTCTCATGTTCAGTTGTTTCTGAGAGAAAAACAACAGTTGTGACAAATAAACAGCTTTGACTTTATGTAGTATAATATGTTACAATTATTCATTATAGAACCATGGTTTGCTATCTTATAGCAAACAATGGTTCTCTGAGGACTATTTCTAAGATGAACATCTCCCCATCAGCATTGTAGACCTGGGTGATTACCCGGGACCTTCAGCATTGTGGACCTGGGTGATTACCCGGGACCTTCAGCATTGTAGACCTGGGTGATTACCTGGGAACATCAGCATTGTAAACCTGGGTGATTACCTGGGACCATCAGCATTATAAACCTGGGTGATTGCCTGGGACCATCAGCATTGTAAACATGGGTGATTACCTAGGACCATCAGCATTGTAGACCTGGGTGATTACCTGGGAACATCAGCATTGTAAACCTGGGTGATTACCTGGGACCATCAGCATTGTAAACCTGGGTGATTACCCGGGACCATCAGCATTGTAGACCTGGGTGATTACCTGGGAACATCAGCATTGTAAACCTGGGTGATTACCTGGGACCATCAGCATTGTAAACCTGGGTGATTACCCGGGACCATCAGCATTGTAAACCTGGGTGATTACCTGGGAACATCAGCATTGTAAACCTGGGTGATTACCTGGGACCATCAGCATTGTAAACCTGGGTGATTACCCGGGCCCTTCAGCATTGTAGACCTGGGTGATTACCCGGGAGCTTCAGCATTGTAAACCTGGGTGATTACCCGGGACCATCAGCATTGTAGACCTGGGTGATTACCCGGGACCATCAGCATTGTAAACCTGGGTGATTACCTGGGACCATCAGCATTGTAGACCTGGGTAATTACCTGGGACCTTCAGCGTTGTAGACCTGGGTGATTACCTGGGACCATCAGCATTGTAGACCTGGGTGATTACCTGGGAACATCAGCATTGTAAACCTGGGTGATTACCCGGGCCCTTCAGCATTGTAAACCTGGGTGATTGCCCGGGACCATCAGCATTGTAGACCTGGATGATTACCCGGGACCATCAGCATTGTAAACCTGGGTGATTACCCGGGACCATCAGCATTGTAGACCTGGGTGATTACCCGGGACCTTCAGCATTGTAAACCTGGATGATTGCCCGGGACCATCAGCATTGTAGACCCGGGTGATTACCCTGGACCATCAGCATTGTAAACCTGGGTGACTACCTGGGACCATCAGCATTGTAAACCTGGGTGATTACCCGGGACCATCAGCATTGTAAACCTAGGTGATTACCCGGGACCATCAGCATTGTGAACCTGGGTGACTACCTGGGACCATCAGCATTGTAAACCTGAAAAACTCCCAAATGAAATAACATTGGCAAATTAGCTGGATTAAAAAGTCTAGTATCGCGAAAACTGTGTTTAAACTTGTACATAGGACACCATCCGCTTGCCGAGTCATTGGCGACATTTCATGGAAAGAATTTTCATTATTAAACTTGAAACTGAAATATCTCTATAACGGTGCGTCTGTGTAAGCCGTTATCCAAACGTAATAAAAAAAAGGCAACATAATTCAAAATGGCTAACAAAAAAATGACCATATGTCAGACATGATGCTAAAATCAGGTAAAATACAATATTATCGCCCAGCCAGATTGGTTGATCAAAATATGGATTTACGTTTGCTAAAAAAGCGCATATCTATTTCTGGAAGAAGTCCCTTGTGACGTTTCCGGAAGTGACCCCTTGAGGTGAAGACGAGGCAGACAGCCTTGCTCTGGGCAGCGGTGACCCTTGACATAGTTCCGTGGTCACTTCCAGTCACGCGCTATATCCATTTCCGTTGACCCAGATTTCAGCAGCACATTGTAGGGCCTAGAATGGTAAGCTTCTGTCGCCCCAGATAGTAGGTTGTCGGGGATTACTCAGTCAATTCTGAAGCGATTTTTACGGAATTTTTAAAACTCTATTAACTAGTCAACCTGAAACAACAACCCTGAAAATCTCGCAAAATTCTGGTGAGTATTTTAAAAGTTAGACCATTAAATGTCAAATTCTGACATATAATACAATTCTAAGAATAAACCTGGATGAAGTTAATGGGTTTACGGAGGGGCGTCATAATTATAAGTTTAATACATGTCAAATCATCTAACTTTTGCTTACAAAATTTCATGAAAATTGCTTGAGAAGTGACAAAAATCTGACTTTCTTTTTGGACCATCCTCCATCGCTGGACAGACTATAATAAATCCCCTTTTGTCCTCAGTCATGTTCATATTGCCTGACATAACAAACCATTTTCGTTTTCTGTGGAGCTGCATCTCTATTTCCGGAAACACGGCCGGATTCCCAGTTAGTGATTGACTGCCCCCTTTATTCAACCCTTCTCCAGCGTTGTGGGGGTTAACGAGTTCGGTCCAGATGAGCTTGTTAGTTCTCATCACTAGAAATAGTATTACTAGGAATAAGGCCTGATACACAGTTAATGATTGTCTGCCCTATGTATCAAGCGCTTGTCTCGTTGAATTATAAATTTTTTTTCAGTTGAAGTTGAAATTCTAGTTATGACGTCCCTCTATAAACCAATTAATTTCATTCCGTTTTATTCACAGAATTGTATCATCTTTAAAACCATTTATCTTTTTAAAATACTCACTGGAATTTTGCTAACGCATTTTCCAGCTTCAATTAAAAAATAAAAATATTTATGAAGAATACATGTCGCCAAACTTAGTGCATTTAATTTACTGATTATCTGTCACAATGTACTTTATTTCTTTCAGTGCCATTTCATTTCGTTAGAAGCTAGCAAGACAAGAGTTAACATAGACAATAATGAAACATGGACATCTCGCTCTGGACCCGCTCCCCTCTGGAGCCCCGTGTGGCGCATGCCCACGTAGCGTGGCCGGAAGTGACACCATAACGAGGCGATGGCTGAACGAGGAGGACAGACTGCCTCCAGCTGGCCACTATTTTTAACTACGCTGACCCAGATTTGTGAAGCACGTGGCACTAGTTTTAACTTCCGTTGACCTATATTTGTTGCAGCACATCTGTAGCAAAATAAGACGTTGACCCAAATGATGCCCGAGTGTGGTAGACGTTGGGCTAACCTTAGACCAGCATTGAGTCAATGTCTTGTGTTGTTGGGTCTATATCCATAAGATATTACAAAATACTAATATCACACAATGTGAAATACTAACAATTTTTACCCGGTTGAAGTTGTAGGTCACTGTGGTTTCCCAATATTTCAAATATTTAGATATTGTCCTATACATGAACAATTTTGTTTGCTATATGGCACGTTAAAGGTACTTCAAAGCAAATTAAATATTCATATCTTTTCTTTAATATATTGTGTAATATTGTGGAGGATATGTTTAGGAGATTTATCTTGTGATCCACATTAATCCTTAAAAGCTCTAAGCATGACATCTAATCACGTTTTAATCCCTTGTTAACTCACAGTTATTGAGAATGATATCCCCCCCCCCCCCCACCCATAAAATGACAAACAATGTCCGTATTATAAAACACCCACGTAATACAAAGGAAAGCTCAACATGTCTTTGTTTTGATGAATTATATAGGTTTGTATTCATTGATATACGAAGTTAAACACTGCTAACTCTTTCAGGTTTGAATTTACCATTGTCATTTCTCGACTTGTAGTGGATGAAGATGATTTGAAGTGAGTGAAAAATTAAAGAAAATTGCCATGTATTGGTAAACCATTTTCATGGGATTTTTAATTCTAAGACCTCTAGTTGTAGGAAAATTAAGTCTGTTTTCAGGGATGTAAAATGAAAAGATGCTATAATGCATCGTGGGGGCTTAAAGTCGTTTTTGTTAATTTTGCAGCCGATCAAATTACTGTTACAAGTGATTGAACATAACTAGATAGCTAGATAGCGGGAAAGGGCTGAACCAAATCGGGTGAGCGATTCACTGCATTTTGGTCAATGATGCGCTGTGCACTAAAAATCACGTGATATCCTCAAACAAATAGTGACAAGTTTAAACATGTATTTGTGTACAAACCGGACAATGTATAATATTCAACACAAAAAATGACTTCTCTTACACTAATTATTGTTCTTGTAACCATGCTTCAGATTGAAGTGTATGTACATCTGAATAAGGTCAACGACAGCTCAGCGAAGAGGGTGGGGGGGGGGGGGGGCTAGAGCAATTTGATTCCTGATAAGAAAAAGAGAGGCACCATTTTCTGATGTGGTAGAGAAACCTCACGCAACACGCATGTGAAGCTCTGGAATATTAAATCATCAAAGTAATTTTTTTAAATAATTATCACGTGATATTCCTGATCTGGATTGACCTGGATCTCATGTATGTGATTGGTCGAAAAAGCCATAAGATGTAAGTGCTATGATAATGCTGATTCTGGTGTACGGGGGATGTTTATCACGGGAATAAATCCATACCCTTTGACCCTTAAAGCGTTGAAATAATTTGTAAAAAACATCGCGACTAAAGGGTTTTTGCAATTTGAAATCATCATAAATGTCTTAGTTAGCTCTTTTCGATACATTTGGATACCTATGTTATGTGTCTACGCGCATTACCAAAAAAAACATGTGTTTTTTTCTGCCCAACGCGCGCATTGAATTGTTGCCGATATATTTAATTTTGGTAGATAAAAAAACATTCTGAAAAAAAACTTTTTTCCAGCTTTTTTTGCTTGTTTTTTTCATCGCCCTCATTACCTTTTCCAGAAATTTGTCCAATGTTTTTTTATTTGGTCGCCCTCATTAACTTTTTCGAAAATAGGTTGAATGTTTTTTTTACTAAATATTTTTTTTTACCGCCCTCCCTCATTAGATTTTGGATTATTTCTGATCTAAAACAGAGAAATAAAAACAAGTGGCCTGGGATCAAAGACAATTCAGGAGAGGGGGAGGGGTGGAGGGACGGGGGTGGAGCAATCTGATCCCTGATAAAAACCAGAGAGACATGGCTGTCTGATGTGGCAAGCACGCAACACGCATGGCAAGCTCTTCCAGGTAAAAAGTGTGATTTTTTTTAATTATTGCGAGAACTTCCTGCTCTGGTATGATCAAAATCTTAGGCAGCATATAATTGGTCGAGACAACCATCTCGACCAATCACATGGCTTAGATCTAGGTCAACGGCCATGCTAATCCTGGTTCTGGTGAAGGGAGGATGTTAGAGAAATAAATATGTCCTCTTTAATATCTACTCATTTTATCGCTAATCAAGATTGTGTTTCTTCTTGAGGAACAATTCCTAAGATCAAAGTTATTTGTACAGATACATGACTAGGCCTACATAGATGTACATGTATATACAATTAATTTTGGTTCTGTAAAATCACATATACATTTCCATGATACCTATATTTAAAATCAAGCTTTAATACCATGATATGCTAAAAACATTTGGAAAATATACAATTGGAAGCTGTTTTAATCATAAATAAAACTGTGGCGTGACAAATAATTAGATATATAATTATTTTTTGGATGGACGATACACATATGAAAAGTACACACCATAATCAATATAATGTTGTGTGCTGGAATAAATAGAAATACATATAAAAAGCAAACATAGTATGTGATGTGGCCGCGCTGGTAAACTTAATTTGAAATAATGCATAACCGTTTAGTACTTCTCACGTTCAATTGTTTCTGAGAGAAAAACAACAGTTGTGACAATTAAACAACGTTGACTTTATGTAGTATAACATGCTACAATTATTCATTATAGAACCATGGTTTGCTATCTTATAGCAAACCATTGTTCTCTGAGGACTATTTCTAAGATGAACATCTCCCCATCAGCATTGTTAACCTGGGTGATTACCTGGGACCTTCAGCATTGTAAACCTGGGTGATTACCCGGGACCATCAGCATTGTAGACCTGGGTGATTACCCGGGACCATCAGCATTGTAAACCTGGGTGATTACCTGGGACCATCAGCATTGTAAACCTGGGTGATTAACCGGGACCATCAGCATTGTAAACCAGGGAGATTACCCGGGACCATCAGCATTGTAGACCTGGGTGATTACCCGGGACCATCAGCATTGTAAACCTGGGTGATTACCCGGGACCATCAGCATTGTAAACCTGGGTGATTACCCGGGACCATCAGCATTGTAAACCTAGGTGATTACCCGGGACCATCAGCATTGTAGACCTGGGTGATTACCCGGGACCATCAGCATTGTAAACCTGGGTGATCACCCGCGACCATCAGCATTGTAGACCTGGGTGATTACCCGGGACCATCAGCATTGTAGACCTGGGTGATTACCCGGGACCATCAGCATTGCAAACCTGGGTGATTAACCGCGACCATCAGCATTGTAAACCTGGGTGATTACCTGGGACCATCACATTGTAGACCTGGGAGATTACCTGGGACCATCAGCATTGTAAACCTGGGTGACTACCCGGGACCATCAGCATTGTAGACCTGGGTGATTACCCGGGACCATCGGTATTGTAAACCTAGGTGATTACCCGGGACCATCAGCATTGTAGACCTGGGTGATTACCCGGGACCATCAGCATTGTAAACCTGGGTGTTTACCCGGGACCATCAGCATTGTAGACCTGGGTGATTACCCGGGACCATCAGCATTGTAGACCTATGTGATTACCCGGGACCATCAGCATTGTAGACCTGGGTGATTACCCGGGACCATCAGCATTGTAAACCTAGGTGATTACCCGGGACCATCAGCATTGTAGACCTGGGTGATTACCCGGGACCATCAGCATTGTAAACCTGGGTGATTACCCGGGACCATCAGCATTGTAAACCTGGGTGATTACCCGGGACCATCAGCATTGTAGACCTGGGTGATTACCCGCGACCATCAGCATTGTAAACATGGGTGATTACCTGGGACCATCAGCATTGTAAACCTGGGTGATTAACCGGGACCATCAGCATTGTAAACCTGGGATATTACCCGCGACCATCAGCATTGTAGACCTGGGTGATTACCCGGGACCATCAGCATTGTAGACCTGGGTGATTACCCGGGACCATCAGCATTGCAAACCTGGGTGATTAACCGCGACCATCAGCATTGTAAACCTGGGTGATTACCTGGGACCATCAGCATTGTAGACCTGGGAGATTACCTGGGACCTTCAGCATTGTAGACCTGGGTGATTACCCAGGACCTTCAGCATTGTAAACCTGGGTGATTACCCGGGACCATTAGCATTGTAGACCTGGGTGATTACCCGGGACCATCAGCATTGTAGACCTGGGTGATTACCCGGGACCATCAGCATTGTAGACCTGGGTGATTACCCGGGACCATCAGCATTGTAAACCTAGGTGATTACCCGGGACCATCAGCATTGTAGACCTGGGTGATTACCCGGGACCATCAGCATTGTAGACCTGGGTGATTACCCGGGACTATCAGCATTGTAAACCTGGGTGATTACCCGGGACCATCAGCATTGTAGACCTGGGTAATTACCCGGGACCATCAGCATTGTAAACCTGGGTGATTACCCGGGACCATCAGCATTGTAAACCTGGGTGATTACCTGGGACCATCAGCATTGTAGACCTGGGTGATTACCTGGGACCATCAGCATTGTAGACCTGGGTGATTACCCGGGACCATCAGCATTGTAGACCTGGGTGATTACCCAGAACCTTCAGCATTGTAGACCTGGGTGATTACCTGGGACCATCAGCATTGTAAACCTGGGTGATTACCTGGGACCTTCAGCATTGTAAACCTGGGTGATTACCCGGGACCATCAGCATTGTAGACCTGGGTAATTACCCGGGACCATCAGCATTGTAAACCTGGGTGATTACCCGCGACCATCAGCATTATAAACATGGGTGATTACCTGGGACCATCAGCATTGTAAACCTGGGTGATTAACCGGGACCATCAGCATTGTAAACCTGGGATATTACCCGGGACCTTCAGCATTGTAGACCTGGGTGATTACCCGGGACCTTCAGCATTGTAGACCTGGGTGATTACCCGGGACCATCAGCATTGTAGACCTGGGTGATTACCCGGGACCATCAGCATTGTAAACCTGGGTGATTAACCGGGACCACCAGCATTGTTAACCTGGGTGATTACCCGGGACCATCAGCATTGCAAACCTGGGTGATTACCCGGGACCATCAGCATTGTTAACCTGGGTGATTACCTGGGACCATCAGCATTGTAAACCTGGGTGATTACCCGGGACCATCAGCATTGTAAACCTGGGTGATCACCCGGGACCATCAGTATTGTAAACCTAGGTGATTACCCGGGACCATCAGCATTGTAGACCTGGGTGATTACCTGGGACCATCAGCATTGTAAACCTGGGTGATTAACCGGGACCATCAGCATTGTAAACCTGGGAGATCACCCGGGACCATCAGCATTGTAGACCTGGGTGATTACCCGGGACCATCAGCATTGTAGACCTGGGTGACTACCCGGGACCATCAGCATTGTAGACCTGGGTGACTACCTGGGACCATCAGCATTGTAAGCCTGTGTGATCACCCGGGACCATCAGCATTGTAGACCTGGGTGACTACCTGGGAGTTATAGATTGGACATGACACCAGTCACATCTAGAAGTCAGCCTCATTTGTTCAATGTCAAAACAATGTCACCCACGATGTGAAGGGTATGGAAAGTTAAGCCTGATGCAACGATTTACATGTAAAGATGTAGTAGACCAGTGGAGTGATTTAACTGGAGGTATAATCGACGAGTGAGTGGTATAACTGGAGATATAATCGACCAGTGAGTGGTATAACTGGTGATATAATCGACTAGTGAGTGGTATAACTGGAGATATAATCGACTTGTCAATTAAACAAGTGGTAGATATAAAGTCGACAAGTAGAGTTGCATATTTCGAAATATAATGAATACACGAAGTGGTATAACTGGTGATGTAGTTGACTTGTTAAGGGGTAGAATTGGCGATAAAAGCCCAGTGGATTTGTTGAAACAATTAGGGGGTGGGGGGGGGGGGGGGGGGGCTGATGACTTATACTTCTATTTTGTCTCGATATTGAATAGCATACCCCTTAAACATGGGACGTTGAAGCAAAGTTTACATGGTATAACATGCGCTCAAGAGACAAAATGGCAAACATTGCTGATAAAATAACACTTAGAACGTAGTTCAGCTTTGGATTCTCGAGAGCTTTGTAGGAAAATTCTGGTCATAAAGATAAATATTCACAAAGTTCACCATGTATTTGTAATGCGTCACAGCTCATAGGATTCTATGGCGCAGGCATGAGGCAGATTTAATATGAGGTCATAGGATTCTATGGCGCAGGCATGAGGCAGATTTAATATGAGGTCATAGGATTCTATGGCGCAGGCATGAGGCAGATTTAATGTGAGGTCATAGGATTCTATGGCATAGGCATTATGCAGATTTAAAGTGAGGTCATAGGATTCTATGGCGCAGGCATGAGGCAGATTTAATGTGAGGTCATAGGATTCTATGGCATAGGCATTATGCAGATTTAATGTGAGGTCATAGGATTCTATGACGCAGGCATTAGGTAGATTTAATGTGAGGTCATAGGATTCTATGGCATAGGCATTAGGTGAATTTAGAGTGAGCTCATGGGATTCTATGGCGCAGGCATCAGGTAGATTTAATGTGAGGTCATAGGATTCTATGACGCAGGCATTAGGCAGATTTAATGTGAGGTCATAGGATTCTATGGCGCAGGCATCAGGTGAATTTAGAGTGAGCTCATGGGATTCTATGGCGCAGGCATCAGGTAGATTTAATGTGAGGTCATAGGATTCTATGGCATAGGCATCAGGCAGATTTAGAGTGAGCTCATGGGATTCTATGGCGCAGGCATTAGGTAGATTTAATGTGGGGTCATAAGATTCTATGGCGCAGGCATCAGGCAGATTTAATGTGAGCTCATAGGATTCTATGGCATAGGCATCAAGCAGATTTAATGTGAGGTCATAGGATTCTATGGCGCAGGCATCAGGCAGATTTAGAGTGAGTTCATGGGATTCTATGGCGCAGGCATTAGGTAGATTTAATGTGAGGTCATAGGATTCTATGGCGCAGGCATTAGGTAGATTTAATGTGAGGTCATAGGATTCTATGGCGCAGGCATGAGGCAGATTTAATGTGAGGTCATAGGATTCTATGGCGCAGGCATGAGGCAGATTTAATGTGAGCTCATAGGATTCTATGGCGCTGGCATTAGGCAGATTTAAAGTGAGGTGAATAGTTAGATCACGAAATATGAATATGGATGATGTAACTGTAATTAGTTGTGTCTGCATTATACAAAAATGTTCAATCCCCCAATACTATCCTATGGTTTTGGAGGGGTAAAAATGAAATGAAGATTTTAAGGCCACATTTGTGCAAATATGCGAATATGTGGCATTGCCCTCCAGACACAGGGCTCGAATTTCGAGGCCTGGTTGTCTGAAACTTTTATCCGAGAGCAGGGGACGACCCCAGCTTTAACCACTGCGCCAGAGAGCAGTGGATGCCATGACATGCAGCCATACGGCGCAAAATACGATATCTTTAGATTACAGACGAGCCTGCATCGACACCATTGGAAAATTAGTTGGCAGAAAAATGTGAGAAAGCCTAATAAATAAAATGTGACGTAAGCATCGTCCAACAAAATGGGCTCTGATAAAAACACGTGACACCGCTGCTGTCTGTAATTGGCAGGCACACTGCAGTCACCAGGTGTCGTTCATCTGCATCATCGTCCATTTCCTGTGAACACTGGTAAATGATGCAATTTAGAAAAGAAAATACCACGGCTATTTTAGCGCGGGGATCGACTTATGGACGTCAGATTGAGACAAAAAAGTAAAATATTTTTAAAGATCGTAGGGGTATTGGGATGAGACGAGAATAGCTAAATAAGTTATTTATGATGATTTCAAATTAAAAAAAATCCTTGATTTATGTGAAAATGTTCAAGCGCCTTAAGGATTAAGCCGATAATATATAGGTTTACAGCTGATCCAGAGTCTACAACGCCTAACCTTCTCATTCTACGGATTTATCCCTTTTTACAGATGTTTGTTCATGTCTTAAAATCTACGGACGAAATTGTTTGGTTATTTTATCATTTCATTTTTGAGGATATGTATTAACCCTTTCAAGCCTGAATTTACCATAGACATCTTCATCCACTACAAGCCGCGAATTGCTGTCGCAATTCTCGACTTGTAGTGAATGAAGATGACTTGATGTGGTTTAAACATTAAAGAAAATTACCATATATTGGTAAACCAGTTTCATGGAAATTTTCGTTTTAAAACCCTTGGTTGTAGGAAAATCAAGTCTGTTTTCCGGGATGTAAAATGATGCTTTAATCCATCGTGAGGGCTTAAAGGGTTAAAAGTTTCGCAAACCACTGTTTTTTCTTCCCTGTTTAATTATACAATTAAAAAAAGAAATGTTACAAAACACGCACTTTATTATAGAGTCGTGAATTCTTTGTTCGTGGGCTATAATGTATTGCCTATAGGAATACAATCATTATTTACAATCAATTCCAATTCATACAATACAAGACAAAGTGGTAAATAGCGAGATAATGCACTAGTTCAGGTATGAACCTTATAATGCCTCTCTCTTTCACATGCACTCATCAACCAGATATTTTAGGTCGGTTTTCTTCTCCCTGAGGTGTGAGTAGACGCCGCTATTCACACCTGAATGTGAATTTAAATGACCTATTGTTCAATGGCCAAGTGTGATAGTTCAAATAAAAAAGCATCCTTGTACCATTCTTCACAGAAGCCACATTATTCTAAATATGCTATGTGATTAACAAATGTGACCAGTTCAATGAGTAAAAGTATCTCATGTGTTCAAATGGGCAAAGTATAGCATGTGTTCAAAAGGTTAAAGTATCCAATGTGTTGAAAGGTTCAAAGTATCTCATGTGTTCAAAAAGTCAAAGTATACTAATTATAATGAAGGTAATATAGATATATAATAAAGAGTCAAATTATCTCCCGTGTTCAAAGGGTCAAGGTATCTGATGTGTTCAAAGGGTCAAAGTATACCACGTGTTCAAAAGGTCAAAGTATCTCAAGTGTGCATAGGGTCAAAGTATCTCAAGACACAAATCCATCTTTGACAATAGCCTGAATTTTTGAAAACACATAATTATCCCAAACATGTAGGGCATACTTCTATCATATCCGTGTCCTGCGTCGAATTCGAAAAAGTCTGTCCTTAGATCTTGCCAATTAAATTGCAGTAGCAAGTTAAATTATTGTAATCCACTTTTTCACAACATGCCAGAAAAGGATACCGCTAGATTACAACGCGTTCAGAACTGCCTTGCAAGAGTGGTAACCGAGGCCCCACGAGTTAGTCGTTCCGTTCCTATTCTGAAACTATGCCATTCGCTTCCTGCCAAGTTTCGCATTCATTTTAAAATATGCGCAAAAACATTCCGAGCCCAAAAAGACAAATAAATAGACAAATAAATTTGTTGTTCCTGGTATAAAAACTAAGACTTGGTCAAGAGCTTTCTCTATATATGGCCCAGCCTAATGAAACGCCCTACCTGTGCCGTACGTAATGCCGAAACAATTTTAACTTTCAGGAAATTACTTAAATCTCATCTATTTGACCTGGCTTGTCCACCCTAGTCTGACGAACCAGCTTTGACCTCGACTACGACACATGCTCACGCTAAGGATGTGTGTGCCTCTGAGCTCGGTCCGCTAAGGATATAGGCGCTAAACAAGTTTTATTGATTGATTGATTGATTGATTGATTGATTGATTGATTGATTGATTGATTGATTGATTGATTGATTGATTGATTGATTGATTGATTGATTGATTGATTGATTGATTGATTGATTGATTGATTGATTGATTGATTGATTGATCGATCGATCGATCGATTGATTGATTGATTGATTGATTGATTGATTGATTGATTGATTGATTGATTGATTGATTGATTGATTGATTGATTGATTGATTGATTGATTGATTGATTGATTGATTGATTGATTGATTGATTGATTGATTGATTGATTGATTGATTGATTGATTGATTGATTGATTGATTGATTGATTGATTGATTGATTGATTGATTGATTGATTGATTGATTGATTGATTGATTGATTGATATTCGACTTAGGCATCTGGTATTTAATTATCAGTTGTTAGTATTGACAACTAATTTATTTTCAATATATACAAGATAAATTATTGGTTGTCAATGTGATATAAATATTGGTTAAATACAACCCTATTTAGAATACTAGCCTACAGTTTCATTATCATCCTGGGTACATCCTTCATATTATAAGCTACGTCCCTTTCCCCAGGTAAACTAGGTTTATCTTGTATGTCGAGCTGATGGCAGAGCTTGTCCTACAGTAATCTCGGCCCGTGGTAGCTGGTCAGTAATGCTCGTCCTACAGTAATCTCGGCCTGTAGTAGCTGGTCAGTCAAGCTAATTATCCGTAGGGATCTTCCCCATGCACAGAGGGGCTGAGGGTGGGCTTTGATGGATTTCTCCACATGAGCGATCCCGACGCAGGGAAAGGGACACGGAATACCAATAGTTGGTCTTTATTGGCATGGGAAGCACCGTCATTGGTAAAATACATACCAGCATCAGAGTTGTGTATTTACAGTGCTCCAAACTGTTCATAGTTTGCCTGGAGTGCGCATAAATAACTAACGAAGATATTTATGATGATTTCAAACTGCAAAAAAACATGAAAATCCATGGTTTATACAAAAATATTCCAGCGTTTTAAGGGTTATATACCAGAGACTGTTCTACCTTTCTTATTGTTCCGTGCGGTGATTGTTCTGCTATATGAGAAGATATGATGGAATCTGACCTTGTCCAGAATGTCATGGACAGAGAATCACAGTCACGCTATCAACGGCAAGTCAAGGTGACCAGTGGGTCAAGGTCAATTGTAGATTAATCTCAGATTGGAAGCCGTAGAGATTTCCCGCCACGGGGCACGTGAAGCTAACCTGGGGAGATGACAGAGCCATACCTACAGAGTGCTACATCACTTTAGGGTTTCACATGCAGACAGACAGATGGAAATATACTACACTTGAGTCAAGTGGCACAGCCAGTAAATGTAAATAATATATATGTTCCCACCATCACAAACTAGAGATAATAAAATAGTATATTATTATACAAATATTATGCCTACATACTAGGCATGTAATGTTTGACTACATGTGTACATTTTCCAAAGGTTTTATGTGGATTAAATATACTTTTTTTCAGGAGTGTCTGGTACTGTAGAATTTAATATTAGATTTTTTCACATGTGTTCTATTAAATACCTTATAGTTTTTAATATTGTTTTTACAAATTCTACAAAACATATTTTTTAGATTTCTACGTTTTCCAGAGGGTCTTTTTTGCTACTATGTAGAATAATATGCTGTAGTTATATGTAGTAGCATTTTTTTGTAGCAATCATAAACTTTTCCAGAACTAGGTTCAATTTTGTTTTCTTAAATGTTTTTTTCCCGCTCGCCCTCTCTCCTTAGATTGTGGATTTGTCTCATCTAAAACAGAGAAAAAAGAATAGTGGCCTAAGAGTACTCGTCTACCACTAACAAATCAGATCAAATCAAGTTTATCTTGTTACAAGACATGTGAAATATATACAAAAGTTTTAAAATAATATATCAATATATGTTTTCACCAGGAAGGTATATGGTAGAATAACAAAAAAAAATTATCTCTTAGCATTATTAACGCAAATTTTTATGAGTTCAGGAAGTTTCAATAGTTTAGTTCATAACATTCATAACATTATAAGTAAAAATCTAGGGATGTCTGAATACGCGTATGCCTAGTAACAACATTATCTGTTCTGTAAAAAAAGAGCTTTTTAATGGAACGGTTATTGGGGTGACATGTGATACCTGGATTATTTTATTATATATTAGAAAGCTCTTTTTTACAGAACAGAGAATGTTGTTATTAACTTTTGTGATGGCCGCAGCCGAGCAAACACGAAACGTTTCCCCATGTTGATGTAATGTTGGGCCACCGTTACAGACGGAGGGACAACATCCAACGTTACCCCGATATTGCTGGATGTTGTCCCTCCGTCTGCAACGGGGGCCCAACATAACATCAACATGGGGAAACGTTTTGTGTTTGCTCGGCTGCGGCCATCACAAAAGTTACTACATCCGGGAGCTAACAGATAGCTGACACGTGTCCTGTCTACGCGGAATGATTGGCTGAGAGGCTGAGATATCAGCTGATTAGCAGACATGCAATGCGTCCGCTTGTATGATAAATATCTGAGATACCAGTGAACAAGAGATAGATAGATAGATGTTATATTGACCCCTATCCTGCCGGATTGTTTAGGATTATTTTTCATTTATTTGAAGCTGAAATTGCCATGACGAAAACAAATTATATTTATGCAAAAATATACGTCTTCAAAATGTATTTCTTAGATTAATTAAATATCTACCACAGAAAATTTTGGCAACTTGAGTTGAATTAATTTGGTCTGAAATTTTTTTGAAAACGCATATATACGGCTCCGACAGCACAAGGGTTCACACAAGTAACCCTTTAACCGCCAAATTATTCAATCTGAATTTTCACCCCCTTGCAGTTGTATCTCGCTGACGCGATCAGCAACTTCTAAGTGAGTGAAAATTATTCAGGTTTGACAAAATGGAGGTCAACTGTTTTCAAATATTGCTGGTTGATGTCACATTTTATCTTTAACATATTTTATTAATGTGCTAATAAAAAATGAAAACCCGAATATATGCGACACCGGCGGTTAAATAGTTAAAAGTCATTATTGACTTATTTGTCATAAAAATATATAATGTACATACAACATGTTAATTCTGTAAAATCACATGTAAATCGACATGATATGTACACTTAATATCAGACTTGCCATTTATATCTTTTAACACGAGACAAAAGAGACATTGGTCTAACGTGAGCTCACTGTTGGCACTCCATTCGCGATGCTGGGCCAATAGTAAACCAACATTAAATCAACGCCCCGTATGGCTGGGTGAAATGGTAAATGGTTTTAGGATAAAACTTTCAAAAGCAGAACATTGGTGCAACAGAATGTACAACCTGTATACTGTCTAAAATAGATGTGCTTAAGGTAGGCCTTTGACCGAAGATGAAAATCGCCTTTGCCAAGACTCCAGTTAGAATCTGTAAACACAACTCCAATAGCACAATAGTTTCAGAATCAGATTCTGACATCTAAAGTCGACTGAAAGAGCAACAATATTTAATATCATATAACATTAAATAATTATAAAATTATTTTACAGCCAACTCTTACAACTCTGAAATATTTTTGCATAAACCATGGAGACCAAAGGTTATTTTCTCAATTTGAAATCATAACTAATGTCTTAGTTAGCTCTTGTCGCTTTATTTGAATACCTATGTTGTGGGTCTATGGCCATTATAAATATTCTACTTTTTAAGAGCGAGGATCGACTTTTGACGTCAGAATTTGACGTCTGTAAACTTTAGATTCTGACGTCTAAAGTCTATCCCCACACTGTGAGAGTAAAAATATTCATAATGGCCGTGGACCCATAACATAGGTATTGAAATAAAGTGGAATGAGCTAACTAAGACATTTATGATGATTTGAAATTGAAAAAAAACCCTTTAGTTTCTTAATTTATATAAAAATGTTTCAGCGCTTTAAGGGTTAATGATGATATGACGTCATTTCTGAGGTGATCATATATCAGTGTATATACTGTAGATCTGATACATTCTCGAGGTTTTAATTTTCGCGAATTTCGCGTGGACAAATTCACGAATTCAACAATCTCGCGAAAATTATTATTATCATAATGACAGTACTGAAGAAAATAAAAATTAGCGAATTTTAAGCTTCGTGAAAAGTCAAAGATCAGAAATGAGCGAAAATGTAAACAGTAAATGAAATGAATGGGGTCTTAGGCTACCTTTGTGCACATATAGGCTAAACTGGGTCACCAGATCTACAGTAAATAACCCCATGGCAGTTATGGCCCGTGGTAGCGATACATAACAAAACATGGATATAATGATGGTCAATCAGGCATGCAGCTCCAGACGGAAAACCATTAAGATTATCTAATTTCAAAGAACTTGATAAATAAAAAGATGTTTTCTAGTTTTTCTTGACGCAAACCGAATAATGCCCAACTTTGTAATGAAATGAATCGGGCTTTAGGCCACCTTTGTGCACATATAGGCTAAACTGGGCCAGGAGAACCTCCTGAGGATGGTGAGATGATTGAGATGACACTGCCCTCCAGACACAGGATTCGAAATTCGAGCCCTGGCGGTCTGAGGCCGAGCACGCTACCTCTCGGTCACGGAGGCTCCCCACAATACTGACTTTCACACGTGGATGGGGAAGAAACATTTTTTGTTTCTTTAAAACCTCCGAGACCGGGAACCGAGCCCAACTTTGAATAGATGCGAAGATGAGAGTCAGACTTCTCACCAGCTGCATTAGGCGTCTGAATAGATACTCAAGTATCACAAACCTATAGTCCGAGTCTGACGCAACCATATGGGTTAGCGTCAGAGATGTGTTATTGTAACCTATAGTCCGAGTGTGACGCCACCGTATGGGCTAGCGTCAGAGATGTGTTACACAAACCTATAGTCCGAGTCTGACGCCACCATATGGGTTAGCGTCAGAGATGTGTTACACAAACCTATAGTCAGAGTCTGACGCCACCATATGGGTTAGTGTCAGAGATGTGTTACACAAACCTATAGTCAGAGTGTGACGCCACCATATGGGTTAGCGTCAGAGATGTGTTACACAAACCTATAGTCCGAGTCTGACGCCACCATATGGGTTAGCGTCAGAGATGTGTTACACAAACCTATAGTCCGAGTCTGACGCCACCATATGGGTCAGCGTCAGAGATGTGTTACACAAACCTATAGTCCGAGTGTGACGCCAGCATATGGGTTGGCGTCAGAGATGTGTTATTGTAACCTATAGTCTGAGTGTGACGCCACCATAATGGGTTAGCGTCAGAGATGTGCTACACAAACCTATAGTCCTTGTCTGACGCCACCATATGGGTTGGCGTCAGAGATGTGTTATTGTAACCTACGATCAGCAACTTCTAAGTGAGTGAAAATTATTCAGGTTTGACAAAATGGAGGTCAACTGTTTTCAAATATTGCTGGTTGATGTCACATTTTATCTTTAACATATTTTATTAATGTGCTAATAAAAAATGAAAACCCGAAAATATGCGACACCGGCGGTTAAATAGTTAAAAGTCATTATTGACTTATTTGTCATAAAAATATATAATGTACATACAACATGTTAATTCTGTAAAATCACATGTAAATCGACATGATATGTACACTTAATATCAGGCTTGCCTTTTATATCTTTTAACACGAGACAAAAGAGACATTGGTCTAACGTGAGCTCACTGTTGGCACTCCATTCGCGATGCTGGGCCAATAGTAAACCAACATTAAATCAACGCCCCGTATGGCTGGGTGAAATGGTAAATGGTTTTAGGATAAAACTTTCAAAAGCAGAACATTGGTGCAACAGAATGTACAACCTGTATACTGTCTAAAATAGATGTGCTTAAGGTAGGCCTTTGACCGAAGATAAAAATCGCCTTTGCCAAGACTCCAGTTAGAATCTGTAAACACAACTCCAATAGCACAATAGTTTCAGAATCAGATTCTGACATCTAAAGTCGATCTCCGCACTGAAAGAGCAACAATATTTAATATCATATAACATTAAATAATCATAAAATTATTTTACAGCCAACTCTTACAACTCTTACAACTGAAATATTTTTGCATAAACCATGGAGACCAAAGGTTATTTTCTCAATTTGAAATCATAACTAATGTCTTAGTTAGCTCGTGTCGCTTCATTTGAATACCTATGTTGTGGGTCTATGGCCATTATAAATATTCTACTTTTTAAGAGCGAGGATCGACTTTTGACGTCAGAATCTGACGTCTGTAAACTTTAGATTCTGACGTCTAAAGTCTATCCCCACACTGTGAGAGTAAAAATATTTATAATGGCCGTGGACCCATAACATAGGTATTAAAATAAAGTGGGATGAGCTAACTAAGACATTTATGATGATTTGAAATTGAAAAAAACCCTTTAGTTTCTTAATTTATATCAAAATGTTTCAGCGCTTTAAGGGTTAATGATGATATGACGTCATTTCTGAGGTGATCATATATCAGTGTATATACTGTAGATCTGATACATTCTCGAGGTTTTAATTTTCGTGAATTTCGCGAGAACAAATTCACGAATTCAACAATCTCGCGAAAATTATTATTATCATAATGACATTACTGAAGAAAATAAAAATTAGCGAATTTTAAGCTTCGTGAAAAGTCAAAGATCAGAAATGAGCGAAAATGTAAACAGTAAATGAAATGAATGGGGTATTAGGCTACCTTTGTGCACATATAGGCTAAACTGGGTCACCAGATCTACAGTAAATAACCCCATGGCAGTTATGGCCCGTAGTAGCAATACATAACAAAACATGGATATAATGGTGGTCAATCAGGCATGCAGCTCCAGACGGAAAACCATTAAGATTATCTAATTTCAAAGAGGTTGATAAATAAAAGATGTTTTCTAGTTTTTCCTGACGCGAACCGAATAATGCCCAACTTTGAATAGATGCGAAGATGAAAGTCAGAGTTCTCACCAGCTGCATTAGGAGTCTGAATAGATACTCAAGTATCACAAACCTATAATCCGAGTCTGACGCCACCATATGGGTTAGCGTCAAAGATGTGTTATTGTAACCTGGTAGACAGTGTATGCTGAGATAGTATCACAAACCTATAGTCCGAGTCTGACGCCACCATATGGGTTGGCGTCAGAGATGTGTTACACAAACCTATAGTCCGAGTCTGACGCCACCATTTGGATCGGCGTCAGAGATGTGTTACACAAACCTATAGTCCGAGTGTGACGCCACCATATGGGTCAGCATCAGAGATGTGTTAAACAAACCTATAGTCCGAGTCTGACGTCACTATATGGGTTAGCGTCAGAGATGTGTTACACAAACCTATAGTCCGAGTGTGACGCCACCATATGGGTCAGCATCAGAGATGTGTTACACAAACCTATAGTCCGAGTCTGACGACACCATATGGGTTAGCGTCAGAGATGTGTTACACAAACCTATAGTCCGAGTCTGACGCCACCATATGGGTCAGCGTCAGAGATGTGTTACACAAACCTATAGTCCGAGTCTGACGCCACCATATGGGTTGGCGTCAGAGATGTGTTACACAAACCTATAGTCCGAGTCTGACGCCACCATATGGGTCAGCGTCAGAGATGTGTTATTGTAACTTGGTAGACAGTGTATGCTGAGATAATATCACAAACCTATAGTCCGAGTCTGACGCCACCATATGGGTTAGCGTCAGAGATGTGTTATTGTAACCTGGTAGACAGTGTATGCTGAGATCAACATTTTCAAGAAAATATGAATGTAACCCTATTGAACAAATGAATTAATCTACAAAGACCGGCATTTCAATCCCCACGTTATGGCATAATTCCAATGAGATGTAAATCTATCATGATAAAATAAAACAAAAATCATTAATTAAACAATGATGCTTTAATTCATTTCGAAATCGATCGTCCGCCACCGGATTTTTAAGGAACAACTTGTGAATGGCAATGATTACAGACTCTGTATCGCACACAGAGTCTGTTATTACAGACTCTGTATCGCACAAGTCTGTTATTACAGACTATGAATCGCACAAGTCTGTTATTACAGACTATGAACCGCACAAGTCTGTTATTACAGACTCTGTATCGCACAAGTCTGTTATTACAGACTATGAATCGCACAAGTCTGTTATTACAGACTATGAATCGCACAAGTCTGTTATTACAGACTCTGTATCGCACAAGTCTGTTATTACAGACTCTGTATCGCACAAGTCTGTTATTACAGACTCTGTATCGCACAAGTCTGTTATTACAGACTATGAATCGCACAAGTCTGTTATTACAGACTCTGTATCGCACAAGTCTGTTATTACAGACTATGAATCGCACAAGTCTGTTATTACAGACTATGAATCGCACAAGTCTATTACTACGGATTACACAAACCTAGAGAATTATGCACATTTTACTCGCATTCACTCTAAGATGTGAAAAATTGCTACCGCATTTTACAGCCGAAGATGACCTTTTGACCTTGAAGGCCTTGAATAATCAAAATAATTTTTAGACAGGGATTAACCAGTCAAAATTTTATAAAAATGAAGTATTGCACATGTTCCTAGCTTTATTTGTTGAAAAATGATATTTTTGCTTACTTGACCTTGAAATAGACTTTTTGACCCTGGAAACCGACCCATGGGACAATATTTCGTAATGGGAACATTAAAATTCGTTTACCAGGGACCCTAAACGTTACAAAAATATAAGTTAAAACAATATATCTTTTTTGTGGTCGGGGACCCTGATTCCAGCCTTACTACCTGCACTTAAGCATCTTTCGAAAAGCCTCATACACGTCACCCTTGCTTCCTATTATTTAATGTATTATAATCCATATAAAATCTGCTTTTGAGTATAATAGATAAAGTTGAATTTGAAATTTTAATTTTATTTCTTCGATAAATAAACACATAATTAGTACTCTTAGAAGTATCGTTAATGAACGTGGTAATAATATTGATTAGATTGATTAGAAAAACATATTTGAGTTTGTGGAGCACAATATAAGTCGTTGTTAGTCGTTAAGTCGACTTATACTAAGTCGATTTAACGACTTATATATAAACGACTTCTACTAAGGGAATCGGATCAAGTATGGTATTCTACCCCCGGCCAATAAAAGTGTTGCTCAGCTTGTCACATGACGAGAACAGCCAATCACCGCCGTCACAGCTGTATTTTGTTACTAAAATTATGGGGTAGAAAACCATATCTGGGCCTATAAATCTATCGATTTTTTTTTTCTTGACTTACATAAAGATGAATTAAAATGTCAGAATGATAACGAGCACTGAACTTGATCCTAGCTTCACCCACGCAACTCCTAGCAAACACGAGACGTTGCTTTAATGCTGAGCCAGCGTCGTAGACCATGGGCCAGCATTAGGCCAGCATTGGGCCAACGTCTGGTGTTTCCTGTGGTGTCCTAACATAACGTGCTCTGAATATCAATTTTCCAGATAGTCTCAGCTCGCACGGGACATGCAATGCTGTTTCAATGCTGGCCCACTGTCTTCGAGGATGGCCCAACATTGAAACAGCATTGGGTGGATATCCTGTGTTTATCCCAGAGACTTTGCCTTAATGTTGGTCCAACGACCCATGATTGGTGCAATGTTCCCTGTTAGTGGCAGATCCAGGCCTCCCACCAAACACAACAGTTTACCCAATGTTAGAATAACCCTAAACTGCTCAATTAAATAACTTTCAGCCACCTGAAATTGTGTCTCGCTTCCGTGTGTGAAAATTGCCCATATTTCTTTAGTTTGAAACCACACAATTACTCATATTTATTTGTTTAATTTTGACAAAACATTTGCCAGTCTTGGTGTTTAAAAACACATTAAAATTTGTGGGACAGTCGGTAACAAAAAAATAAGCAAAGATTTGGTCGATTTCAATAATTTCAGTGATTAGTGCAATAATTCAATGTTAATGTAAATAATGTAACATTGTCCATATTATTCAGTGCTATATGTGAAGGGAGCATGAATGATGAAATAAATTTGCTACACTTTCTGCAGTGGTTTTCACTGCAGTGGTTATTTTGAATGACTACTCGTTGAAAACAGTGTTATATAAATCCCCCTCCCCCATACTATGCTTCATTGTATTAGATTGCCAGCTGAAAACATTGCAGTCCAAGGCTATTGAGTTTCACAGAATGCAAAAATACAAATATGAAATACAAAAATACAAGTCATTTTTTGAGCTGATGTTGGAAAATACAGCACATAAATAAATGAAGTGTTCGCTTAAAGGCCCACATCGCATCTAGCATTGGTTCAATGTCTTGTATCTATTGGAAAAATACGGTATTTCCCGTACTCATAGCCTAATATCAAGTTTGCATTACATTTTTTCGTTACAATAATCACGAAACCCACGCTGTCCATGAAACTGTTGGGTAATCTGTTCTTGAAGGCTAGAGGAGTAAGGTTCGAGCCCGGAACCTTTCATATTGAAAGCGATTACTCTAATCACGCAACTTGTGTCACTAAAAAGCGAGGCGTATGCACAATGTTGGTTTAGCGTTGGTCCACCGTCTACGACGCTGGCCCAACGTTGAACCAGCGTTGGGTGAAAGCTTCTTGTTTTCCAGGTAATGACTGTCACCGCTCCCTGGGGGCAGGCGTGCTCAACACACCTAATCACGTGACGATGGAATCGGGGAGAAAATGACCCTTTTTTCAGCATCCAGGTGTCGTTAATCATCTCAGCCCCCACACGTACCCGGTAAATACTAGATTATGAACTGATGTTGTTTTATTGTTGGGCCGACGTCGTAGACGGTGTGCCAACCTTAATATAACATTGGGTGAATGTCCAACTTTGTGTTACCACTTACAGCGCGGGGATAGACTTTAAACGTCAGAATCTGACGTCTCTAAACGTCAGAATCTGACGTCTAAAGTCGATCCCCACTGTAAGAGTAAAAATATTTATAATGGCCGTAGACCTATGACATAGGTATTTAAATGAATGAGAAAGAGCTAACTAAGACATTTATGCTGATTTTGAATTGAATGTAACCCTTTGTTCTCCATGGTTTATATAAAAAATATTCAGCGCTTCAAGGGTTAACTGGGAACACACTACTTTTTTACATATCTGGATTTTATAAAATACCCACCCATAATACTCCAAGTTTTTAAAATATTTTTTTAATTATAAAATATATACTGTATATCTGGTAATTTTCGCGTGTTTCTGATTTTGAGACCTTTCACGGAGTTTAAAATTCGTGATAGTACAGCAGCATACACCAAAAAAGAGCCATATTTAAGGAGTTACCTAAACTGGCGGTACAACATTTGTCCACATGTCTAGAATTGTTCCCAGGGGTATCGAGATACAGAATCTGGTTGATGACATTGCCGGAAATGGGGGCGGGCTGAGAATGTGACACTTTTGTACACCTACCCGATTTTTAAAGAAAATATTCGCTTAAAACTGATTTTCGCGTCATTTTCACTCTATTATAATGTTGGGCCATTTAAAGAAAATATTGTTGGATTTAGTTTTTTCTATTGATCAAGTCATATATCTGTGGAGATAAAGTAGTAAAAAATAATATAGTTTCGCACTAGCATCCTACCTTTAAGAGCTATTTTGGATATTATAAATATGTCGCAAACTGCTGTTTTACAATTTTTGTAATCTTTTAAATTTTTTTGCATACACTTTATGACAACAGGCTCGTTTTTGCACGAAAGTATCCCTGAGCGATATCATTTGGCTCAGATACATCCCTTATGTCTGAATTAGGTTACCAATGCTTGATTAGTCGAGTAATTGATCACTATGGCCAATTTTAAATTGGCCACCGTAAAATCCTTGGTTTTTCCCGAAATGTATTATTGAACATGAGTTTCCTAAATTTCGCATCACAAACACGGTTTGAGTGTCTAATCTTACATTTTATTGTTCGTTCAAGTATTTATAAATGCTGGAATGGGATATTTAAGATCCAATCCAAGATGGCCGCCAGAAATGATCCAGAAAATGTTCAAAATTTCACATTTTCCTACAAATATTTTAGAAGCACATGTTTTATCATATAAGAAAACCCCCTCGATCGGTGTCATTTGATTCTGAGACAACCCTTGAGTTTAAAATCATATGATTAGGGCTTGATTTGTAGAGTAATTAATCAATATGGCCGATTTTAAAATGGCCACAGTGAAATAAATGCTTAATCTTCATATCCATAATTCAACATGGTTTGGTTAATTTTATTAAGTTTTTTTTATCTATTCTTATATTTTAATGCTGAATGAAACCACTGAATATATCTATGTATATCTTAACATGTTTAGGTACTAGAATATGTTATTTAAGAACCAATCCAAGATGGCAGCCGAAAAAATGGCAAATAATATTTTCGAAAATTTTAAAAATAGTTCATGAGCACACGTTTTGTTCTGTACAAAAACTCAGTGATCGGTATTATTTGGTTCAGAGGCATATATTAAGTCAAAATCAATCAGGTGATAAATTCTTGATTTGTCAACTAATTAATCATTATGGCCGATTTCAAAATGGCCGCCGTTTAATAAATACATTATTGAACATTGTTCACCTTATGGTCATATCATAAACACGGTTTTGATGTATTATCTTAAAGCGACACAATCAGGCTAAAATCATCAAAAAAATCGTATTTTTTATTTTGGACAGCATGTGCGAAATAAAAAATCGGGAATTTTGATCTGGTGCTAAAAATATACTACAGTAACAAATATCTCTTTTGTAGTGACTTACATAATTTTCAAGGTGGCAGTTATCACTTCTTCACTGGGCAAGATCACTTTTGTAGTTGCTGAGATAACTTTTAAAATCGCTGTGAGCGCTTCTTCAGTGGTCAAGATCATTTTTGTAGTGGCTGAGATAACTGTTAAAGTGGTTCTAATCACTTCTCCGGTGGCGAAGATCACTTTTGTAGTAGCTGTTGGGTGTAATCACTTTATCAGTGGTCAAGATCACTTTTGTAGTGGTTTAGATAATTTTTAAAGTGGCTGTGGTCACTTATTTAGTGGCCAAGATAACTTTGTAGTGGCTGTCATAATTTGCAATGTGGCTGTTGTCACTTCTTCACTGACCACGATCACTTTTGTAGTGGCTGACACAACGTTAAGGCTCGCTGTGATCTCTTCTTCAGTGGTCAAGATCACTTTTGTAGTGGCTGAGATAACTTTTAAAATGCTTGTAATCACTTCTTCGGTGGTCAAAATCACTTGTGTCATGGCTCAGATAACTTTTAGAATGGTTGTAATCACTTCTTCAGTTGTCAAGATCACTTTTGTAATGGTTTAGATAATTTTTAAAGTGGCTGTGATCACTTCTTCAGTGGTCAAGCTCACTCTGTAATGGCTTAGATACATTTTTCAGTGGCTGACACCAGTTTGTTAGTGACCAAAATCACCTTTGTAGTGGCTAACATAACTTTTAAAGTGGCTATGATCACTTCTTCAGTGGTCATGATAACTTGTGTAGCGGCTGAGATAACTTTTAAAGTGGATGTGATCACTTATTTAGTCGTCAAGATCACTTTTGTAGTGGCTTAGATCATTTTCATAGTGTGTGGGATCACTTCTTTAGTGCCCACTTCATAGATCACTTGTGTAGTGGCTGAGATAACTTTTGAA
The DNA here is from genome assembly GCA_964017125.1 of Flabesymbios commensalis. Classification (NCBI taxonomy): domain Eukaryota; kingdom Metazoa; phylum Annelida; class Polychaeta; order Terebellida; family Flabelligeridae; genus Flabesymbios; species Flabesymbios commensalis. The sequence continues at coordinate 80,005,556 of OZ024909.1, forward strand.
GGTGATGAGATCACTTCTGCAGTGTCTAATATCACTTTTTTAGTGGCTGAGATAACTTTTAAAGTGGTTGTAATTACTTCTTCGGTGGTCAAGATCACTTTTGTAGTAATTTAGATATTTTTTGTGATCCTTTTAGTGGCCAAGATCGGGTGACATAAAAAAGCATTATCAAAGTGGCTGTTATCACTTTTTCACTGGCCAAGATCACATTTGTAGTGGGGCTGAGATAACTTTTAAAGTCGCTCTGATCACTTCTTCAGTGGTCATGATCACTTTTGTAGCAGTTTGGATAATTTTTCAAGTGGCCGTGATCAATTCTTCAGTGGCTAAGATGACCAAGATCACCTTTGCAGTGGCTGAGGTAAGTTTTAAAGTGGCTGTGATCACTTATTTACTCGTCAAGATCACTATTGTAGTGGCTTAGATTATTTTTAAAATGGTTGTAATCATTTCTTGGCTGGTCAAAATCACTTTTGTCATAGCTGAGATAACTTTTAGAATGGTTGTAATCACTTTTTCAGTGGTCAAGAGCACTTTTGTAACATTTTGGATAATTTTCAAGTGGCTGTGATCACTTCTTCAGTGGCTAAGATCACTCTGTAATGGCTTAGTTTTTTTTCAGTGGCTGACACCAGTTTGTTAGTGACCAAAATCACCTTTGTAGTGGCTAACATAATTTTAAAGTAGCTATGATCACTTCTTCAGTGGTCATGATAACTTGTGTAGTGGCTGAGATAACTTTTAAAGTGAATGTGATTACTTATCTAGTCGTCAAGATCACTTTTGTGGTAGCTTAGATCATTTTCAAAGTGGTGTGATAACTTATTTAGTGGCCAAGATCATTTTTGTAGTGGCTGAGATAACTTTTAAAGTTGATGTGAGCACTTCTGCAGTGTCCAATATAACTGTTGTAGTGGCTGCGATAACTTTTAAAGTGGCTGTAATTACTTCTTCTGTGGTCAAGATCACCTTTGTATTGGTTTAGATAATTTTTAAAGTGGCTGACACCAGTTTGTTAGTGGCCAAGATCACCTTTACAGTGGCTGAGATAACTTTTAGAGTGGCTGTGATCACTTATTTAGTCGTGAGGATCACTTTTGTAGTGGCTTAGATCTTTTTTCAAAGTGGGTCTGATCGCTTCTTTAGTGGCCAAGATCGCTTTTGTAGTGGCTGAGATAACTTTCAAAGTGGTTGTGATTACTTCTTTGGTGATCAAGATCACTTTGTAGTGTCTTAGCTAAGTTTGTCACTGGCTGACACCAGTTTGTTAGTGGCCAAGATCACCCTTGTAATGGCTGAGACAACTTTTAAGGTGGCTGTGATCTGTAGAGTAAACACCAAAACAGTGTTTCTATAATGATAATTACGTAGTACATGTTTAACAATTACACTAATTAAAGGGAACTGTATGCTCATTTTTTAGGAGACAAGGCTTTATGTCACCAGGGCCAAAGTTGTAAAAACGCATATATTTTACTGCTACCATCTTAGATTCTATCTTAAAGCACATAGCATTACTTTTAGTGGATTCACTGAAAATTATAATGCACAATTTAATACCGAGACAGTGTTTGTGAGATGCACAACATATTCAATAAAGTATTTCAGGAGTATTCATTGATTTCATCGCGGCCATTTTGTAATCGGCCATAATTATTAATTACTTAACAAATCAAGCATTAATAACCTGATCTTGACTCATAGGACGTCTCGGAAATAAATAATACCGCTCATGGAGGTTTTCATACAGATATAGAATAGAGCGTGTGCTCATAAATTATTTGTAAAATGGTGTGACATTTTTACAATGTTGCGGCAGCCATCTTGAATTACTTAGTAAATTTCTACTTTTTCCCATGTTATTTTACTTTTATTGGATATGTTGACGATTAAAAAGTATAATTAGACACTTAAATTGTGTCTGTGAGATAACTGTGTAACAAACATGTTCAATAATCACCTGATTTTTGTTCATGGGTAAGTGTCTCTCAATGAAATTATACCGCTCGTGGAGGTTATCGCACACCATTAAAGCCTGTGCTCGTAAACTATTTGCAAAAAAATTTTGAGCATTTTCTTCACCATTTTCTGGCGACCATCTTCGATTCGGTGGTTAATATCACATTACAGCATTTTCAAGTACTTAAGAGAGCATTAAGATGTAAGATTATATACCAAAACTGTGATGTGAAATTTAAGAAAACCATGTTTGATAAATACATTTCAGGAGAAATCATGGATTTTACGGCGGCCATTTTGAAATTGGCCATAATGATCAATTACTCAAAAAATCAAGCATTGGTAACCAAATTCTGACTTAAGGGATGTATCTGAACCAAATGGTACCGCTCATGGAGACTTTCGTGCATAAACAAACCTGTTGTCATAAACTATATGCAAAAAAATGGAAACAATTGACAATTTAAAAAAATTTCTTTGTGCAACATGTCTACAATAACCAAAATAGCTTTTAGAAATAAGATGCTACTGCAAAATTATATATTTTTCACTATATCATCTCCACAGATATATTACCTCATGGATAGAAAAAACTAAATACAACAATATTTGATTTAACTGACCCAACATTGTGATAGAGTGAGAATGATGCGATAATCATATTTAAGCGAATATTTTTTCTAAAAATTGGGTAGGTGTACAAAAGTGTCATATTCTCAGCTCGCTCCCATTTCCGGCAATGTCATCAACCAGATTCTGTATCTAGAGATCCCTGAGAACAATTCTAGACATGTGGACAAATGTTGTACCGCCGGTTTAGGTACCTCAAAAATTTGGTCCCTCTGCTGCTGTACTATGAATTATCATTTTTCTTTAGTAGCGTTATCATAATAATAATTTTCCCGAGAATTTTGCATTCGCGAGTCTGTCCTCCTCGCGAAATTCGCGAAAATTAAAACCTCACGAATATTACCAGATCTACAGTAGTACAGATATATAAACATGTTAACAGGCAGCATCAATACAATATTTTAAAGACATATTCATAAAAATAATTATTAGAACTAATAATGTCGCAATTCTTGCTTTGTAGTGGATGAAGATGACTTGAAATTTGTGACAAATGGGAAGAAACTTTTGTCATGGAAATAGCTCCTTCAATATTTTCGCTCTATGAAATTAAGTCATTATTCAGCGATGCAAAATGATGTTTTGATGCATCGACAGTAGACGTCAGAATCTGGCGTCAGATTTTGACATTTAAAGTCAATCTCCGCAGGAAAAGAATAAAAAAATGGCCGTATGCCCATAATAAGCTATTCAAACTAAGACAGTAATGATGATTTCAAATTGAAAAACACACGTTTGTTTCCATGGTTTGTATAAAAGTATTTTCCAGCTTTAAGGTTTAAAGTGTCACTCCAGGGTAACATGCCACGCTGTAGCTTCCCACGAGGCGCCCACACATAATATCCACTGACGAAAGCATAATTCTACACGTATCAGCAGGTCCATGTACCCAGACGAAATCATCTTAGAGCTGATCCCCATACTTTAGACAAAAATGTTTCAGGCTCTTACAATGCCAGTCAAAATAGATAGGATTATCTGGAGTCTTGAGTTAAAGGTGACACCTTCACCCCATCTCACGGTGTGTGGGAAGGACAATAAGAAGTTGACCTTCAATGGAGTTTGACTTTCAGAGAGTGTCTTCAGTCTGTGTCGTCCATTTAACGTGATGTGACCAGGGGCTGCATGCCATTGTCCATTTGTTGCCATGGTCACACATATCAACACTTTAGCTGCTGAAGGCACAGACTCGCATTGTCGTCATTTGAAGTGCTCTTCAATCTTTCACAATTTTGCAGATTATCATTTATCACTTCGTTACTTCATGGCGTAATATCTAGCCTCAAAAAAACAAATTTAATCATCTGTCAGCAATTCATTAATTACTTGATAGAGATGGAGATACTGGGAGATATTGGGAGTATGCTAACAATATTGAATATACATAAAACAAAATATATTATGTAATTATTAGGCGTCAATAACGCCATAATTGTTATTATCTATCCATTAGGCGTCAATAACGCCATAATTGTTATTATCTATTCATTAGTCGTCAATAACGTCATAATTGTTATTATCTATTCATTAGGCGTCAATAACGTCATAATTGTAATTATCTATTCATTAGGCGGCAATAACGCCATAATTGTTATTATCTATTCATTAGACGCCAATAACGCCATAATTGTTATTATATATTCATTAGGCGTCAATAACGCCATAATACTTGTTATTATCTATTCATTAGGCGTCAATAACGCCATAATTGTCATTATCTATTCATTAGGCGCCAATAACGCCATAATTGTTATTATCTATTCATTAGGCGTAAATAACGCCATAATTGTTATTATCCATTCATTAGGTGTCAATAACGTCATGATTGTTATTATTTATTCATTAGGCGTCAATAACGCCATAATTGCTATTATCTATTTTTTTTTTTTTAATATTTTTGGTGAGCCCAACCGGGGCTCATTTTTTATTATATGCAGTGCGTGTGCTGTGCATGTGCATTCTGTATATGTGGGTTGACACAGCAGGTCCATATTGGTCGTCGGACTACTTGACAGGGCTGTGAGACCAACTTCCTGTCACTTGGTCGGGATGTAATCAGTCTGACCTCAATGCGACTGACCACCGAACCTATATCCCAGAGTAACCTGGGCCCTGCCATCACAAGCACCTGCGGCCCTTGGTAGCTAATCATCCCCAAATGGGTCATAGCTTGGAGACGCCCCCCAATGTCGCATCATTTTAGTGGATGAATCTCGGTCAGTGGCTTTACCTACCCATTGAGCCAGTGTCGAACTCACCCTGGGTTGGGGCCGGTCGCAGAAAAATCCCCATCATGTCCGATGTGGGATTCGAACCCACGACCTCCCGACTTTGTGCCCGTAGCTCTAACCACTAGACTACGGCAGCCGGTTATTATCTATTCATTAGGCGTCAATAACGTCATAATTGTTATTATCTATTTATTAGGCGTCAATAACGCCATAATTGTTATTATCTATTCATCAGGCGTCAATAACGTCATAATTGTTATTATCTATCCATTAGGCGTCAATAACGTCATAATAGTTATTATCTATTCATTAGGCGTCAATAACGCCATAATTGTTATTATCTATTCATCAGGCGTCAAAAACGTCATAATTGTTATTATCTATTCATTAGGCGTCAAAAACGCCATAATTGTTATTATCTATTCATTAGGCGTCAATAACGCCATAATTGTTATTATTTATTCATTAGGCGTCAATAACGTCATAATTGTTATTATCTATTCATTAGGCGTCAATAGCGTCATAATTGTTATTATCTATTCATTAGGCGTCAATAACGTCATAACGTCATAATCTGTTTCATTAACCGATCAAATCGCTATTTTGGGGAAATGGGTGTTCACAAATAAATATTTGTTGCAAATGTTTTGTCTCAATAAACCAATCTCACCATTTTTTACCCACTTGAAATTGTGGGTCGCGGTAGCGAGACACAGCTTCAGGTGGGTGCAAATTTAAACAAGATAAATAACTTAGTGCTGTATAGGATAAAGCCCGAGGAGCTCTACATTCTTAGCTGTGAACATTGCTAGGTCAACAATAACTCTCCATTCCCGGCTTAGAATATAGTGGTCGACCAAAGAAAATAATCTGGTGGTGTGGTATATTCCAGAGCTGACTGAACTTTGAGGCTCTCCTGATCTCTAAAAATAGTAACATAACAAAAAAATATGTGCTTTCGGAAAATGCAGATCGTAGCCACCAACCTCTTGTGAAGGAGCACGTAGCGAGTGGCCTGCCTACATGCGCGAAATTAACGTCGATGTACTTGGTTTCAACCTTAACATGACAAGGCCGCCATTAAAATGATTGCCTAATCACATTTAGAGGAAAGAAATAAGAATATCGAGAAATACGGATATTTCTCTGAAAGACCAGAATCGACCAGAGTGGTTCTTGTAGAAAGGGCTGGCTTTATACTATGATTGAAGACAAGGAGTAGAAGCGCCAGCTATGTGTTGTTTCATGGAGAGGAGGTAGTAGCTTTTTTCAGCAAGAAAACATGTGATAATAGAAAAAGCATACATTGCATTATTTTGCACATTTTCCGTAGGTTGAGCCTTTTGGCCAATACCCTATTCTTTAGACAATGCATGTCTGAAATTAAATATCTTCCTCATTTCTCTTTTAACTGGTAAATGCGCAACACAAAATAAAAGCCAAAATAAAAATAAAGATTTAGGCCTCATTGCGTCGCTTTTAATATCTCATTGCCATTAAAGATCAGCCTTGATCACAGTGTGAATTAGATGAGGCCACATCACACCTGTTTCCAACTGTGTCTAGGCATAGCGTGTTTGCCGGGTTTCTCTGAGAAAAAGTATCAACGTGTAAAAGAAAAAAAATGCATGTTTTACATGCACACCCATGTTTTACATGCACACTCAGACCCCGTTGTGTTTCTCCTAACATGTTGTCGTCTTGATCAGGATGTCTAGCCAGTGCTGACTGATAGAGCTGTGAGAACAATTACCTTCTGAAAATGTTAAGTCAGAATAAAAAAATAGGATAAATTTTTACATCCACTTAGCCGGGTGCCTCCTGGCATTCTGTTGTCTTGACCAGGAAGTCCAGTCAGTGCTGACTGACAGGCTAAAAGGATTCCCCAACAAAAGGTTTCCCTTCTCTTCGCACTTCCTCATTGGGTTTGAAAAGAATGAGGTCGTCGTGACCTAGATTTTGTGAGGTAGCGTGCCCGACCTCACAGCACATAGCCGAGGGCTGTATACAGAAATAAAATAAGGGGGTGCTCATGTGTTTTAGAAGTCATCACAGCACATAGTACAGGGTGTATGCAGGAACAAAATAAAGGGGTGACTAGATATCATTTTGAAAGAGGTGTGTTTCTAGAAATAATATAAGGGGTTACAGAAATCTAGAAATAAAATAAGGGGGTGCCTATTTTTTACCGATGGGATATTAATCATATTAATGATTTGACCCCTATAGCTCTGACCTACACTATGCTAACTATGTGATTTAAAAAGAAGAGGAAGTAGAAGAAGTAGAAGGAAAGGAAGACCGAGAAAAAGAAGAAGAAGAAGATGAAGAAGAAGAAGAAAAAGAAGAAGAAGAAGAAGAAGAAGAAGAAGAAGAAGAAGAAGAAGAAGAAGAAGAAGAAGAAAAAGAAGAAGGAGAAGAAGAGAAATAATTAAATAATGTCAGGATGAATCTCATTAAGACTCGGAAGTGTCTTAAACAATCGAGCTAGCAGCTGATTTTTACATTAAGTCGTGTTCCACTGCGAACCTTTAACAGGAGAAGGGTATACCCAGAAAATGTATGAAGATGTGGAAAATAAAAAAGGCGTACTGGTAAACATTAATAAGTTTCTAAAACAACTTCTGGTGAGCGTTCATCCAACAGCGTTATTGTTTTCCAGGCTGTTATTATGACGTCGGGATGACGTTGGCGGACAGTGAATGTTACACTCAGCCTGTAGAGGGCGCTATTCATCAGGTGTGTAGTGCGCATGCTCTGACAGATTCAAGCATCTTAACCCTTGTCAGTGCGGGAAGGCGATTTCCGACGTCAGAGTCTGAGGTCCATAGACGTCAGATTCTGTCATCTAAATTCGATCCCTGCATTGAAAAAGTATAATATTTAATGGTCGTAGACACAAAACATAGGTATTCAAATGAAGCAAGAGAGCTAACCAAGACATTTATGATGATTTCAAAAGGAAAAACCCTTTTGGTCCCCATGGTTCACAAAACAATATTACAGCGTTTAAAGGTTGAGTGCATGCAGAGCCCTGATCTTCAACAAGATTAGAAATGTCCCCATTAGAAACTGACAGCTGACAACCCAATAAACAAGAGGCGCTGCTCCAATGCTGGTTCAATGATGAGCCAGTGTCGCTGGGAGCTGGCCAACATCAAATCAGTGCTTACCCATCAAAATTTGTAATTTAAATATTTACCCATTTGAAGATCACAGGGAGTATTAAGTCTCCCCCAGGTCATTGCTAATACTTAGTCCGTCAAATATTAATTATCTATCGTTTATGTTGCATTATCTTGATAGTATGCTTAATATGGCTGTCACTCCCTTGACCACTTAACTGTTTTTGCCTCAGTCAGTCTTAACCCTTTCACCGCGGAATTATGGCGTCATAAATTGCCTGAGCGCTCAATTAATTAATTTTGTAACTAAAAAAGTAATTATTGATGTCGACAAAAGGCGACATCCGCTTTCTGCCAGGGGGTCGCCTTTTGGCGACATCCGCGGTGAAAGGGTTAATGACATCTCCAGACTTTTGACAGCAGTTTGTCCTCTTAATTTTGAATTTGTTCATAAATTGTCAAATAATGACTTTCAGTTCAGCTCAGTTAAGTTATGATCGTGACGTATGCATTTATCACACAAACTGTGTATGTTTTTTAACTTGAAATTTAATAAAATTTAAGATAAATTAATAGCGAAGTCAGTCTATTATAGTGATACAGATAGCGCCGTAACCTGATTACACAACACTCACTCGCCTCTCCACGTATGTCACTGTTTGCGTTCGTTTATGTTACCCTGGAGAAATAAGGTTTCTGTTTGGTCAGATCAGCAGCGTCGTCAGTATAAAAATATGTACCAGTGTTGGTTTAGCGTTGGGCCAGCGTTGCAGACGATGGCCCAAAATTAAAACAGCATAGGGTGGATGGATCCTGTTTGTTGCCATTAGATCAGCAGTGACATGTCTCTGACTGGGGTCTGTTTATATTGGGATGAGAACGACAAGTCACGCGACCACGGTATATCCTGACACTGTAACGGACGTCCTGCTGGTAATAGCCTAGTCCGGGACAAAGGACAGAGGCTCTATCTGCTGCCAGTAATGGGTATGGGCGTAAAGGGATATAAGTCTTCTCATGTGAACAAGTGGAGCAGAGACAGATATTCTACCTTCTAGTAGTGCGTACAATGCCATTAATCTTCTCAGATGTGACCCGCCACGCGAAATGAGCAGTGTTTGTGAGGACAACATTATCAAACTTTTTTCTGTTAGTTGATTTGATAGCCGTGTTCTGCCGTGGTCATTAAATTTTTTTTAAATAAAAATGAAATAATAATTCGAACAAAGACGCCGAATGTGCTTTCTCGCACGAGTTCAAAATTAAATATGGTACCCAATTCCAAGTAATTCTGAGATGTTTTTTTTTCACAGGTAATTGTAAACGACGTCCAACGCTGAAAAATAGTACCTGTCAGGTAATAATGTGCAGTGTTGGACGTCGTTAATATGCACCTGTTGAAAATACCAAAATATTTTTTTATTAACTCCGCCACCAACCCCATAGCAGCATGGTTGATGTATCTTCGACGTTGGTCCAACATCGTACAAATGTTATACAAATATTGTGTGTTTACTGAGCTGTAGCTCGTAAAACTGGCCAAGGGAAGATGGGTATCGAGAACAGTTCTCAGTTGAGATGAACTCACATAAAATGCCTATTCTACTTTGCAAAGCCAAGCTTACTTGAAGCAATAACTTTAATAGAAATGAAATGAATCGGGCTTTAGGCCACCTTTGTGCACATATAGGCTAAACTGGGCCAGGAGAACCTCCTGAGGATGGTGAGATGATTGAGATGACACTGTCCTCCAGACACAGGATTCGAAATTCGAGCCCTGGCGGTCTGAGGCCGAGCACGCTACCTCTCGGTCACGGAGGCTCCCCACAATACTAACTTTCACACGTGGATGGGGAAGAAACAATTTTGTTTCTTTCAAACCGCCGAGACCGGGAACCGAACCCCGGACTCTGGCGTGAAAGGCAGCGGTGCTAACCACTACCCTAGGGCCCCCGCCCAACTTTAATAGAAGGACACACAACTTCCACGGACAGGCAAACCCGAGATTATTTACGATCGGTTTTTAATTGAGGCTTATCTGACCAAAAATTTAATCAAATCCCGTGCACCTGACAAGGCATTACTTGTTAAAATCTCGCACAACCGGCTAGTACATCATGGTCGTCTCAATGGGATTTATTGTTCCAACCGCAGCATGAATTTTAAAAAAATAAAAAAAAAATTTTGAACATTTATCTTGAAATGGGACACGTTCAAAAATGCTAGTTATTTTTGTAGAATGGCCTGGATGTCAAAATGATTACTAAGGTATTTTATTTAAATGAAGTGAACATCAAGGATGCTTATATGTGAAATCTATAATTTCTTTGTCACCTGTGGCTCAATTGATGTGCAAATTAACCGTTTAATGACTTTTGTCACGCCTACTAAATACACTAAATAGTACATTTTAGATGAAATTAATTGGATAGAAATCACATAATCAAACACAGTTTTTAAGGTTTTATTTAATATATAATACTGAACAATTTTGGGCACTTTTGAGTACTTAAATATAAACACGACAGCGGGTTTTTATGAAGAAAGCACGCTGTCGAGCGGTGTCAATATTGCTCAGTATCACTTTATCTCACGAGAATTTTATTATTACGAAATTACGTATATTGAACATATTCCTCACAGGGAAAGGGTTAACCCTTTGAACGCTAAGAACCACAACAGTCGCTTTTAATCCGTGCAATTAGCAGATCAAATCACAGTTATTGGGAATGAAATGAGTGTTTAGACATCAAGGTTTGCAAATGTTTGGTTGTTTCAAATTAAACAAATATGACGTCTAATATCGATCCCCGCACTGAAAGAATAAAAAATATTTATAATGGTCGTTGACCCATAATACTAGTATTCAAATGAAGCAAAAAGATAACTAAGATATACAAGCCTATTCTAGCGCTATAAGGGTTAAACCCGTAGATTCACTCTCAGTACTAAAAAAATTATCGTGATAATATTGTCAGCATTGTCCATGAATTAATATACTCTCAGCACACAAAGGGGTTTTTTAGTGATTATAATGTCAGCGGTGTAGATGAGTTAATATACTTGCAGCACACAACGGGTTTTCTGGGGATTATAATGTCAGTGGTTACGATGATTTAATATACTCGCAGCACACAAAGTGTTCTCTGGGGATTTTAATGTCAGTGGTGTCTAAGAGTCAATATACTCTCAGCACACAAAGGGTGTTAATGGAGATTATAATGCCAGCGTTCTCTATGAGTTAATATACTCTCAGCACCCCAGCAGACACGAGACATTTGTATAACATTTGCACAATGCCGGTCCAACGTCCAACAAAGGTTTTTTCTGATAATTATAATGTCAGCGTTCTCTATGAATTAACATACTCGCAGCACACAAAGGGTTTTTCTGGTGATTATAATGTCAGCGGTGTAGATGAGTTAATATACTCTCAGCACATAAAGGGTGTCCCTGTCGATTATAATGTCAGCGGTGTCGACGAGTTAATATACTCGCAGCACACAAAGTGTTCTCTGGGGATTTTAATGTCAGTGGTGTCTAAGAGTCAATATACTCTCAGCACACAAAGGGTGTTAATGGAGATTATAATGCCAGCGTTCTCTATGAGTTAATATACTCTCAGCACCCCAGCAGACACGAGACATTTGTATAACATTTGCACAATGCCGGTCCAACGTCCAACAAAGGGTTTTTCTGATGATTATAATGTCAGCGTTCTCTATGAATTATTATACTTGCAGCACACAAAGGGTTTTTCTGATGATTATAATGTCAGCGGTGTCGATGAATTAATATACTCTCAGCACACAAAGGGTTTTTCTGATAATTATAATGTCAGCGTTCTCTATGAATTAATATACTCGCAGCACACAAAGGGTTTTTCTGATGATTGTCATATCAGCGTTCTCTATGAATTAATATACTCGCAGCACACAAAGGGTTTTTTTGATGATTATAATGTCAGCGTTCTCTATGAATTAATATACTCGCAGCACACAAAGGGTTTTTCTGATAATTATAATGTCAGCGTTGTCTCGACTTAATACCGCACGGCAAACAGATTCCCTGATATCAATAACATTCAGAGGTCACGTGGTCTGTGACCTTCACCTTTCACGTTATCGACATTTAATAAAAACAGTGAAGGAGATTTATTCCAAATTAAGCAAATAAGCTGTAGAATTACGATATATCAATAACACGCTGGCCTGGCATTGAATAAATGCTTCCCCAAGGTTTCAGATGATGTGCCTACGTGCCCCAGTCACAATGGCAAGCTCTGACATCCAGGCTCAGACACCATTATGTTGATTTAATGATGGTATTTCGTCTACGACGCTGTCACGACATAAAAGCTGCATTAGTACGACATCTCATTTGTTCGAGGTACTAAGAACGCGAAATGTAAAAAAATGGTTAGTAGTGCATGAGTATCAGCTCTTAATTTTACAAAGCTGAAATATTTCAGCACAAATTATCATAAATGTCTCAGTTAGCTGTTGCTGGTTCATTTGAATGCTTTTGTTACGGGTCTAAGGACATTATTAGGCCTGGCTGTAGCCCATCAGCCTATTGGGTTTATTTTGCCTGAGTTTGTGTCCTATTTAGGGGAAAGAGTGGTGTTGTGTGTAGGAAACGGTTGACATTTCTGTACACCAGTCCATATGAACACATGTGAAATATAACGTTTAAGGTCGCCGGGTCAGAAAGTTGCGTTTTTAAAAAGTGTTAAGAAAAAATAATATTCACGGTTATATTTGTGATTAGAGCTTGAAGGGTTTTGGTGGGGATAACCATTATTACATCAGCATTGGGCCAATGTATCGTGTTATCTGAGTAGTGGCTTTTCTGCCGACAATTCGACAATTCTGGGACAATCACCCAATGCTGTTTCAATCTTGGGCCAGCGTTGAAGACGTTTGGCCAACATTGAAATAGTATTGGTAAATGGGAATGGTAAAAATTCCAGGATAACTACTTCGAGCTATAATCAACCTTTTTTGATGAGTCGCGGTAATGATGGTAATTTAATTATAACTTTTGCTATTAGGCTCATCAAATTTACCTGACGTTTCCAACATTTAATGCATTTTTATCAAATTTCTCGAATTTTCCATTTATATAGAAAAAGTGAAACTCATTTTCCAGGCTTTCTAGGTTTTCGAGGTAAATTGGGAACACTCATGGTTGATAGAAAATGAAATGAATGGGGTTTTAGACCACCTTTGTGCACAATATTGCATCTGTACGAGTGAGCGGTGAAGAAATATTTTGTTTCTTTGTAATTTGAAGGCCAGAGTTGGGTTCGAACCCGCGAGCAGACAGCTTTAACCACTGCACCAGGGTCCCCGCCCTGCTGGTTGGTTAATATAATAATAGAGATAATGTAGGCAGTCTGGTTTGAAGTGATATTAGGCTTTCCATGGCCTATCATTGCCTCAGATGTACTACTACTCATACATGAAAATACACCTGTGACGTCAGTCTATTTTTAAAACAGTAGATTTGGATCTACGAATCTATATTGTACTGGTCAGCTGGTCAGGTCGGGCGCAATATACGGGTTTAACCATAAAACTGCATGTCTATTATTTAGTTTAAAACATATTTTATTGAACGATTGAAACAATACAGGATTGTAATACATAGGCTTCGCTCGGAAAAAAAAAGAAAGTGAGTGATGCTTGCGGAGTCATGGTGTGAGTACTATGTGTAGCCAGTGGGTGCAAATCTTGTTAGCAGAGCTAGAAAGTGTCGTAAAGCAAATGCTTGGAATTATAACATTGGCAACATGACCTCATATTGCCAACATGACCTCATGCTATCAGCATGACTTCATGTTGTCAACATGACCTCATGCCGTCAACATGACCTCATATTGCCAACATGACCTCACATTCTAGCAAACACAAGACAACGACCCACAGCCAGCCGGGTGCTAGACCGACGTTGAAGATGGTGGGTCAACTCTATGGCAGCATTGGGCCGATGTCCAGCGGGATGAGTGATGTCAATGTGACAGCGCTATATCCATGTGATAACATATAATAATCCCTAAATATATATAACATAAAATTAAGATGGAATAGCGCCATGTCTGACACATCAGCGCCGTGGATAAAGAATCAAAACGCCAATGTGTCAGACATGACAGTAACTTCCAAAAAATGGTGATTATGAGTCTTACTATTTCTTTGTTAGCAAAGCAAATCGTTTAGTGGCGGTGATAAAAGTATCTAGCAGGGATATCAATTGAAGGTCAAGAAGGCTGTCACGTGTACCATGGAGAAGCGTCTCTAAGTTGAAGTTTATATTTATTTGGGTTAAATTTTATATTTAAACGACTCTGGGTAGATGGTATTGTGGACATTCAATAAAAAAATGGTTGGTTGTTTCGTTACGTCCACATGTACATAGGGGATTATCAATAATGTTCATTGTAAAAAGATGGTGGTTAAGTTCACTGCATTCCATTCTAATTCTGGCCAAGATAATATTAAGTTTCCTTTTGCCAATGTTATAGTATGATTTTGTATTGGGCTTGTTTCTTTTCAGTATTTGTTTTAGTGACTCTTTTGATGTCAAGTCTTTAATAGAATCGTCTAGGTTGTTCCAGAATTGGGTGGTGGCAGGAATATAAGATTTTCGAAAGGTTTCTGTACGAGTGTTGGTTTGGTTTATATTTGAGTTGTTTCGTAGGTTGTATCTGCCTTGGCTAGTTTCTTTAACTGTTTGGGGAATAATGGGTTTTAAATAAGAAGGAGTCCTATCGTGAAGTATATCAGAATAAAGTATGATCATTTTGTTTTCGCGTCGGGACTGTAGACTTTCCCATGACAGTTCGGTGTAAATTTTACTAGATGATGTGCCACGTATAGCCCCTGATACTATTTTTCCTGCTCTCTTCTGAATTTTGTCAAAAAATTCCAGATTTTCTTTAGTTGCATTTGAAAAAAGCTCGTTTGAGTATTCCAGGACGCTTCTGACAAAGGTAAAATAAAGAATTTCAAAACTATTTCTACTGAGTTTGAAACTAAGCAAATTTAGGATATCCAAACGTTTATTGGCTTTAATTGATATTTCCTCAAAGTGTTTGTCCCATTTTAAATTTTGTTGAAGGGTAACACCTAAATGTTTGGAGTAGGGTATATTTTGTAATTCTTGGTTATACATCTTAAGGTTATTTGGGGGAGTAATATTTCTATAATTAACCACCATGCTGTTTGTTTTTAAAGCGCTGAAGCTGACAATCCATTGTTGCGCCCACGCTTCGAGTTTTTCGAGGTCGCTGTTTAGAATTTGCGAATTTATTATATGACAATTTGAAATAGATAAAAGTAAATTGTCATCTGCAAATAGGGTCAGTTTTGATGCTAGGCCTTCTTCCATATCATTAATGTAAACCAGAAACAAAAGTGGTCCAAGGACGGAGCCTTGAGGAACTCCAGCGTTTATATCAGCCCAGCAAGACGACTCACCCTGCAACACCACCCGCTGCTTTCTGTCACACAAGTAGTTACTGATCCATGCAAGTAATTCCTCCGTGATTCCCATATTTTTGAGCTTGAATAATAGCCCGGCGTGCCATACTTTGTCAAAAGCTTTGGAGATGTCACCAAACACCATCTGTACTTTTAATCCCTTATCGAAAGCTTCGGAGATGCTGTGGTACAAATGTACCAGATGGTGTGTGGTGCTACATCCCGGAAGAAATCCAGATTGAAATTTATATATTAGGTCGTTATCTCTGAAATAGTTATACATATGCTTAAAAATACACTTTTCCATTACTTTGCCTACAGAACTTAAAAGGGAAACGGGGCGGTAATTATTGGGGGAGCTCTTATCGCCTTTTTTAAATATTGGGATTACATTTGCCTGTTTCCATGTATCGGGAAAGATTCCGTGTTGGAGGGATACATTAAAAAGATTAGTTAACGGTTTTGATATTGCTTTGGCAGTTAGTTTTAAGACATGGGGACTAATGCCGTCAGGGCCAGGTGCTTTTGCTGGTTTAAGTGTGACTAGAATATCTTGCACTTCCTTCTCGCTGAGGCGTATTGATGTTAATCGACCTTCTGTGATGAATTTAGCAGCAGGCAGTGTTGTGTGCGAGTCGTCCACTGTGGAATGCGAGACGAAGAAATTGCTAAGCGCACTTGCTTTGCTGATATTGTCATGAACAGCTTCACCTGATGGCAATAATAGAGCTGGCATGTTGTCGGATTTTGAGTTCCCAATATGTTGTTTAATTGTTTGCCACCACCCGCGACCACCGATATCTTCTAACTCTAATTTACTGATTGGTTTGTTTTCGTATGCTTCTTTGGACAGAGCCAAACAATGAACATATTCATTTCGAATTCTGCGATATTTTGACCATGCTTCGTTGGTGTTTTTTAATTTAGCGTGTCTAAATAGTCTGTCCCGCTGACGCCTTTTGGAGCGTAGAAGGTTGGTGTACCACGGTTGGTCGCCCTTTCGAATTGTTACAATTTTGTTAGGAATGAATTGCCTGGCCAGATTAATAAAAGATTGCGTAATGAGAAAGGTAATTTCGTTAACATTCTGCCGGTCTAGATGTGCTTGCCAATCGTGGTTTATGATAGCCGCGTTCAGCCCTTCCCAATCTGCTTCTGAGTACAGCCAGATGTGTCGCGATAAAGTGGTTTTGGGAGGGAGATCTATTGAGATATTGCAGGAAATTTGACAATGGTCGGTGGTCGCGAGGGGTGGGGTAATACTCACGTTGCCGGCTCGAAGCGTAGGCGTGACAATGAATTGGTCTAGTATGGTGGCGGTATTAATTGTATATCTTGTTGGTTGGTCAATTAACATAAGTAAAGAATTAGAATTGACAAAAAAGTGCAATTTAGTACCACTAGCAGTGTTCGGGTCGGCGTTAAAATCACCAGTTAAAATAATATTAATATATCCAGCTCGACGTATGGAATCATAGACATGTTGTAATTGATCCCAAAAAATAATACCAGAATTAGGGGGGCGGTAACACACACAAATAACAGTTTTTTTACGTTTAGTTACCAACTCTATACAGAGTATTTCCAATGAGTTAATTTCAAATTCGGTTTTCCGCTTGGCAATAATATTTTCATTAACATACAAAGCTACGCCTTCCCAAGGTACGTCTCCTTGACCTCTGTCCTTTCTAAATATAGGTAGGTAGCCGTTGAGTGATAGATCTAGGGTTTTGGTGTTGCCTAATAAAGTTTCTGTTACAGCAACAAGGTCGAAGTGACCTTCGATTTCAGATTTTAAGGCGAGTAATTTATCAGTGTTAAAGATAGAGTCAGGTTCTAAACTCGCATGCGTGTAAGCCTTCAGCATACAGTACAGTGTGGTTGATGAAGTAACCTGATTATAAGACTGGATACTACTCCAACGAATACTCACCCAACGTTGTTTTAATGTTAGGCCAACATCTGCGACGCTGGCCCAACATTGAACCAATATTGCACAAATGTACAATGTTTGAGAGAAAGTCCTCTTTCCGAGCAAACACAAAACATTTGTATAACATTTATACAACGTCGGCCCAACGTCTTCGACGTTGGTCCAACATTGTACAAAGTCATACAAATGTGTTGTGTTCACAGGGTGTCGGTACACGCATGGGGTCAACCTGTTTCGAAATACCCACAGTAGTACAGTCAGTTTGTTTGCAAAGCAAGGCCCAGCTAAGATCCAGGACAAAGGGCTTTGAGATTCGATGGAATAGTTACTCATAGATGTCGCTCAAGTATATATGAACTTGCTGTGATTTGAGAACTTGCTCTTAATGAAGCTTTGGGTATGAAACGCCTATTTAGTATTATTATGGAATAGGGCCTTGGCCTACCCACGGGCACTATTGCCTTCTGGGGGACCCTTGTCCCGCGAATTTTGACAGTTGACTACACCTTTAAGGCCACGGATATTGCAGTGCCACAAAGATAAACATGTTGATTGCGGTCCAGGGTTAAGCTCAACATCACCACATAGTAGGATTAAATACATCACAAGCGTCATAACGGATAAAACAATGGATGTAACTAGAATAGAGTTAAATACAGATGATACAACATGAACCTTATACCTGTGTCTGTTAAATAGACCAATTCTAGCTCTGTACATTTCGAGATTCACCCCCATGACTCTCTAAGTGATATCACCGTACTCACACCACAACCCAAGCAAGCATCGGTGACAAAAATATTTGAATTGAAAAATAAACATAATTTGAGAAAGAAACATAATAGTGTCAAAATACATAAATAAATACGATAATAATATAGAAATAATCCTCGGTGGCTATTGTTATGCTAACATGCTTTCAGCGATAACTTTATGAGTGTGATTTTGGGTGAGAGGTAATACTTGTAGTTTATAGTGATTATTAGAATGGTTTTGCAGAAGAAGAATAAATCAGTCGTTCATGTAGTTCGACGGAATCGTTACTTATAGTCTGTAGTAGTTGTAAGGATGGTTTTGCATTTATAAGAATACATCAGTCGTTCATGTGAAAAACAATTGAGAGGTATCAATATAATAAAGAAACAGGAATTGTTCTAAATTAATTAGAGAGATCAGAAGATGGTATGCTTACGGATACCAAATATGAACTGAATTTGGCTTAATATTTTGCTATGTGGAAGAAACAGCAAGCAATGGTATTTTAATCAAGTATCAGTGTGACGTATAGGGTTAGACTCATTACAACTGATCGAGTCAATTAGATATTTTGCAATCAAGATAATAATAATATAAAGGCAATTGTAGTAGACATACATATACATACATAATCATGAACAATATAATCGCGGCTGAAGAGAACCAAAACATGCCGGAAGATGCAGATATAGGTGTACACATATATTTATGGAAGTTTGAAATAAATCTAATAGTGTTGGCCACACTGCATGCACACCGTGTTCGCCGAGTGACCAGATGTGTCTGCTGACAGGACAGACCAGCAAACACGAGACATCGACCCAATGCAGGGCCAATGTCTCCTGCTTGCCGAGAGGCGGTTTGTTGAGTGGTTGTACAGACCTGTGGATGTTTGTAAACAGCCCGGGGTAAACAGTGCCTGTGACACGTGGTTTGAGGTGAAATCAATAATGTACATATATACTGTATTGATCGTCGGGATTCCCACAAAAACATGACAGCATTAGAAAAACAACAACATTGGTTTAGCGGATTGAGTTTGTTGGGGTTATAATAACAGTGGTTAAAACATAATGAACATATATATGTGGGGCTCGTTACTAGTACGATAGGCTATACATGCTACTACTACAATATTTCGCATTCATATTTACATACGGGTAGATTATGTACATCAACTAATCGCATAGTTTATTTTGTTGTTGTCAGGTTATTATACACCAATTCAACATGCAAGCACATAGTGCTCGCGGAGTGGCCAGGGCTAAATGTACAGATCTGCTGCCTGTCAGTACAGGCGGTGTTCGGAGCTGAGCAAGTGAACTTTTGTTTGTAAACAATGGGTGTGACACCACGTGGTTGAAGGGGTGTGTCAAATATGATGGGTTGATGTCGCTTGGGTTGCTGTCAGGGAGTTGCTGTGTTGATTATCGAGTGGTCCCAACCACTGATGTTCTTGGGTATTTCAACAGCTAATTTAAGTAGACACAAGTTTATGGAAAATAGAAAAAATATATATATTTAAATCAGAGAGGGTTTTGATCCACTAGTTTATTGAGCTGTGCTGTAGTTGCAACTGTGTGCACTGTACCTTTGTCCTTTACACGAATATGGATCCTACCGTCTCTGGTCCACACATGTTCAAAACGTCCTGCTCGTTTCTCCTGACGTGCACTGTAGAACAGTGTACTGCGACCTCTGGTCAGATCTTCACTGATAAAAATGTTCTTGTTTTTTTTTCTAGCATCAAAAAGTTTCTGTCTTGTTTTATACGAGGAAAACTTGACTATAACTGCTCTTGGTTTGGGGTTGCCCTCCTTGACAGCACCGACACGATGACTGCGGTCTATATCAGTAGGCTGGATGGTAACACCTAGTGTCTTGGCGTGGTCAATGATCAGGGAATCTGTGCACTCACCCTTGTTTTCCATTTCAGGAAGCCAGACACGAAGCGAATTCCTGCGTGAGTACTGTTCTAGATCGTCTAAACTTTCTTCGCTTGCCAACAGTTTTTCGTTAGTTTTATTGAGTTCGTCTTGCAATTTCACAATCTTGCTTTCTGCCTCAACCATCTGCTTCTTTACTGCGCTGTTCCAATGTTCAAATAATACACTCACGACCCTGTCGTCTTTCAATGCCTCGACTAGTGTAGTTGTGAACAGATCCAGGCTTGATGTAGAATCATCCAGTTTTTGGCGGTTTGATGGTGGTGTAAGATTTGTGGGTGATCCATCTTCAAACGGCCCCTTGGATTTTGGAGTCTGGCTGGAGTCGTCTTTTAACGTTGCTCCACTCGAGGGTCCAGGTGTTGAGAGAACAGTAGTTGACGCTGGGTTGGCCTGGTTGTCGGTATGTGTGTTCCCTGACTCCATCTTTGTTTACAATTGATAAACAATGGCCAGATCGCGCGAGTAATAAATCTGAGATTATTTGCTTATTTCTTCAGAAATTCGTACCTACGGTGTGTGGGTCGAATCTCAACAGTTCTCGGATGGTTGTACAACACACAAAATATAAATCGCTAGTTTATTAGCACGGTGGTTAGCCCATGTAGGGAGTAATTTACAAAGAGAATTTAAAATGCGTCCATTGTTAGCACATGCGCAAACTAAGTCTCTATTATTTAATTGTTTAGCCATACTGACAATGAAATTTATGTTTTCTATGTCAAATTTTGGAACACCTGCACAAATTCTGTTTATTTTAAGTCGACGAAAGAACTCAATTGCAATAGATTCGGTGATCCGGTTAGGGTTAGGGTCAGGTAACTCTTGTTGTCTGGGGGTGTTACGTACCTCTAACATGGCTAAGACAGAGACGGTAACTCTTGTTGTCTGGGGGTGTTACGTACCTCTAACATGGCTAAGACAGAGACGGTAACTCTTGTTGTCTGGGGGTGTTACGTACCTTTAACACGGCTATGATAGAGGCGGTAACTCTTGTTGTCTGGGGGTGTTACGTACCTCTAACACGGCTATGATAGAGACGGTAACTCTTGTTGTCTGGGGGTGTTACGTACCTCTAACACGGCTAAGACAGAGACGGTAACTCTTGTTGTCTGGGGGTTTTACGTACCTCTAACACAGCTATGATAGAGGCGGTAACTCTTGTTGTCTGGGGGTGTTACGTACCTCTAACACAGCTATGATAGAGGCGGTAACTCTTGTTGTCTGGGGGTGTTACGTACCTCTGACACGGCTAAGACAGAGACGGTAACTCTTGTTGTCTGGGGGTGTTACGTACCTCTAACACGGCTATGATAGAGGCGGTAACTCTTGTTGTCTGGGGGTGTTACGTACCTCTAACACAGCTAAGACAGAGACGGTAACTCTTGTTGTCTGGGGGTGTTACGTACCTCTAACACGGCTAAGACAGAGACGGTAACTCTTGTTGTCTGGGGGTGTTACGTACCTCTAACACAGCTATGATAGAGGCGGTAACTCTTGTTGTCTGGGGGTGTTACGTACCTCTAACACGGCTATGTTAGAGGCGGTAACTCTTGTTGTCTGTGGGTGTTACGTACCTCTAACACAGCTATGATAGAGGCGGTAACTCTTGTTGTCTGGGGGTGTTACGTACCTCTAACACGGCTATGATAGAGGCGGTAAATCTTGTTGTCTGGGGGTGTTACGTACCTCTAACACAGCTATGATAGAGGCGGTAACTCTTGTTGTCTGGGGGTGTTACGTACCTCTAACACGGCTATGATAGAGGCGGTAAATCTTGTTGTCTGGGGGTGTTACGTACCTCTAACACGGCTATGATAGAGGCGGTAACTCTTGTTGTCTGGGGGGGTTACGTACCTCTAACACAGCTATGATAGAGGCGGTAACTCTTGTTGTCTGGGGGGTTACGTACCTCTAACACAGCTATGATAGAGGCGGTAACTCTTGTTGTCTGGGGGTGTTACGTACCTCTAACACAGCTAAGACAAAGGCTGTAACTCTTGTTGTCTGGGGGTGTTACGTACCTCTAACACGGCTAAGACAGAGGCGGTAACTCTTGTTGTCTGGGGGTGTTACGTACCTCTAACACGGCTAAGACAGAGACGGTAACTCTTGTTGTCTGGGGGTGTTACGTACCTCTAACACGGCTAAGACAGAGGGGGTAAATCTTGTTGTCTGGGGGTGTTACGTACCTCTAACACGGCTATGATAGAGGCGGTAACTCTTGTTGTCTGGGGGTGTTACGTACCTCTAACACGGCTAAGACAGAGGCGGTAAATCTTGTTGTCTGGGGGTGTTACGTACCTCTAACACGGCTAAGACAGAGGCGGTAAATCTTGTTGTCTGGGGGTGTTACGTACCTCTAACACGGCTATGATAGAGGCGGTAACTCTTGTTGTCTGGGGGGTTACGTACCTCTAACACAGCTATGATAGAGGCGGTAACTCTTGTTGTCTGGGGGTGTTACGTACCTCTAACACGGCTATGATAGAGACGGTAACTCTTGTTGTCCGGGGGTGTTACGTACCTCTAACACGGCTATGATAGAGACGGTAACTCTTGTTGTCCAGGGGGGTTGCGTACCTCTAACACAGCTAAGACAGAGACGGTAACTCTTGTTGTCTGGGGGTGTTACATACCTCTAACACGGCTAAGACAGAGACGGTAACTCTTGTTGTCTGGGGGTGTTACGTACCTCTAACACGGCTAAGACAGAGACGGTAACTCTTGTTGTCTGGGGGTGTTACGTACCTCTAACACAGCTAAGACAGAGGCGGTAACTCTTGTTGTCTGGGGGTGTTACGTACCTCTAACACGGCTAAGACAGAGGCGGTAACTCTTGTTGTCTAGGGGTGTTACGTACCTCTAACACGGCTAAGACAGAGACGGTAACTCTTGTTGTCTGGGGTGTTACGTACCTCTAACACAGCTATGATAGAGGTGGTAACTCTTGTTGTCTGAGGGTGTTACGTACCTCTAACACGGCTAAGACAGAGGCGGTAAATCTTGTTGTCCAGGGGGGTTACGTACCTCTAACACAGCTAAGACAGAGGCGGTAGCTCTTGTTGTCTGGGGGTGTTACGTACCTCGAACACGGCTAAGACAGAGGCGGTAACTCTTGTTGTCTGGGGTGTTACGTACCTCTAACACGGCAAAGACAGAGGCGGTAACTCTTGTTGTCCAGGGGGGTTACGTACCTCTAACACGGCTAAGACAGAGGCGGTAAATCTTGTTGTCCAGGGGGGTTACGTACCTCTAACACGGCTAAGACAGAGGCGGTAACTCTTGTTGTCTGGGGTGTTACGTACCTCTAACACGGCAAAGACAGAGGCGGTAACTCTTGTTGTCTGGGGGTGTTACGTACCTCTAACACGGCTAAGACAGAGGCGGTAACTCTTGTTGTCTGGGGTGTTACGTACCTCTAACACGGCAAAGACAGAGGCGGTAACTCTTGTTGTCCAGGGGGGTTACGTACCTCTAACACGGCTAAGACAGAGACGGTAACTCTTGTTGTCTGGGGGTGTTACGTACCTCTAACACGGCTAAGACAGAGACGGTAACTCTTGTTGTCTGGGGGTGTTACGTACCTCTAACACGGCTATGATAGAGGCGGTAAATCTTGTTGTCTGGGGGTGTTACGTACCTCTAACACAGCTAAGACAGAGGCGGTAACTCTTGTTGTCCAGGGGGGTTACGTACCTCTAACACGGCTAAGACAGAGACGGTAACTCTTGTTGTCTGGGGGTGTTACGTACCTCTAACACGGCTAAGACAGAGACGGTAACTCTTGTTGTCTGGGGGTGTTACGTACCTCTAACACGGCTATGATAGAGGCGGTAAATCTTGTTGTCTGGGGGTGTTACGTACCTCTAACACAGCTAAGACAGAGGCGGTAACTCTTGTTGTCTCGGGGGGTTACGTACCTCTAACACGGCTAAGACAGAGGTGGTAACTCTTGTTTTCTGGGGGTGTTACGTACCTCTAACACAGCTATGATAGAGGTGGTAACTCTTGTTGTTTGGGGGTGTTACGTACCTCTAACACGGCTAAGACAGAGACGGTGACTCTTCTTGTCTGGGGGTGTTACGTACCTCTAACACGGCAAAGACAGAGACGGTAACTCTTGTTGTCTGGGGGTGTTACGTACCTCTAACACGGCTATGACAGAGACGGTAACTCTTGTTGTCCAGGGGGGTTACGTACCTTTAACACGGCTAAGACAGAGACGGTAACTCTTGTTGTCTGGGGGTGTTACGTACCTCTAACACGGCTATGACAGAGACTGTAACTCTTGTTGTCTGGGGGTGTTATGTATCTCTAACACAGCTAAGACAGAGACGGTAACTCTTGTTGTCTGGGGGTGTTACGTACCTCTAACACGGCTATGACAGAGACGGTAACTCTTGTTGTCTGGGGGTGTTATGTATCTCTAACACGGCTAAGACAGAGGCGGTAACTCTTGTTGTCTGGGGGTGTTACGTACCTCTAACACGGCTAATACAGAGACGGTAACTCTTCTTGTCTGGGGGTGTTACGTACCTCTAACACGGCTAAGACAGAGACGGTAACTCTTGTTGTCTGGGGGTGTTACGTACCTCTAACACGGCTAAGACAGAGACGGTAACTCTTGTTGTCTGGGGGTGTTATGTATCTCTAACACGGCTAAGACAGAGGCTGTAACTCTTGTTGTCTGGGGGTGTTACGTACCTCTAACACGGCTAAGACAGAGGTGGTAACTCTTGTTGTCTGGGGGTGTTATGTATCTCTAACATGGCTAAGACAGAGACGGTAACTCTTGTTGTCTGGGGGTGTTATGTATCTCTAACATGGCTAAGACAGAGACGGTAACTCTTGTTGTCTGGGGGTGTTACGTACCTCTAACACGGCTAAGACAGAGACGGTAACTCTTGTTGTCTGGGGGTGTTACGTACCTCTAACACAGCTATGATAGAGACGGTAACTCTTGTTGTCTGGGGGTGTTACGTACCTCTAGCACGGCTAAGACTGAGACGGTAACTCTTGTTGTCTGGGGGTGTTACGTACCTCTAACACAGCTATGATAGAGGCGGTAACTCTTGTTGTCTGGGGGTGTTACGTACCTCTAACACGGCTAAGACAGAGGCGGTAAATCTTGTTGTCTGGGGGTGTTACGTACCTCTAACACGGCTATGATAGAGGCGGTAACTCTTGTTGTCTGGGGGTGTTACGTACCTCTAACACGGCTAAGACAGAGGCGGTAAATCTTGTTGTCTGGGGGTGTTACGTACCTCTAACACGGCTAAGACAGAGGCGGTAAATCTTGTTGTCTGGGGGTGTTACGTACCTCTAACACGGCTATGATAGAGGCGGTAACTCTTGTTGTCTGGGGGGTTACGTACCTCTAACACAGCTATGATAGAGGCGGTAACTCTTGTTGTCTGGGGGTGTTACGTACCTCTAACACGGCTATGATAGAGACGGTAACTCTTGTTGTCCGGGGGTGTTACGTACCTCTAACACGGCTATGATAGAGACGGTAACTCTTGTTGTCCAGGGGGGTTACGTACCTCTAACACGGCTAAGACAGAGGTGGTAACTCTTGTTATCTGGGGGTGTTACGTACCTCTAACACAGCTAAGACAGAGACGGTAACTCTTGTTGTCTGGGGGTGTTACGTACCTCTAACACGGCTAAGACAGAGACGGTAACTCTTGTTGTCTGGGGTAGTTACGTACCTCTAACACGGCTAATACAGAGACGGTAACTCTTGTTGTCTGGGGTGTTACGTACCTCTAACACGGCTAAGACAGAGACGGTAAATCTTGTTGTCTGGGGTGTTACGTACCTCTAACACGGCTAAGACAGAGGCGGTAACTCTTGTTGTCTGGGGTGTTACGTACCTCTAACACGGCTATGATAGAGGTGGTAACTCTTGTTGTCTGGGGTGTTACGTACCTCTAACACAGCTATGATAGAGGTGGTAACTCTTGTTGTCTGGGGGTGTTACGTACCTCTAACACGGCTAAGACAGAGACGGTAACTCTTGTTGTCTGGGGTGTTACGTACCTCTAACACAGCTATGATAGAGGTGGTAACTCTTGTTGTCTGGGGGTGTTACGTACCTTTACCACGGCTAAGACAGAGACGGTAACTCTTCTTGTCTGGGGGTGTTACGTACCTCTAACACGGCAAAGACAGAGGCGGTAACTCTTGTTGTCCAGGGGGGTTACGTACCTCTAACACGGCTAAGACAGAGGCGGTAAATCTTGTTGTCCAGGGGGGTTACGTACCTCTAACACGGCTAAGACAGAGACGGTAACTCTTCTTGTCTGGGGGTGTTACGTACCTCTAACACGGCAAAGACAGAGACGGTAACTCTTGTTGTCTGGGGGTGTTACGTACCTCTAACACGGCTATGACAGAGACGGTAACTCTTGTTGTCCAGGGGGGTTACGTACCTCTAACACGGCTAAGACAGAGACGGTAACTCTTGTTGTCTGGGGGTGTTACGTACCTCTAACACGGCTATGACAGAGACGGTAACTCTTGTTGTCTGGGGGTGTTATGTATCTCTAACACAGCTAAGACAGAGACGGTAACTCTTGTTGTCTGGGGGTGTTACGTACCTCTAACACGGCTATGACAGAGACGGTAACTCTTGTTGTCTGGGGGTGTTATGTATCTCTAACACGGCTAAGACAGAGGCGGTAACTCTTGTTGTCTGGGGGTGTTACGTACCTCTAACACGGCTAATACAGAGACGGTAACTCTTCTTGTCTGGGGGTGTTACGTACCTCTAACACGGCTAAGACAGAGACGGTAACTCTTGTTGTCTGGGGGTGTTACGTACCTCTAACACGGCTAAGACAGAGACGGTAACTCTTGTTGTCTGGGGGTGTTATGTATCTCTAACACGGCTAAGACAGAGGCTGTAACTCTTGTTGTCTGGGGGTGTTACGTACCTCTAACACGGCTAAGACAGAGGTGGTAACTCTTGTTGTCTGGGGGTGTTATGTATCTCTAACATGGCTAAGACAGAGACGGTAACTCTTGTTGTCTGGGGGTGTTATGTATCTCTAACATGGCTAAGACAGAGACGGTAACTCTTGTTGTCTGGGGGTGTTAGGTACCTCTAACACGGCTAAGACAGAGACGGTAACTCTTGTTGTCTGGGGGTGTTACGTACCTCTAACACAGCTATGATAGAGACGGTAACTCTTGTTGTCTGGGGGTGTTACGTACCTCTAGCACGGCTAAGACTGAGACGGTAACTCTTGTTGTCTGGGGGTGTTACGTACCTCTAACACAGCTATGATAGAGGCGGTAACTCTTGTTGTCTGGGGGTGTTACGTACCTCTAACACGGCTAAGACAGAGGCGGTAAATCTTGTTGTCTGGGGGTGTTACGTACCTCTAACACGGCTATGATAGAGGCAGTAACTCTTGTTGTCTGGGGGTGTTACGTACCTCTAACACGGCTAAGACAGAGGCGGTAAATCTTGTTGTCTGGGGGTGTTGCGTACCTCTAACACGGCTAAGACAGAGGCGGTAAATCTTGTTGTCTGGGGGTGTTACGTACCTCTAACACGGCTATGATAGAGGCGGTAACTCTTGTTGTCTGGGGGGTTACGTACCTCTAACACAGCTATGATAGAGGCGGTAACTCTTGTTGTCTGGGGGTGTTACGTACCTCTAACACGGCTATGATAGAGACGGTAACTCTTGTTGTCCGGGGGTGTTACGTACCTCTAACACGGCTATGATAGAGACGGTAACTCTTGTTGTCCAGGGGGGTTACGTACCTCTAACACGGCTAAGACAGAGGTGGTAACTCTTGTTATCTGGGGGTGTTACGTACCTCTAACACAGCTAAGACAGAGACGGTAACTCTTGTTGTCTGGGGGTGTTACGTACCTCTAACACGGCTAAGACAGAGACGGTAACTCTTGTTGTCTGGGGGTGTTACGTACCTCTAACACGGCTAATACAGAGACGGTAACTCTTGTTGTCTGGGGTGTTACGTACCTCTAACACGGCTAAGACAGAGACGGTAAATCTTGTTGTCTGGGGTGTTACGTACCTCTAACACGGCTAAGACAGAGGCGGTAACTCTTGTTGTCTGGGGTGTTACGTACCTCTAACACGGCTATGATAGAGGTGGTAACTCTTGTTGTCTGGGGTGTTACGTACCTCTAACACAGCTATGATAGAGGTGGTAACTCTTGTTGTCTGGGGGTGTTACGTACCTCTAACACGGCTAAGACAGAGACGGTAACTCTTGTTGTCTGGGGTGTTACGTACCTCTAACACAGCTATGATAGAGGTGGTAACTCTTGTTGTCTGGGGGTGTTACGTACCTCTAACACGGCTAAGACAGAGACGGTAACTCTTCTTGTCTGGGGGTGTTACGTACCTCTAACACGGCAAAGACAGAGGCGGTAACTCTTGTTGTCCAGGGGGGTTACGTACCTCTAACACGGCTAAGACAGAGGCGGTAAATCTTGTTGTCCAGGGGGGTTACGTACCTCTAACACGGCTAAGACAGAGACGGTAACTCTTCTTGTCTGGGGGTGTTACGTACCTCTAACACGGCAAAGACAGAGACGGTAACTCTTGTTGTCTGGGGGTGTTACGTACCTCTAACACGGCTATGACAGAGACGGTAACTCTTGTTGTCCAGGGGGGTTACGTACCTCTAACACGGCTAAGACAGAGACGGTAACTCTTGTTGTCTGGGGGTGTTACGTACCTCTAACACGGCTATGACAGAGACGGTAACTCTTGTTGTCTGGGGGTGTTACGTACCTCTAACACGGCTATGACAGAGACGGTAACTCTTGTTGTCTGGGGGTGTTATGTATCTCTAACACGGCTAAGACAGAGGCGGTAACTCTTGTTGTCTGGGGGTGTTACGTACCTCTAACACGGCTAATACAGAGACGGTAACTCTTCTTGTCTGGGGGTGTTACGTACCTCTAACACGGCTAAGACAGAGACTGTAACTCTTGTTGTCTGGGGGTGTTACGTACCTCTAACACGGCTATGACAGAGACGGTAACTCTTGTTGTCTGGGGGTGTTATGTATCTCTAACACGGCTAAGACAGAGGCGGTAACTCTTGTTGTCTGGGGGTGTTACGTACCTCTAACACGGCTAATACAGAGACGGTAACTCTTCTTGTCTGGGGGTGTTACGTACCTCTAACACGGCTAAGACAGAGACGGTAACTCTTGTTGTCTGGGGGTGTTACGTACCTCTAACACGGCTAAGACAGAGACGGTAACTCTTGTTGTCTGGGGGTGTTATGTATCTCTAACACGGCTAAGACAGAGGCTGTAACTCTTGTTGTCTGGGGGTGTTACGTACCTCTAACACGGCTAAGACAGAGGTGGTAACTCTTGTTGTCTGGGGGTGTTATGTATCTCTAACATGGCTAAGACAGAGACGGTAACTCTTGTTGTCTGGGGGTGTTATGTATCTCTAACATGGCTAAGACAGAGACGGTAACTCTTGTTGTCTGGGGGTGTTACGTACCTCTAACACGGCTAAGACAGAGACGGTAACTCTTGTTGTCTGGGGGTGTTACGTACCTCTAACACAGCTATGATAGAGACGGTAACTCTTGTTGTCTGGGGGTGTTACGTACCTCTAGCACGGCTAAGACTGAGACGGTAACTCTTGTTGTCTGGGGGTGTTACGTACCTCTAACACAGCTATGATAGAGGCGGTAACTCTTGTTGTCTGGGGGTGTTACGTACCTCTAACACGGCTAAGACAGAGGCGGTAAATCTTGTTGTCTGGGGGTGTTACGTACCTCTAACACGGCTATGATAGAGGCGGTAACTCTTGTTGTCTGGGGGTGTTACGTACCTCTAACACGGCTAAGACAGAGGCGGTAAATCTTGTTGTCTGGGGGTGTTACGTACCTCTAACACGGCTAAGACAGAGGCGGTAAATCTTGTTGTCTGGGGGTGTTACGTACCTCTAACACGGCTATGATAGAGGCGGTAACTCTTGTTGTCTGGGGGGTTACGTACCTCTAACACAGCTATGATAGAGGCGGTAACTCTTGTTGTCTGGGGGTGTTACGTACCTCTAACACGGCTATGATAGAGACGGTAACTCTTGTTGTCCGGGGGTGTTACGTACCTCTAACACGGCTATGATAGAGACGGTAACTCTTGTTGTCCAGGGGGGTTACGTACCTCTAACACGGCTAAGACAGAGGTGGTAACTCTTGTTATCTGGGGGTGTTACGTACCTCTAACACAGCTAAGACAGAGACGGTAACTCTTGTTGTCTGGGGGTGTTACGTACCTCTAACACGGCTAAGACAGAGACGGTAACTCTTGTTGTCTGGGGGTGTTACGTACCTCTAACACGGCTAATACAGAGACGGTAACTCTTGTTGTCTGGGGTGTTACGTACCTCTAACACGGCTAAGACAGAGACGGTAAATCTTGTTGTCTGGGGTGTTACGTACCTCTAACACGGCTAAGACAGAGGCGGTAACTCTTGTTGTCTGGGGTGTTACGTACCTCTAACACGGCTATGATAGAGGTGGTAACTCTTGTTGTCTGGGGTGTTACGTACCTCTAACACAGCTATGATAGAGGTGGTAACTCTTGTTGTCTGGGGGTGTTACGTACCTCTAACACGGCTAAGACAGAGACGGTAACTCTTGTTGTCTGGGGTGTTACGTACCTCTAACACAGCTATGATAGAGGTGGTAACTCTTGTTGTCTGGGGGTGTTACGTACCTCTAACACGGCTAAGACAGAGACGGTAACTCTTCTTGTCTGGGGGTGTTACGTACCTCTAACACGGCAAAGACAGAGGCGGTAACTCTTGTTGTCCAGGGGGGTTACGTACCTCTAACACGGCTAAGACAGAGGCGGTAAATCTTGTTGTCCAGGGGGGTTACGTACCTCTAACACGGCTAAGACAGAGACGGTAACTCTTCTTGTCTGGGGGTGTTACGTACCTCTAACACGGCAAAGACAGAGATGGTAACTCTTGTTGTCTGGGGGTGTTACGTACCTCTAACACGGCTATGACAGAGACGGTAACTCTTGTTGTCCAGGGGGGTTACGTACCTCTAACACGGCTAAGACAGAGACGGTAACTCTTGTTGTCTGGGGGTGTTACGTACCTCTAACACGGCTATGACAGAGACGGTAACTCTTGTTGTCTGGGGGTGTTATGTATCTCTAACACAGCTAAGACAGAGACGGTAACTCTTGTTGTTTGGGGGTGTTACGTACCTCTAACACGGCTATGACAGAGACGGTAACTCTTGTTGTCTGGGGGGTTACGTACCTCTAACACAGCTATGATGGAGGCGGTAACTCTTGTTGTCGGGGGGTGTTACGTACCTCTAACACGGCTATGATAGAGACGGTAACTCTTGTTGTCCGGGGGTGTTACGTACCTCTAACACGGCTATGATAGAGACGGTAACTCTTGTTGTCCAGGGGGGTTACGTACCTCTAACACGGCTAAGACAGAGGTGGTAACTCTTGTTATCTGGGGGTG
This sequence comes from Flabesymbios commensalis, assembly GCA_964017125.1. Taxonomy (NCBI): domain Eukaryota; kingdom Metazoa; phylum Annelida; class Polychaeta; order Terebellida; family Flabelligeridae; genus Flabesymbios; species Flabesymbios commensalis. The sequence continues at coordinate 80,037,132 of OZ024909.1, forward strand.
TTACGTACCTCTAACACAGCTAAGACAGAGACGGTAACTCTTGTTGTCTGGGGGTGTTACGTACCTCTAACACGGCTAAGACAGAGACGGTAACTCTTGTTGTCTGGGGGTGTTACGTACCTCTAACACGGCTAATACAGAGACGGTAACTCTTGTTGTCTGGGGTGTTACGTACCTCTAACACGGCTAAGACAGAGACGGTAAATCTTGTTGTCTGGGGTGTTACGTACCTCTAACACGGCTAAGACAGAGGCGGTAACTCTTGTTGTCTGGGGTGTTACGTACCTCTAACACGGCTATGATAGAGGTGGTAACTCTTGTTGTCTGGGGTGTTACGTACCTCTAACACAGCTATGATAGAGGTGGTAACTCTTGTTGTCTGGGGGTGTTACGTACCTCTAACACGGCTAAGACAGAGACGGTAACTCTTGTTGTCTGGGGTGTTACGTACCTCTAACACAGCTATGATAGAGGTGGTAACTCTTGTTGTCTGGGGGTGTTACGTACCTCTAACACGGCTAAGACAGAGACGGTAACTCTTCTTGTCTGGGGGTGTTACGTACCTCTAACACGGCAAAGACAGAGGCGGTAACTCTTGTTGTCCAGGGGGGTTACGTACCTCTAACACGGCTAAGACAGAGGCGGTAAATCTTGTTGTCCAGGGGGGTTACGTACCTCTAACACGGCTAAGACAGAGACGGTAACTCTTCTTGTCTGGGGGTGTTACGTACCTCTAACACGGCAAAGACAGAGACGGTAACTCTTGTTGTCTGGGGGTGTTACGTACCTCTAACACGGCTATGACAGAGACGGTAACTCTTGTTGTCCAGGGGGGTTACGTACCTCTAACACGGCTAAGACAGAGACGGTAACTCTTGTTGTCTGGGGGTGTTACGTACCTCTAACACGGCTATGACAGAGACGGTAACTCTTGTTGTCTGGGGGTGTTATGTATCTCTAACACAGCTAAGACAGAGACGGTAACTCTTGTTGTCTGGGGGTGTTACGTACCTCTAACACGGCTATGACAGAGACGGTAACTCTTGTTGTCTGGGGGTGTTATGTATCTCTAACACGGCTAAGACAGAGGCGGTAACTCTTGTTGTCTGGGGGTGTTACGTACCTCTAACACGGCTAATACAGAGACGGTAACTCTTCTTTTCTGGGGGTGTTACGTACCTCTAACACGGCTAAGACAGAGACTGTAACTCTTGTTGTCTGGGGGTGTTACGTACCTCTAACACGGCTAAGACAGAGACGGTAACTCTTGTTGTCTGGGGGTGTTATGTATCTCTAACACGGCTAAGACAGAGGCTGTAACTCTTGTTGTCTGGGGGTGTTACGTACCTCTAACACAGCTATGACAGAGACGGTAACTCCTGTTGTCTGGGGGTGTTACGTACCTCTAACACGGCTAAGACAGAGGTGGTAACTCTTGTTGTCTGGGGGTGTTACGTACCTCTAACACGGCTATGACAGAGACGGTAACTCTTGTTGTCTGGGGGTGTTACGTACCTCTAACACAGCTATGACAGAGACGGTAACTCTTGTTGTCTGGGGGTGTTACGTACCTCTAACACGGCTAAGACAGAGACGGTAACTCTTGTTGTCTGGGGGTGTTACGTACCTCTAACACGGCTAAGACAGAGACGGTAACTCTTCTTGTCTGGGGGTGTTACGTACCTCTAACACAGCTATGACAGAGACGGTAACTCTTGTTGTCTGGGGGTGTTACGTACCTCTAACACAGCTATGACAGAGACGGTAACTCTTGTTGTCTGGGGGTGTTACGTACCTCTAACACGGCTAAGACAGAGACGGTAACTCTTGTTGTCTGGGGGTGTTACGTACCTCTAACACGGCTAAGACAGAGACGGTAACTCTTCTTGTCTGGGGGTGTTACGTACCTCTAACACGGCTAAGACAGAGACGGTAACTCTTGTTGTCTGGGGGTGTTACGTACCTCTAACACAGCTATGATAGAGACGGTAACTCTTGTTGTCTGGGGGTGTTACGTACCTCTAACACGGCTAAGACTGAGACGGTAACTCTTGTTGTCTGGGGGTGTTACGTACCTCTAACACGGCTAAGACAGAGACGGTAACTCTTGTTGTCTGGGGGTGTTACGTACCTCTAACACAGCTATAATAGAGACGGTAACTCTTGTTGTCTGGGGGTGTTACGTACCTCTAACACGGCTAAGACAGAGACGGTAACTCTTGTTGTCTGGGGGTGTTACGTACCTCTAACACGGCTAAGACAAAGACGGTAACTCTTGTTGTCTGGGGGTGTTACGTACCTCTAACACGGCTAAGACAGAGACGGTAACTCTTGTTGTCTGGGGGTGTTACGTACCTCTAACACAGCTATGATAGAGGCGGTAACTCTTGTTGTATGGGGGTGTTACGTACCTCTAACACGGCTAAGACAGAGGCGGTAAATCTTGTTGTCTGGGGGTGTTACGTACCTCTAACACGGCTAAGACAGAGACGGTAACTCTTGTTGTCTGGGGGTGTTATGTACCTCTAACACGGCTATGATAGAGGCGGTAACTCTTGTTGTCTGGGGGTGTTACGTACCTCTAACACGGCTAAGACAGAGGCGGTAAATCTTGTTGTCTGGGGGTGTTACGTACCTCTAACACGGCTAAGACAGAGACGGTAACTCTTGTTGTCTGGGGGTGTTATGTACCTCTAACACGGCTATGAAAGAGACGGTAACTCTTGTTGTCTGGGGATGTTACGTACCTCTAACACGGCTAAGACAGAGGTGGTAACTCTTGTTGTCTGGGGGTGTTACGTACCTCTAACACAGCTATGACAGAGACGGTAACTCTTGTTGTCTGGGGGTGTTACGTACATCTAACACTGCTATGCGCCTCGTACATTTGGATCTACGAATCTACGACTGATGTCTGATACTGATTAAGTATAGACTAATTTGCATCTCTGCATAATGTATTACTCATTCTCCAATAAGATATTCTCATCAGAGCAGACTCTGCCCAGAGACAGGGCGATCTAAATCAAGGGATCTCACGTATTACTTTATGTACACTGCACGCCAGCATGGGCACTGCCTGTAGACTGAATCAAGCACTGCATGGGAGTGTATACTTTATGGTGGATTTGGTAAATTAATTCTCCATTAATTCGTAAAGCACTGAAGCACTACAAAGTAACTTTTCATCCACTTGAAGTTGTGTCTCGCTACCGCGACCCACAACTTCAAGTGGGTGAAAATGACTCATATCTGTTTAATTTGAGACCAAACATTTGCAAATCCAGATGTTTAAACAATCACTTTATTCCTAATCAATGTGATTTAACCTGCTAAAAACAGTAAGAACGATTCATGTTTAGCGGAGTAAAATATGCTGATTAGGTCAAGGCCAGTTAATTTCAAGGGATGGTTATCTACCCCGGAAAAACACACACGCGTGTGAATTTAAAAATGAAATTTTCACTCACTTGAAGTTGTGTTTCGCTACCGCGACCCACAACTTCAAGTGGGTGATAATTACTTATATTTATTTAATTTGAGACCAAGCATTTGCAAATCTTGATGTCTAAACACTCATTATATTGTGAATTAAGACGATTATTTTAAACGATCATTGTGGTGCTCAGCAGGGTAAAATACGCTCATTAGAGCAGGGCCAGCTAAATTCAGTGGATTGCTATCTAGCTATACAGACAAACCTCCTCTAGTCACACACGTATCCATGGTGATTATCCATGGTATCGCTGAGTATTACATATACTACAGCGGATTGTTGGATTTGGTAAATGATTTGTTTCTCCATTAAAATATGCTCATTAGAGCAGGACCAGCTAACTACAGTGGAGTGTAATCTACCTATACAGACAAACCTCCTCTAATCACCTTCGTATCCATGGAGATAATCCATAGTATAGATGAGTATTATAGGTATAATACAGCGCATTGTAGGATTTGGTAAATGATGTATTTCTCCCCTAACCCTTAAAGCGCTGAAATACTCGTGTATTACCAATGGAGATCAAAGGGTTATTTTGAAATAAAAATCAGCATCAATGTCTTAATTAGCTCTTTTTGCTTCATTTTAATACCTACGGTATGTTATGGATCTACGGTAATTATAAATATGTTTACTCTTACAGTGCGGAGATCGACTTTAGATGTCAGAATCTGACGTCTGTAGACGTCAGATTCGAACGTCTAAAGTTGGTCCCCGCGCTGTAAGGGTTAACCCTTTGCCCGTTAATCACGACTATAGTCATTTTTAATCTGTTTTATTTGTCGATCAAATAACTGTTATTAGGATTGAAATATGTGTCTAAACATCAACATTTGTAAATGCTGAAATTCAACACATATGAGTAATTTACAGCCACTTGATGTTGTTGATCGCGGTAGCGAGACACAATTTCAAGTGGTTGAAAATTAAAAAAAACTAGCTTGGCAGAATAAGGGTTAATCACGATTTATTAGCCGATAAATTTACTGTTATTGGAATGCAATGGATGTCTAAACATCAAAATTTGCAAATATGTGATGCCAAAAGAAACAAATGAAGGGTTCCATGCATAAACATGCCAACTCTGTTTTTGCCATTTTGAGATAAAGGCGATTTTGTATCTTTTAGCGTGGTAAAATGTTTATAACTTTTTTACTTTTTATCGTAAGGAATCACAATTAATTTCATTATCTTCGTCTTTTTATTTACTTTTTGATTCAATTATAAAATAAATAATTTTGTCGAAAGCTTTTGACAGAACCGCCTATAAAGGGACTTAGCACATTTGTGCACGCATATGACTCTTTATTCCTGCATGCAAAAGAATGCCAAATCGAGTTGGCAATTTCAAAGCTGAAGAAATTGTCGTGCTATGTACATAATACATTTCAATATCACAAAAACATGGCATGCAAGAAAATTTCAAATAGACTTGTCAAAGGCAAATATGAACAAATATGCATATATCAAAGTGAAAAGACATGGTTGTTTTGATGGTTTATTTATGTTAAATATGCGTAACAGGCTGAAATATGTACACCTGTCTGGTATCATTATCAATATGGTGAATTTTGCTATCAACATGGAAAATATCATTTTTCACTAACTAGAATGATATTTTAAAATAATGAGAAAAAATGTTCTAAAGCAACGATGATCCCGATATTAAGTTGGCAAAACCCACGTGTAACCAGTAGGAGTGGCATATACATATACATGCTTATGTGATCTAAAAACATAATAGACCAGTATCTTGCAAACGAGTTACTGAAAAAAAAATACTTAAAGTAGCTCAAACCATCAACCACACTCAGAAAAGAGAATAGACAGAGACAATATATATTTAAAAAGGCATATAGGTGCGTGTGCTTAAGACTCTGGAACCAACAGTTTAGGCCAGCTCACCTCCATGTCACCCTCAATGACACCCTTCACAAATTATAATTTTGGACAGAGACGAAGAAAAAAGGTGACTAGAGGACGTTCTGAAACAACATAGGATGTATCTGCAAGAGACGCCATTTGTGCTTTTAGTTGTTCAATATCAATAAATGCCATCTAAAACCCAGTCATATATTTATTTTTCTGTGACTGATATTGATCACGTATGGTGGCCATATATGGCTAAGCCATCAAATTAACAAGGAACTCTTCAAACAATCTTGCAATTTTTTCGGATGGGGAGATGCGTTACCATGTAAGACTGTCAGAAGAGTTTGATAAAATGTTAATCTGATTCAGTGAAAGCAAAAGATAATTGTATTGAGGAAAACAGTAAGCATTTTATGGATATTTTCATTTACAGAATATCGACTCAGGTTGCGATACATAGGCCTAATACTCTCAACATCCAGCAACATTTCAGGCCAATAATTTCAATACACATCCGCTCCTTCTCTTATAAATGTACTCTGATTAGAGAAGCTGAGTGGTACCAAGGACATGACTATAACACCCATCAGGATTTGAGAAGAATTTATGAGTTTGCCAGGAAAAAAAACATCTGGTGAGCAGAGCTAGGGTCAATTCCGGAATTGAATGGGAATTGAGCTCAATTCCTGACTCAATTCCAGGAATTGGACTAGGAATTAGAATTGAAAAAAAAGGAATTGGAATTGAATTGGAATTGACAAAAAATGCCCGGAACTGATAAAGGAATTGACTTGTTTTAGCAATGTTGTTTTTTTTAAGCGCTATTAAACGCATCAGTGATCATCACTTTTGTCATTGCAGTAGAATTTTACCTGATCTATGTTTATTGATATGTGTATTATAATATTAATTAATAATAATAATAATAATAATAATAAACTTATATAGGCTTGTGCCTAAATTATATTAAAAGGTTTTAATTAGGTTATGTAAAAATACTCATTTAAATGACTAATGGCCATCAAGATTAAATAAGACTGTGATGTGTAATCCAAATAATAGTTGTAACAAGATTGCTCCTGCTAAGGTGGATCAAATCAATCTAACTATCACAGATTGGTGTGTGTATATATACTTGTTACTTGTTGTTACTAGTATACACCCTTGATTTACTCCCGCGGAGTGGTGTAACCAGCCGGTCACAGTTTTGCCGGGAAGTGCGACTCATGACAACTCAACTAGTGTCAAAACCTACTGTATATAGTGTTAGAGAATTACCATCGAGTGGCTGAATTATCAGGAAAGTGAGACGCCGAGCCGGTCTTGGTTTAATCAATCAATCAATCAATCAATCAATCAATAAAACTTCTATAGCGCCTATATATCCTCAGCGGACCGAACTCAGAGACGCACAAATCCTTAGCGTGATCATGTGTCATAATCGAGGCCAAAGCAGGTTCGTCAACAGGGAGCTGGGCTGCTGAGGGACTAGGGTGGAAAAGCCAGGTCAAATAGGTGGAATTTAAGTAATTTCCGGAATGTTAAGATTGTTTTGGCATTACGTATTGGCACAGGCAGGGCGTTCCATAAGGCTGGACCAGATGTAGAGAAAGCTCTTGACCCAGTCTTAGTCTTTATACGAGGAACAACAAATTTATTCGAATTAGTGGAGCGTAGATATTTTTAACATTTCGGCCGAACAAGTAAATCAGCTAGATATGCGGGTTGGTTTTCTTTTAGGTTTCGAAAAGTTATTGCGCATATTTTAAAATGAATGCGAAACTTGACAGGAAGCCAATGTAATCGTTTTAGAATTGGAACGGAACGACTAAATCGTGGGGCCTTGGTTACTACTCTTGCAAGGCAGTTTCGAACGCGTTGTAATCTAGCGATATCCTTTTCTGGCATATTGTAAAAAAATGAGTTACAATAATCTAACTTACTACTCTACTGACGAGTGCCACTGCAATTTGCTTGGCAAGATCTCAGGACAGACTTTTTCGAATTCTACGCAGGTCACTGATATGATTGAAGCATGCCCTACATGTTTGGGATATGTGTTTTCGGAAATTCAGGCTACTGTCGAATAGTACACCAAGAGTTTTAGCTGATGTAGATGGATTTGTGTCTTGACCTAGAAGTAACCATGGGAGATTATTCAAGAATTTTTCTCGGTGAAGTTTGGTCCCAATAAGAAGAAATTCTGTCTAGCTAGGATTAAACTTCAGCTTAGATCCTGTCATCCAGGCCGACACACCTATTAATGTTGGACGGTCATCGCAAACGACGGGCCAACATTATATCAACATTTGGTCAATGTTTCGTGTTTGCTGGCTCAATGTTCTGGAAATAATTGTACTATTATTTTATTACTGTTTTCTTTATGTATTCGCGCAAGCACGATCACACTGTTTAACTATCACTTTTGTGTCACTTAACAGCATTTTTTTACCATTTGTATTTAAAAAGTATTGCTTGTCTCATGGGCATAATTTCAATTCTCGTATTTGTTAATTTGTTGTCATTTGCACGTCTATAGTTTATAAAACAATCATGATTAGACTTAGGTGAATGAAAGGCTTAAAACATACATATCGCTTGTCCCTGGAGTTGGTAGAACAAAAGAAATATTGAGACCTTGAAACGAATGCGTTTTCAATAGACGCTGAGCCAATGCTGATTTAAAATTGGGAAAGCGCTGAAGACGGTGGAGCAACATCAGGCAACATTGGGTTAACATAGCAGGAAGGAAGTTATGCAGCGTAGCCAGGCGCTCTAATTGACCCTTTGATAACTTCCCTAATATGACTTTTGTGCCCTAGAGGTTCTCCTGATATTTTTTCTTAGGGTATATTTAATCGCCACACGCTAGAATTAGACATTAAAAAATACTATAATCGGAAAATAAATAATGTGAATAATTGCATCAATTGAAATACAACAATAGATCCTACGTTGCTTTACTTTTAATACGAGTTTATTTGAGTGAGTTGTGGGTCGACACGCCGTAGCCTCCACAGGGTTATGAGAGTTAAATAATTACACTGCCGTGTTGATAGCAATTCTGGAATAGTCATTACCAGGGTATTTTTTTCTATTGTGTTTACTGGGCATTCTCTGAAATAAGGCCGTCTTGATTCAGTTCACACAACATTATTAGATTTGACCTAGGTATTATTAGACGCCCAGACCATTGTTCTGACTGTCTACTGAGCTCTATCTGGCCGTCTACTGAGCACTATCTGGAAGCGACAAATAGGCTGCATCGGTCCAGCATCAGTGTATTGTATTTCCAACGTTTTTGATGCTGGCCAATATTTAACCAGCTTCGGGCCAAGGTTGCATGTTTTTTGGCTAATAATGCTTGGTACCCCTGTCTCTGTGAGCAGCTCAGTCACTTAAACAGATGACTCGCATTAAACACACAGCTCTGTGGCGGATGGAGAGAGGGGTCGCCGGCGGTACCACCTCCTCTGTTTAACGTATCCAAAACAAACACACGACCATATAAGGCCTATGAGCCGAAATATTTATATTAATTTTTCACCCTTTTGAAGCCGTATATTTCTCAACACAGTCAGTTGTTGGCCTATAAACGGTGCTTATCTACATCGGAAATAATGTTGGGCTACTGATGGTACAACTTCTGCGATGCTGGCCCAACATTAAACTGACATAATTTGAATGTATCGTGTTTGATGCATGGAATATGATATTGACCCAGCATTGATTTGTATGCTGAGCAATACCTGAGCTTATATTTTATTCCCTTGATTTGGTATGATTTGTTATGAGCCATTGACTGTTAGTTTGATTGTGAATGTCAAAGAAATATAAACATGAATATAAACATGATAATTTTTTTTTAAATATATATATAAATATTACATTGAAAAATTTCAAATTAACATAAATTGCTTGATAATGTATAAAAAAAAAGTTATATTGTACATACCAAATATGTATTAATGATTGGGAAACATCAAGAATCAAGTTACTATGATGAAGCACGTTTCACCACCAGCAAGTACTATTTTCTAAATGACACCAAATTTACTTTAATTATCAGTTTCTATATGCGCACACAACCCCTCTCCTATAAATGGACGTGTTCATGGATTTTTTTGGAGTTTAAAGGTGGGGTAGACACATGGGAGGGGTTCTGGTAACGACTATGTCCGATAATCAGTTCAGAACACTGGCATTATTAGAAAGAAGCCTTTTCGGGCTCCGCCCTCAGAGGCTTCTTTCTAATAATGCCGTGTTCTTCACCAATTATCTAATACGTAACAGTTAGTCTATAGAAATAACGCGCTCACATCCGCGCCCACACAAGTACAAAGAGTACTAAAGATGTACTCCACCCATCTTCATCTATCCAGCTGTCTGCTACCGGAAGACTCCTTGATATCACGTATATGTGCTATGAGTTCAGAACCCCCCTCTTCCCGGCCCAACTCCTGCAGGCCAGACAATCTGACCTGAGTGTGACCTCCATACCACAGTCAGTAAACTAGTGACGTCATAATGAATATTCATGATGCTCGCACCCCCTCCATTTTATACAGGCACACACACTTGTTGTCAAGGTCAGACTGGTAGTCTGACGGTCTGACGTGACTGGGCAGGGTGTACTCCACCCTACTAATATTAAACTTTAGTAAGTGTAACATGCCTAAATATGTTTACAAGACAATAAATAAAATTTATTTATTTTATATCAGGTGTTATTATTTTATATCATGTTATTATAGGCTACAGCAGTTATATTTGTATCAAAAGTCTCATTCTTGTGCGGAATTGATAAGGAATTGACTTTTTAGGAATTGGAATTGAATTGGAATTGACTTTTCTTAAAACCAAAGGAATTGGAATTGACTCAGGAATTGACAAAAAAGAATTGGAATGGAATTTGGAATTGATAAAAAGGAATTGACCCCAACTCTGCTGGTGAGACGTTCATGCTGTGAATTGTAGCTTAAGTTATGTATCTGATCTTGTCCCTGAATACCAATCACATTTCAGATCCCAATATTTGCCCTTGGCTAGAGAGATACATAAGAGTACGTTTTCTGTTGTTTCATTTGTCAAATGACTAGGAGGTACACTTGCAGAATAAGATCATGATCAGCCTACTTTGCAACCTTGAGACATCTGTGAAGGTCCACACAGTACACTGTACTATGATTTAACATTCAAGGCAAAGAAAAGGTATGCAGATCACCTATAGCCTTCTAAGGTCTTACTGATTTCCCATATGTCATATGAAATTTGGCACATGTGCATATCATTATAATTATTATTATAAACAACATGACTTGTAGATACATTATATACTGTACATATAAATGATTCTCAACTTTCATCTAAAACGTGATTGGTTATGTTACAAAGCATGACGGTTCAACATATATTAGACAGGTGATTAAGTCTTTCAAATTGTTTTCAGTTGAGTTTCAGAGATCCGCCCCAGCTTAGCGTTATTTTAAAAATATTTTAAAAATTATTTTTGCTAAGTTATTTTTTAATCCCTTGTCAATAAATACACCATGATGTTCTACGACAGAGGACAAAAGAACATAACGATAATTTGGTGTCCACTATTTTATAACCATATAGCTAGGTGATACAACAAAGTGTAAAATTCATATGGTTCTTCAATTGTTGAATATTCCAAGTTACAATGTGTATACTAGAACAATCCAATGCGAGTAGCTCATGTTTGCACTTTTTTGAAAATAGTGTGTAGCGATTTGTAACCAGTTGAGCTCCTCTTCATCGGGGTTTTACTATCATTAAACATCAACTATTTCGCTATTCAATTTCAAATTTGATTAGCATTTGGCCAAATTTGTGTAGCTTTTCGCTACGCAACACTGAAAAAATTGAACCTGAATATTGTATGTGGAAATTTGATTTTTTTTTATCCAGGAGATATCGATCGATTATTTTTTATTGTCAAGAGAACACGTAGTCTTGGTCTTAAATTTAGCGTTGTGTACGCAGCAACTGTAGAGAGAAGGATAAAATGTTTTGTTTCGTCATTGCAGACAGATAAATATTTTTTGTCAGATAAAGTACATTTCTTGGTGTATATTTGTTATGTTATCGGTGCAGCGAATTTGACAACTGTGTTCATTATAATTAATGTCATTATACTGAACTAATCAATCAATCAATCACTACGTTAATGAAGAATTTTTACCCCATCAATATTATTATTTTAAAGAATATCGTGATTGACTTCCAGATACTACCGGTACGGTAGTAAATATATCGATATTAAAACTCCACAGCTTCATCAATATTTTTATGCCTCCGCCGCAAAGCCAGCGAAGGCATTATGTTTTCGGGTTGTCCGTCCGTCCGTCTGTCTGTCCGGCTGTTCGTCCGTCCGTCCGTCCGTCTGTCCGTCTGTCCGTCCGGTCATGTATTTTTGTACTATGCTAACATGGTCCAAGAGATTGAATTCATAATTTATACAAACATTCAACCTCTCCGGCAAAAATTGTTAACCAAAGGTCAAGGTCATAGGTCAAAGGTCAAGGTCGAAGATGGGCCTCATGGCATACAATTGACGCATATGCGTTAAATTTCCCTTCTAGTTCTATAATAATAATAGTAGTAGGAAACTGACAGGCCTCTCTAACCAAACAAATGTCTAGATATTATACTGGATAACCTCACCAAGACGTCTATTCCTATTGATATTTATTTATCTTTAGGAATGTTGTTACACACAAAATTATTTCCATAATAGGGGACAATCTGCAGGTAATCAGTCACATAACGCATTTTACATAAAAATACCGAAAATAACACAAGACCCCCAAGATTGTCAATATCTTTGAAACATGTATTAATAATATCGATATGTAGGCTTATACGCATAAAAAACAGTTTTTTTTAATCGACCTGTGTGTGTTTTATTCTATTTTTTTCATATTTTTTTACAATAGTGGATACATAAGGGGATACTTTTCATTTTGAGGCGCTCCACATCTTTTTAAAATTTAGTCATATTTTAAAATGGCTAACATTCCATACTTGGATAAGAATAACGATAGTAACTATCGGTTATGACCACAGCAATATTTCAATCGTTCTGTTTTACGATATTACATAAGGCCCTACATGTACTTCATTTTCTGAAAATGCGATGTGTGACTGATCTTGAGCAGATGGGTAAAATATAATGTTATTATGTACAAAGGGAGATATTTTGTTATTTTTTCCATTTCTAATAATAAAAAACAAATAATAAGGGTCATAAATATGAATATTACAGTTTTTAAAAGAAGTATGTCCTCATAGTTATATCAAAAGATACAACAGAACACAACACATCAACAGAACACCAATGGTAATCAGATTTCTGCATACATAGCCACTATGTTTCATTATCAAAGATGGTAGTGACGATAAACTCCACATTTATACCATTGTTGAATGTGGTTTTGATATGCTATGTGGACAGAGCATACAGATTATGATCCGTCAGATCAATGCTTATTTTAGTTAGCACCATCTTGCAAGTAAATATTTCAAAAAACGCGGGTGTTTTCTTCAGTTAGCATAATACTGCTTGTGAATATCTACTGGCCGTATCGACTTTCCGAGAGCAAGTCTATGTCAATCCAACATTTCATGAGCTTGCACAATCTATATTAGATAATGTGCATGCCAACTCTACATAGCATTATTTGTAACTAGCGATATATTCACCCTAGAGCTCCATTTTTTTCACACAAGTTGCATATGGGTACAAAGAACAGCATGGAATACAAAACTCAAATTTATGCTAACTCGAGTTAGCATGTTTATGCATGGAACCCTTCAAATATGAGTAATTGTCACTCATTTGAAGTTGTGGGTCGCGGTAGCGAGACACAACTTCAAGAGGGTGAAATAAATAAACACAGCAGGAAAAGGGTCAAGCTCTCCTCATTATAGCAGGGGTAGGTGATATCCAGGGATTGCCATCTGTCCCAGGGAATCCCGACACCCGCGTGAATGTAGCCCTATATGGGCTTACATAGGATTACAGGTGATGTATCAGATTAGAGGATTCCGCAACTTGATATTATGGTCAGAAGCAATTACCGGATGATGCAGTTTTGAAACCTTACAGGGCGGGTAGGCCTAACATGTAGCAACAAAACACGAAACGTTGAAACAATGTTGATTTAATGTTGGTCTACCGTCTGCGACGCTGGCACAACATTGAATTAACACTGGATCAATGTTTAATGCTTGCTGCGTAGCGGATTTAGTAGAGTTAGCAGCGGTGGCGGCGGCGGCGGCGGCGGCAGCAGCAGCAGCAGCAGCAACAACAGCAGCAGCAGCAGCAATAACAGCAGTAGAATCAGGAGACGAAGAATCGTCGGTAGCAGCAGCAGCAGTAGCAGCAGCAGCAGCAGCAGCAGCAGCAGCAGCAGCAGCAGCAGCAGCAGAAGCAGCAGCAGCAACAGCAGCAACAATAACAACAGTAGCGACAATAATAACAGTAGAAACAGAAGAAGAAACGTCGGCAGCAGCAGCAGCAGCAGCATCAACAACCACCATCATTATCATTCTACACCTTTTTGTTGTATGTATATATATTGCTTAACGTCGCTTTCTGCACATTTTTTTGAGGCAATATTGCGACAGAAGGAAACCCGAAGCCGGAACTATGTCCTACTCTTATTCTGATTAACTTAAAGGTTCTTTAAAGTGCACAATACCACAGTCAGCACTGCACATTCCATGCCTTTGAATAGTTTGGAACACTGTATATACACAACCACAATTACAAATATCCGGCCCGACCGGGATTCGAACCTGGTACTTACAGGTTACAAGCCCCAGTCAATACGAATGAGCCATCGGGGCCGGCCCTTTTTGTTGTGGGATTCTATGAGAGTGTTATAGGCTGTTCTGCAAACCCCAGTTATTTAAGCAGTTTTGAGCACTGTGTACGTACAGCCACGTTAATGACAAAAAATCGTTTCCTTAGATGTTAAAGGGTGTATCTGCCACTTTACACAGTGGCAGATACACCCTTTTATATCCAAGGGAATGAACGGATCGCTCGGCGTGTAACAAAACAATAAGACACAATAATCAGTAATTTTGTTTTTATTACATTTACATCACCAAGATGAAATCAGTATTTTGTGTGGGCACTCAACATCAGAATGGTACAGTAATATTAACAATAATAATTAGAATAATAATATATAGTACCATCAGGTAACATATCATCCCTTTGGATATGAGAGGGTGCATTTGCCACTTTACAAAGTAGCAGATGCACCTTTTCATATCAAAGGTAACATATGACGTCATCAACGTACACCCATGACGTATACACAATATGACGTCACCCACGCTCACTGACTAGAAAATATGACGTCTTTATTTTCAAACAATACACCTTCAAGTGAATCTTTGTCAATAATGTACATATTTTGAAGGCTAAAACCGTCGTAGTTGACACTTGATGAAGTGTCAGCCACGACAGTGTGAGTCCTAGATACCGGGTTTATACATGTATATGACAATGTAAGACCAAGATACCGGGTTTATACATTTTTTCCCTGTGAAGTCCGTAACTGCCTACTCTATTTGTCAGTTACAACATATTTGTGTTTCATATTGATATTAGTTTTAATCCAACATACCGGGTTTTACACCCCCCCCCCCCCCACGTAGAGCCAAAGAGTCGTAACTGGCAATAATTTAAAGCCCTATTACACATAAGGCGAGAAACGAGAAATCGCGCGAGAAAAAGAAATCGCTCTCACTAGATAAGCCATTGCTCGATTAAACATAAAGCGGAAGCGAGAAGCGAGAATTTACGGCAAAGCGAGATCTTCCCAGTAAACACAAAACATTTGTATAACATTTATACAACGTCGGGCCAAGGTCGAAGACGTCGGGCCGACGTTGCATAAATGTTATACAAATGTTTGGGTTTGCTGGGTTGCATCAGAACCCAACTGGGGCCTTTTTTCCGTGAAAGTTCGCGCGATATTTTTTTAGCCCTGACCAATCATCAAGTTTGTTGTGGTGATCGCAACTCCACGTGGAAATCCACGTGGCTTCTTACATACGTTCATACACTGTACAGTATAGTAGTTGCGGCCATTTTGGATTTACGCCTCCAGAAAAAAATGCCGTGATTTTTGCGAGGGACACTGAGGCTAAATATTTTTTAAAAGGTTCAAGGAACTCAAATTATTCATCGAAACATCTTAGCCAGAAAGTGGTCGTGAAAGTTAGGTTTTTCACCCTACTAATATGTCCAGTGGTTTTATGGAGGCACGGATCACACCTTTCACCTTTCATCACCATCTCATCACCTCTCATCAATATATATACTATATGTTATATATACGAAGTGCCAGCCCCATCCCTTATAATCCCTATACCCAGCCATAATTTAGGTCCAAGCCTTTTGCAATAGTTTATCTGCGCGTCCGTCTTTGTTCCCTGAACCAGTACCCATTCGTTCATCATTCTACTATACGAAATGGCTACTGAACGTCTGATCTACGAAGTCCAGAAGTATTCCCAGCTATATGCACTAAAACACAAACTGTATAAAGATGCTGTGAAGAAGACGGACATATGGACATTAATAGGATCTGAGATAGATATGACTGGTAAGCAAGTCATCATGACAGGTGTAAACTTTAATAACTCCATAGTGTAATGTACATGTATCAGGCATACTTCCAGATTTAAATACAACCTCCATGAGGATACTGTGGTAGCCCCCAACACAATGATATTTTGTGAATATCCCTGTATATACAGGGATATTCACAAAATATCATTGTGTTGGGGGCTACCACAGTATCCTCATGGATATAATTATAATGGGCAGAATAGCTCTTTTAATTATGATAACCATTAATTGTTCACAATCACAATTATCTCATATTATAGTGTAAAAATGTAACGATATGGTGCTATATGACGTGGCAGTAAATATGGTGGCCTGGTCATGTCACGTGCTACGTCACACCTGATTTTCATATCCCGCGCGGTTTCTCGCTTTAAGTGTAGTAAGATCACCGCAGCGAGTTTCTCGCAAATTCGCGCGATTTTTCGCTTCTCGCTCTATGTGTATCGGGGCTTAATGTATTTTCAGTTGCAACATTTTTTTTTGGTAGTGGTAATTCATAAAAACGATTTATAAAAAGATTCAATGTTCTGACCATACAGCATATAATGTTTTTTCTATGTACATGTATGACGTTTAACATATAAATATATAAGGTTACCATGGTTATTTACTCTTTGTTACATTTAGACGTCAAATGTTGTGAATGTAGCTATAAATCAAGTGCAGTTTGATCCTTTGTCGTGTCATTATAATCGTAACATTGACATTAAAGAATCATTCAGCTTCAAAACGCGCATGCCTGGGACGGTCAAGTGTAGGCCAACAGTAGCCTATTGAGTACAGATTGACGGCATTATTATAGCCACTGAACTGATTACAAGATACTACTCAAACGAGACATTGATCCAATGCTGTTTCAATGTTAGGCCAACGTCTGCGACGCTGGCCCAACATTGAACCAACATTAGATAAATGTACAATGTTTGAGAGAAAGTCCTCCTGCCCAGCAAACGCAAGACATTTGTATGACATTGATGCAATGTCGGCCCAACGTCTTCGACGTTGGTCCAACATTGCATAAAATCATACAAATGTTTTGTGCTTACTGGGTGACAATACAAACTTGGGGGTCAAGCAGTTTCCAAATCCCCCAGTAATACAGTCAGTTTGTTTGCAAGTAGGCGACCAAGTAGGGGCAAAAGACAGGGGCTTTGAATTATTACCTCATAGATGCCGCTCAAGTATATATGAACTTGCTGTGATTTGAGAACTTGCTCTTAATGAGGCTTTGGGTATGAAACGCATATTTAGTATTATTATGGAATAGGGCCTTGGCTTACCCACGGGCACTATTGCCTTCTGGGGGACCCTTGTCCCACGAATTTTGACAGTTGACTACACCTTGTGTATCTGACACAAAATGACAGATACGACCTTATAATACTAAGAGTGACATAAAAGCATACTCTATCGACGGGTTTCTTCAAGTGAAAGTCGTGTGCAAACTACAAAACATTTAACAATGCTAATCCTTATGTGGATGAATTGTGTGTTTCTAGTTTTCATCCATTCAAACCTGAAATTGCTTCAAAAACAATATTTCTATTTGGAAGTTACTGATTGCTGGAATTGATGGAATTATTTACTCATAGATGTCGCTCAAGTATGTGGACTAACATGGTTTAAGCCTTTAGGACGGGGAGCGTCTTTATATGTCAGAATCTGACGTCTGTAGACGTCAGATTCTGACGTATAAGAACGGCCCCCGCCCTGACAGAATTAAAATATTTCTAATGGTCGTAGACTCATATATAACATAGGTATTCAAATTAACCAGACAGAGTTAAGTGAGACATTTATGAATTAACGCCTCGTGTAATTTGTCAAACAAAATTATAATCATTTTTTGTCCAATTCAGTTCTCAGTGATTGTTCTGAGTTCCGGGGATTGGTAGGAATGTGTCACATGTAGCAACAGCCAGGGTACAGAATGCGTTAATGTACACATAGAATCAATAATAAAACAGTATAAATTAACATAATAAACTAACATCATTCGGATAATTATGAAAATATGTTATCTCTTTGTACGTAACAACAAACATAATAAATAAACATTTAAGTTATTACATAATAATTTGATCTTTTAAAACATTATTAATAATCCATCAATATTTTCATTTTTTTCTGGAACGTGTAGGCCTACACACCCCATTGGGCGTCAGTCTCTTGTTATCATGAATAGTACATTTTTGTTGTTTATTGAAACTGTTTATTTTATATTTCACAGTGTTTTGATAATAAGAAATGTGATGACATTTTCAGGTGGTTACCAATGCTAGCCCTCAAAATTTTACGCTAAAAAAATTAAATTTTCACCCACTTTCGGAAAGTCTGTAACAGTGAGTTGAGGGCGAAGCAATTCTCGAATTTGTGATTTTGTGACTTCACACTAAGGTAGTTGATTTGAGACCAAACATTTGCAAATCTTGATGTTTTTTAATTTCATTCTAAACAAATGCGATTGCAACTGGTGATAAAAAAATAAAAACAACTATAGAAGTAGTTAAATTACTAATGTTTGAATCATATCAATACGTGGTGCCGTGTCACCGTGGTACTGTGTTACAGAGGATGTATGACAGTAATTTGGATGAAAAAAAATCACGGCAGTATATCAGATTTCTGCATACATAGCCACTATGTTTGGTGGTAGTGACGATAAACTCCACATTTATACCATTGTTGAATGTGGTTTTGATATGCTATGTGGACAAAGCATACAGATTATGATCCGTCAGATCAATGCTTATTTTAGTTAGCACCATCTTGCAAGTAAATATTTAAAAAAACGCGGGTGTTTTCTTCAGTTAGCATAATACTGCTTGTGAATATCTACTGGCCGTATCGACTTTCCGAGAGCAAGTCTATGTCAATCCAACATTTCATGAGCTTGCACAATCTATATTAGATAATGTGTATGCCAACTCTACATAGCATTATTTGAAACTAGCGATATATTCACCCTGGAGCTCCATTTTTTTCACACAAGTTGCATATGGGTACAAAGAACAGCATGGAATACAAAACTCAAATGTATGCTAACTCGAGTTATCATGTTTATGCATGGAACCCTTCAAATATGAGTAATTGTCGCTCATTTGAAGTTGTGGGTCGCGGTAGCGAGACACAACTTCAGGAGGGTGAAAATTGAAATAAATAAACACAGCAGGAAAAGGGTCAAGCTCTCCTCATTATAGCAGGGGTAGGTGATATCCAGGGATTGCCATCTGTCCCAGGGAATCCTGACACCCGCGTGAATGTAGCCCTATGTCGGCTCACATAGGATTACAGGTGATGTATCAGATTAGAGGATTCCGCAACTTGATATTATGGTCAGAAGCAATTACCGGATGATGCAGTTTTGAAACCTTACAGAGCGGGTAGGCCTAACATGTAGCAACAAACACGAAACATTGAAACAATGTTGATTTAATGTTGGTCCACCGTCTGCGACGCTGGCCCAACATTGAATTAACACTGGATCAATGTTTCATGCTTGCTGAGTAGCGGATTTAGTAGAGTTAGCAACGGCGGCGGCGGCGGCGGCAGCAGCAGCAGCAGCAGCAGCAGCAACAACAGCAGCAGCAGCAACAACAGAAACAATAACAGCAGTAGAATCAGAAGACGAAGAATCGTCGGCAGCAGCAGCAGTAGCAGCAGCAGCAGCAGCAGCAGCAGCAGCAGCAGCGGCAGCAGCAGCAGCAGCAGCCACAATAACAACAATAACAACAGTAGCGACAATAACAGCAGTAGAAACAGAAGAAGAAACGTCGGCAGCAGCAGCAGCTGCAGCAGCAGCAGCAGCAGCAGCAGCAGCAGCAGCATCAAGAACCACCATCATTATCATTCTACACCTTTTTGTTGTATGTATATATATCGCTTTACGTCGCTTTCTGCACATTTTTTGAGGCAATATTGCGACAGAAGGAAACCCGAAGCCGGAACTATGTCCTACTCTTATTCTGATTAACTTCAAAGGTTCTTCAAACTGCACAATACCATAGTCAGCACTGCACATTCCATGCCTTTGAATAGTTTGGAACACTGTATATACACAACCACAATTACAAATATCCGGCCCGACCGGGATTCGAACCTGGTACTTAGAGGTTACAAGCCCCAGTCAATACGAATGAGCCATCGGGGCAGGCCCTTTTTGTTGTGGGATTCTATGAGAGTGTTATAGGCTGTACTGCAAACCCCAGTTATTTAAGCAGTTTTGAGCACTGTGTACGTACAGCCACGTTAATGACAAAAAATCGTTTCCTTAGATGTTAAAGTGTAAAGTGGCAGATACACCCTCTTATATCCAAGGGGATGAACGGATCGCTCGGCGTGTAACAAAACAATAAGACACAATAATCAGTAATTTTGTTTTTATTACATTTAGATCACCAAGATGAAATAAGTATTTTGTGTGGGCACTCAACATCAGAATGGTACAGTAATATTATATTATATTAACAATAATAATTAGAATGATAATATATAGTACCATCAAGTAACATATCATCCCTTTGGATATGAAAGGGTGCATCTGCCACTTTACAAAGTAGCAGATGCACCTTTTCATATCAAAGGTAACATATGACGTCATCAACGTACACCCATGACGTATCCACAATATGACGTCACTCACGCTCACGGACTAGAAAATCTGACGTCTTTATTTTCAAACAATACACCTTCAAGTGAATCTTTGTCAATAATGTACATATCTTGAAGGCTAAAACCGTCGTAGTTGACACTTAATGAAGTGTCAGCCACGACAGTGTGAGTCATAGATACCGGGTTTATACATGTATATGACAATGTAAGACCAAGATACCGAGTTTATACATTTTTTCCCTGTGAAGTCCGTTACTGCCTATTCTATTTGTCAGTTACGACATATTTGTGTTTCATATTGATATTAGTGTTAATCCATTATACCGGGTTTTACACCCCCCCCCCCCCCCCACGTAGAGCCAAAGAGTCGTAACTGGCAATAATGTAAAGGCGAGAAACGAGAAATCGCGCGAGAAAAAAAATCGCTCTCACTAGATAAGCCATTGCTCGATTAAACATAAAGCGAAAGCGAGATGCGAGAATTTACGGCAAAGCGAGATCTTCCCAGTAAACACAAAACATTTGTATAACATTTATACAACGTCGGCCCAAGGTCGAAGACGTTGGGCCGACGTTGCATAAATGTTATACAAATGTTTGGGTTTGCTGGGAAGATCTCGCTTTGCCGTAAATTCTCGCATCTCGCTTTCGCTTTATGTTTAATCGAGCAATGGCTTATCTAGTGAGAGCGATTTTTTTTCTCGAGATTTTTTTTCTTGACACTTGATGAAGTGTCAGCCACGACAGTGTGAGTCATAGATACCGGATTTATACATGTATATGACAATGTAAGACCAAGATACCGGGTTTATACATTTTTTCCCTGTGAAGTCCGTTACTGCCTATTCTATTTGTCAGTTACGACATATTTCCCATATATCCCATCACCCAACTGGGGCCTTTTTTCCGTGAAAGTTCGCGCGATATTTTTTTAGCCCTGACCAATCATCAAGTTTGTTGTGGTGATCGCAACTCCACGTGGAAATCCACGTGGCTTCTCACATACGTTCATACACTGTACAATATGTCCAGTTGTTTTAAGGAGGCATGGATCACACTTTTCACCTTTCGTCACCTCCCATCACCTCTCATCACTATATATACTATATGTTATATAAACGAATTGCCAGCCCCATCCCTTATAATCCCTATACCCAGCCATAATTTAGGTCAAAGCCTCTTGCAATAGTTTATCTGCGCGTCCGTCTTTGTTCCATGAACCAGTACCCATTCGTTCATCATTCTACTATACGAAATGGCTACTGAACGTCTGATCTACGAAGTCCAGAAGTATCCCCAGCTATATGCACCAAAACACAAACTGTATAAAGATGCTGTGAATAAGACGGACATATGTACATTACTATAGGATCTGAGATAGATATGACCGGTAAGCAATTCACCATGACAGGTGTAAACTTTAATAACTCCATAGTGTAATGTACATGTATCAGGCATACTTCCAGATTCAAATACAACCCCCATGAGGATACTGTGTTAGCCCCCAACACAATGATATTTTGTGAATATCCCTGTATATAATGGGCAAAATAGCTCTTTTAATTATGATAACCATTAATTGTTCACAATCACAATTATCTCATATTATAGTGTAAAAATGTAACGATATGGTGCTATATGACGTGGCAGTAAATATGGTGGCCTGGTCATGTCACGTGCTACGTCACACCTGATTTTCATATCCCGCGCGGTTTCTCGCTTTCAGTGTAGTAAGATCACCGCAGCGAGTTTCTCGCAAATTCGCGCGATTTTTCGCTTCTCGCTCTATGTGTATCGGGGCTTAATGTATTTTCAGTTGCAAGATTTTTTTTGGTAGTGGTAATTCATAAAAACGATTTATAAAAAGATTCAATGTTCTGACCATATAGCATATAATGTTTTTTCTATGTACATGTATGACGTTTAACATATAAATATATAAGTTTACCATGGTTATTTACTCTTTGTTACATTTAGACGTCAAATGTTGTGAATGTAGCTATAAATCAAGTGCAGTTTGATCCTTTGTCGTGTCATTATAATCGTAACATTAACATTAAAGAATCATTCAGCTTCAAAACGCGCATGCCTGGGACGGTCAAGTGTAGGCCAACAGTAGCCTATTGAGTACAGATTGACGGCATTATTATAGCCACTGAACTGATTACAATATACTACTCAAACGAGACATTGATCCAATGCTGTTTCAATGTTAGGCCAACGTCTGCGACGCTGGCCCAACATTGAACCAACATTAGATAAATGTACAATGTTTGAGAGAAAGTCCTCCTGCCCAGCAAACGCAAGACATTTGTATGACATTGATGCAATGTCGGCCCAACGTCTTCGACGTTGGTCCAACATTGCATAAAATCATACAAATGTTTTGTGCTTACTGGGTGACAATACAAACTTGGGGGTCAAGCAGTTTCCAAATCCCCCAGTAATACAGTCAGTTTGTTTGCAAGTAGGCGACCAAGTAGGGGCAAAAGACAAGGGCTTTGAATTATTAACTCATAGATGTCGCTCAAGTATATATGAACTTGCTGTGATTTGAGAACTTGCTCTTAATGAGGCTTTGGGTATGAAACGCATATTTAGTATTATTATGGAATAGGGCCTTGGCTTACCCACGGGCACTATTGCCTTCTGGGGGACCCTTGTCCCACGAATTTTGACAGTTGACTACACCTTGTGTATCTGACACAAAATGACAGATACGACCTTATAATACTAAGAGTGACATAAAAGCATACTCTATCGACGGGTTTCTTCAAGTGAAAGTCGTGTGCAAACTACAAAACATTTAACAATGCTAATCCTTATGTGGATGAATTGTGTGTTTCTAGTTTTCATCCATTCAAACCTGAAATTGCTTCAAAAACAATATTTCTATTTGGAAGTTACTGATTGCTGGAATTTATGGAATTATTTACTCAAAGATGTCGCTCAAGTATGTGGACTAACATGGTTTAAGCCTTTCAGGACGGGGAGCGTCTTTATATGTCAGAATCTGACGTCTGTAGACGTCAGATTCTGACGTATAAGAACGGCCCCCGCCCTGACACAATTAAAATATTTCTAATGGTCGTAGACTCATATATAACATAGGTATTCAAATTAACCAGACAGAGTTAAGTGAGACATTTATGAATTAACGCCTCGTGTAATTTGTCAAACAAAATTATAATCATTTTTTGTCCAATTCAGTTCTCAGTGATTGTTCTGAGTTCCGGGGATTGGTATGAGTATGTGTCACATGTAGCAACAACCAGGGTACAGAATGCGTTAATGTACACATAGAATCAATAATAAAACAGTATAAATTAACATAATAAACTAACATCATTCGGATAATTATGAAAATATGTTATCTCTTTGTACGTAACAACAAACATAATAAATAAACATTTAAGTTATTACATAATAATTTGATCTTTTAAAACATTATTAATAATCCATCAATATTTTCATTTTTTTCTGGAACGTGTAGGCCTACACACCCCATTGGGCGTCAGTCTCTTGTTATCATGAATAGTACATTTTTGTTGTTTATTGAAACTGTTTATTTTATATTTCACAGTGTTTTGATAATAAGAAATGTGATGACATTTTCAGGTGGTTACCAATGCTAGCCCTCAAAACTTTACGCTAAAAAAATTAAATTTTCACCCACTTTCGGAAAGTCTGTAACAGTGAGTTGAGGGCGAAGCAATTCTCGAATTTGTGATTTTGTGACTTCACACTAAGGTAGTTGATTTGAGACCAAACATTTGCAAATCTTGATGTTTTTTAATTTCATTCTAAACAAATGCGATTGCAACTGGTGATAAAAAAATAAAAACAACTATAGAAGTAGTTAAATTACTAATGTTTGAATCATATCAATACGTGGTGCCGTGGTACTGTGGTACAGAGGATGTATGACAGTAATTTGGATGAAAAGAAATCACAGCAGTATATTAGCTAATCGTAAATAAGGCAAAATACAGTAGCGGCTTACTTTAAAAGTAAGCCGCTACTGCTGTTTGTCTTTGCCATTCTTACAAAAATAAACAAAGACAAACAGCAGTAACTACTTACTTGAAAATTAAGCAGTTACTGCTGTTTGTATTTGTCCCTAACTTTACACTTACACGATACTAGTGACCTTTATACTTTCCTCGCACAAACTTGATAAAAGCCAGTCAGGGGCTACATATATCTGGGTATTATGGGGCCCATTATTACATGAGCCGAGAGTGTGGGATTACCCAATCTCTTGTTCAGATTATGGACCTGTTTTGTTCACCAGGCCGCGCCCTTCGGGACAAAACAGTGCCATGATATCTCAGGATGTTCAACCTTATATCGCGAACCTGAGCACACCTGTTTTTGATTGAAATATTGTCCAGTAAGACGATGTTCCAGCATCAAACCAACATTGGGTTAGCGTGTCAGACACAGTAGCTGACATTGCCACTGTTTGTTAGACACCAGTTTCTGATGTCAGTGCTGGGATTAGGTTCAGTCATTCTGTTGTAATTCTGTGAAACTCAATGATCTCGACCTCATTTGTTTTCAGCGAGCTGGCTAATACAATGACGTATGGGGAGGTTCTTATATAACCTTGTTTTCACCGAGTGACGTCACTGCGTATCACAGAAGGAACTATGGGAGAGGGGGTGTTATATAACCTTTTTTACCGAGTGACGTCACTGCGTTTCACAGAATTGCCAGTGTTTTTGATTACAACGATTATTGTCAAACATCAGTTTTTGAAAGTCTGTGTCTGTCTGGACGTCAAGCCATTCCAATGGTGCTAGACGAGGGCAAACAGCAGTAACTTACCATTTTTCAAGTAAACAGTTACTGCTGTTTTCATCTGGCTAATTCATCACAATAATTTTTTAATTCTTTTTTTGTGACTTTGAGTATGTACAATAGACATATGCATTGCTCCAGGACATTATATAATTACCATATTAAATGTCAATATAGTCGTCTATAAATACACACAAGACAGAACTATAATTTGCATGGTAACTCTTACAGTGCAGGGATCGACTTGGCGTAAACCCATAACACAGGTATTCAAATGAAACAGAAAGAGCTAATCAAGACAATCATGATGATTATAAATTGAAAAAAAGCCTTTGGTCTCCATGGGTTATACAAAAGTATGTCTGCGCTTTAATAGTTAACGAGAAAGAGAGAACTCTGGTAGTTTCGTAAATCTGAATTATTGAAGCAGATTATTCGGATTTTAGAATCCATCATAACTGAGCTTTTTCTTTAATTTAGAGTTTACACAGTAAGCACACGGACGGCGTAAATACATTATATACAATCCCATTTGACATTAATTACATAACCTCGATATCATGGCCAGGAAGATCTATGTACATGCTGTATGAACAATACTGTAGATAATTATGTGAATCTACTGTTTTAACAATAGTCTGATATTACGCGATAACTTTAATTATTTAATAACTAAGTCATTTTTTATTATTTATTTTTTTACCACAATATTTCCCTTGTTTATATTAAACTGATTAAATATGTTTAATTTGTCATATGCATATTTTCATTTAGTTCCTGGGTCCCGTATTCTCGTACAAGTTACAATATATCGTAGGCTTCCAATTGGTCAAGATGACCATCTCGACCAATCCGAAGCCTATTATGTATCGTAACTTGTACAAGCATACCGTCCCTGAGTATCAATATAACAATTACATAATTTTTTGGGGCAATAGAGGCTCTTTATTGGCCCGACGCAGATGCCAGCGGCATCTGCGAAAAAATAATAACAATGTCTATTGCCCTAAAAAATCATGTTATTACTATTATTATCACTTATCCTCCACATCTTGTCTACATGTCTACCCAGAAACTAACCACGAACGACCTTGCTAGATTTCAGAGCTCACCTTCCCTCCGGCAAATGTCAACCGGCATAGTAGCTCAGTAAACCGACGACTCCCCCACCCCTCCCTGGTATGGTCTATGTGCCACCATCATAGAACAGTCTATACCTCTACCTCCCCAGCGGACACAAGACGTTGAATCAATGTTGGTTTAACCCTATGACCGCCGGTGTCGCATATATTCGGGTTTTTATTTTTTAGTACCACATTAAGTGCCACATTTTAAATATGTTTAAGATAAAATGTGACATCAACCAGCAAGATTTGTAAAGAGTTGACCTCTATTTTGTCAAATCTGAATAATTTCCACTCACTTGAAGCTGTGGATCGCGTCAGCGAGACACAACTTCAAGTGGGTGAAAATTCAAATTGAATAATTTGGCGGTTAAAGGGTTAATGGCGCTGGACGGCCGTTTACTGAACATTGATTCAACGTCTTGTGTGTGCTGGGTCCCTGGCAGCTCACGTACTCGAGACCAGCAGCCTACCAGACGGGGAAAAGAGCGTACACACACATAGTCTAGCAGCCCTGCGGGTAGGGCTAATAGCCAAATATTATGTCTCCATAAACAGCAATATCCCATTAGTGGCGCCCTATGAAGTGATAATAATAGTCTTTAATCGTGGTGATATGTTATGCGATTTACTACATCTCTCTTAGTAAAATAATCTCGAATATTCAAGAGCTTGACAAGCAGGCAGGCAAGCAGGCAGCAGGCGGCGGGCTGGTTGGTGGATGGGTCGATGAGTGGATGGGTGGATGGGTAGGTGGGTGGATGGGGGCAGGGGATTTGATCAGACGGACGGACAAACATTCGGATAAACAAGCAACAGTATTTTTGTCCATATCATGTGGAATGACATGTAGGCATACACTCCTTTGTCTACTGAATTCAGTAATACCAGCAAAGTTGAGTTTTAAGTAGCATCAGCTTGTGGTTAAAGTATTATTTGTATCTATTTCATCCACCAATTATTGATATAGTATTGTTTGTGTGTATTTGATCCCCACATTATTGATATAGTATTGTTTGTGTCTATTTGATCTCAACATTATTGATATAGTATTGTTTCCCCTACTTCATTCTTCTAACGCCAGTCAATGCTTGAGCCAGCTGATTATCTTATATCTCCACGTACTCCTTGTTTGATCTCCTCCTGTATTGTTAATCCTAGACGTCCACAAACAAACCAGGCAGCTATTGGTCACGTTATCATCGAATAACACGATTATTTCATGAGCAGAAGCTGTTTTCCAGCAGTCAATGACAGCTAATACAATAATGTTGATTCAATGCTAAGTATATGAAAGACATCTAAAGCCCTACTAAGGACAGTTAACTACCTGAAAGACTATAACATCTGAAGGCCTACTAAGTACAGCTAACTATACCTGAATGACGATAACATTTAAAGGCCTATTAAGTACAGTAACTACATGAAAGATGGTGATATGTAAAGGCCTACTGAGTACAGCTAACTACCTAAAATACCATAACATGTAATGACCTACTAAGTACAGCTCACTACCTGAAAGTCCATAACATGTAATGACCTACTAAGTACAGCTCACTACCTGAAAGACCATACTAGGTATACTAGGTACTGCTAACTACCTGAAAAACGATAACACCTAAAGGCCTACTAATTACAGCTAACTACCTAATAGTGCAAGAGCATTAGGGTTGAACCTGGAATAAAATTGCAGAAACCTGATTTTTTCAGGAATGATACATGGACATCTCCCCAGACGAATTCCGAAGATGCCCCAAAAATTCCCCTTGTGCATTTTTTTTAATTCAAGATGGCCGCCACCATGTAACGCTATTTTCGAAAAAAAGTGGGTATACCATAATTCCTCACTTTTGCAGTTCGAAAAAATATTTAGGTGTCTCTACTTATGTTTGAGGACACAAAGAGTTTATCCAGATGATCTGAAATGATATCAGTACTTTTCTCAATACCAAAAATCCAGGATGGCCGCCATATTGATATACTGAGTATGTTGAGCGATCTCTTAATTAAAAAAACGAAAATATGAGGTAACTATCTCGTTATTGAGCCTAAAATGTATTTTTTGTCTAAACCCATGGAGTCTAGCACTTATTTAGATCACCAATATTTTATTATATTGAATTTATCAACATAAATCCCACATACCGGTAGTTCAATGTTATGTAACACCATATAACGTCATTTTCCCCCCAAAAAAGGAATATATCACAATTCCTCACTTTTGCAGTTAAAAAAAAATATTTTGGTGCCTCTACACAAAAAGCTCATCAACAGGATCAGAAATGATATCATTCCTTTTCTTATCTCCACAAATCCAAGATGGCGACCATTATGTGAAGCGTCCCCCCCCCCCTCAGAAAATCACGTACATGCCATAATCATCATGTTGTTGAAACTTTTTTTTCAGGGCCATGGAATCTAGAATATATTTCCATCACCATTTTTTTAAATAGAATGTGCTTATCAACACAAAATCCAACATGGCTGCCATATTGGTTAGCTCTTTTAGCGCAGATGCCACGATTAAGCGATGTCCAACTGCTTTTTCATATGGGAATATAGATATAGATTGATCAAATTTACAAAATATCATATGTCAGAAATCATTGATTAAAAATTCTCACATCTCTCATCTTTAAATATAAGTGTATTTTTCATTCATTTGAAGCTTGAGATAGCGTAAGAAATTCCAGTTTCAAACACAGCGACTAATTCCAATGTAGGTATTTTATATAGTAGGCCTATATAAAATGTTTTTCGACTTTGGTTAAGTATTAGTTGTGATTATTATTGTGAATGTACATAATAACAGAGCTAAGTACAATATTACACCAGATTGAACACGTTTAACGTCAGGATATGACACTTTAATATCATGATATGTAATATAATGTCCAAACATTGGTGTTTAATATAGAAAAATCACGTTATGATGGCTCAATACAGCTTTATAAAGGCAGTATATAGTGGCTAAACATCACGTTGCTGTATTAAAATGAAAAGATATACATCATATTATCACGAAATGCATTACAATTTCGTGATATATCATTTTAACATCACTATGACATTTTAATGTCAGGATATGACATTTGAATATTAGGATATGGTACTTGAATATTATGATGTGACTTTATACATTGATGAAATGACACATTGAGGTCACAGTATAGCATTGTAATGTGATGGTGTGTCATTATAATGACAAACATGCTATTTAATATCGAATATTGTATAATAAACAGTTCGAAGTCAGGATCTGGCATATTTTTGCCAGGATATTGGATTGTAATTAATCAGAATATGACACTTTAACGTCATGATATTATAATGTCCAAATTTTGTCCTTTTATATCACACAATAAGATTTGAATGTCAAGAATATCAATTTTTTATGATAGGATATGACATTATCAAATCAAGATATGGCGGGCTTGGCGGCATTCTAATGTGACATTATAAAGACTGAATATGACACTACAATATTTTAATGTGACCATAGAATGTCAGGCTTTGTCACTTTGAAGTCTGGATATGGCATTTTAATGTCAGTATATTATATTGTCATGTCAAGGTATAACATTTCAATAACAATATATTGACAGACGCACGTTACCATATGGTAATACATAATCGACATAGAACATTCCAATATCAGGCTGGCACATGTCAGTTCAACATATATATCGCAATATAATTCAGTAAGTAAAGGCCTCTACATTGCTCAAATACCGGTACTCCAAAACTGCCAACAACAAAAGCACTTCGGAAGATTCAATAAATGGAAAGTAATTTAATCAATTAATTTAATGTCATATTCCGATATTCTGATGTAAAATCATCTCATTACAACACCATACAATGCCATAGCTTCATTACAAAATATATATATCCTAATGTTCAAAATGTAATATCTTGATATTTAAATGATATATTTCATGATATTAAACATATTGACATTCGCAGATCAAGGACAAAAGTAAGTATTTAAAAGAGCATTGTTACAGGACGATTATCAAAGATGTCATGTACATGTAACGTGTGAGGCGCAAGTCCTTATCTTGTAATTGATTTTTGCTAGAAAGCCTCCCTTCAACGTCACCTACTGCCCCAGCCAACACGGGGCATTAATCCAATTCTGTTTAATTTTTGTGCCAGCGTCGAAGACGGTCAGCCCATATTAAAACAGCATTGGATGAATGCCTCGTGTTTAAACTCCATTATGATACAGAGCATATTTTGCTGTACAGGAGGGTGTGGAATCTACAGTCTGGGAACGGATTTTATATCATGGTCGTTTGTAACCAACGCAAACTGAAACAGCAGTCGCCCCAGAAAGAGTTCTAAAAAGAGTGAGTTGCGGGTGCAGAGTGGCTTGTTCAAAGGGGGGGGGGAGGATCTCACAAATCTGGACTATATTGTACAACGATGTGCTCTTTTTGTATTGGCCAAACATGTAGAAACTGTGACAGTTCGGATGGTTGAAACGCAAAAATTTCATTATTTACCGAAGATTAATTTGTTAACTTGACAAATCTCAGTCTACATTTCTAGTGGGAAAGCAGTTCGAAAACACTCCAAAGCGTCACCCACCATGGTGGAATTAACTATAACAACCATGTGGGATTCATGTCGATAAACACAATATAATAAAATATGGTCATCTAAATAAGTTTCAGACTCCATGGGTTCGGCTGAAAAATACATTTTAGTTTCAACAACGAGATAGTTATCGCATATTTTCGGGTTTTTTAAGAGATCGCTTTACAAAATATTATGGCGGCCATCTTGAATTTGTGGCATTAGGAAAATTACTGATATTATTTCTGATCATCTGGATAACCTTCTTGTACTTTAAAACATAAGTAGAGACACGAAAATCATTGTTTTAACTTCAAAAGTGGGGGATTGGGGTATAACCCTTTTTTTTAAATGGCGTTACCTGGTGTTATTTTTAATTAACTACTATGTGGGATTTATGTTGATAAATTCAATATAATTAAATAATGGTGATCTAAATAAGTGTTATATTCCATGGGTTCGACCAAAAAATACATTTTAGGTTCAACAACGTGATAGATATCTCATATTTTCGTGTGTTTTTAAGAGATCGCTTAACATAATCAGAACAATATGGCGGCCATCTTGGATTTTTGGTATTGAGAAAAGTGCTGATATCATTCCTGATCATCTGTATCAACTCTTTGTGCCTTAAAACATAAGTAGAGACACCAAAATATTTTTTTCCTAACTACAAAGGTGAAGAATTAGGGTATACCCCTGTTTTTTGAAAATGGCGTTACATGGTGGCGGCCATCTTGAATTAAAAAAAAATGCACAAGGGGGATTTTTGGGGCATCTTCGGAATTCGTCTGGGGAGATGTCCAGGTATCATTCCTGAAAAAATCAGCTTTCTGCAATTTTATTCCAGGTTCCTGTGTTTTTTTCACTAATGCTCTTGCACTATAAACTACCATAACATTTAAAGGCCTACTAAGTACAGCTAACTACCTGAAAGACGAAGACACCTAAAGACCTACTAAGTACAGTTAACTACCTGAAACATGACAAATCCTAGGCGCTGTGGAATTAGTAAGTCACCCTCCCCCTTCCCAGTCAGATGTATTCTGGGCCAGTCGATAAGAACCTGCAGTGTTTCCATAAACCAGACTCCTGTCAATAACATCTCAATAACATCTTCACTACGGAGAGTCCCACCCTGTCTCCTTATCGGGATCTGTGTCCCGAGTCCTTGTCAATAAGATCAACATAAACATGGAGGTCCATGGATAAACATGGGGGTTATTTGACGTCCTAATAAGTCAATAAGACCCGCATAAACACTTGTCTGGCTAACATCACTCCCCTCCCCCCTCTCTCCTCTCCACGCGCGTCGAGAGGTGATCATAATAAGGCAGGACAAGTACTTCACTCTCCCAGGGGCGGATCCAGGGGCGCAGAAGCCCCCCCCCCCCTATTTTCGTAAAAATACTTCAAAAAGTCCCCTAAATTGGCCAAAATTTACCAAAAAATCTTGGGGGCAAGCCCCCAAAACCACGGGCGCCCCCCTTTGTTTCAGATCCTGGATCCGCCACTGCTCTCCCCACTGGAAGGTGATCCTCGTGGGATAATCTGAGTCGTTGAATCAATATAATGGTGGATACTTGTAGATTTAGATTTACTTTAGCACTGCAAAGCAATACAAAGGATAAGTTAACCCTTACAGCCCTGAAATATGATTTACTTTAGCAATACAAAGCAATACAAAGGATAAGTTAACCCTTACAGCCCTAAAATATGATTTACTTTAGCAATACAAAGCAATACAAAGGATAAGTTAACCCTTACAGCCCTGAAATATGATTTACTTTAGCAATACAAAGCAATACAAAGGATAAGTTAACCCTTACAGCCCTGAGATATGATTTACTTTAGCAATACAAAGCAATACAAAGGATAAGTTAACCCTTACAGCCCTGAAATATGATGTACTTTAGCATTGCAAAGCAATACAAAGGATAAGTTAACCCTTACAGCCCTGAAATATGATTTACTTTAGCAATACAAAGCAATACAAAGGATAAGCTAACCCTTACAGCCCTGAAATATGATTTACTTTAGCAATACAAAGCAATACAAAGGATAAGTTAACCCTTACAGCCCTGAAATATGATTTACTTTAGCAATACAAAGCAATACAAAGGATAAGTTAACCCTTACAGCCCTGAAATATGTTTCTATAAACCATGGAGACTAAAGGCTTGTTTTAATTTCAAGTTATCATAAATATCTTATTTCGCTCTGTCTGCTTCATTTGAATACCTATGTTATGGGTCCATGGCCAATATAATTTTTTTAATTCTTACAGTGCGGGGATCGACTTTAGACGTCAGAATCTGACGACTTTAGACGTCAGATTATGACGTCTAAAGTCGGTCCCCGCGCTGAAAGGGTTAATCCACCATTGGTTCAGGGGCTTCTGTTTTTGAGAGGAAGGTAATTCGGACGTCCTTATAAATCAATGAAGCCAGCATAAACACTTGTCTGACTGGCCTCACATCCTCACCTCTCTCACCCCTTAACCCGAGCAGGAGTATGGTCCTAATGTACATTAGAGAGGGACATGGCGCAATGGGTAGAACGCGGAGCTTTGCCAATGTCGCTGCCCGCCGTGCGGTTTCTAATCCCACTTGGTGCAGGATTTTCAGAGAAATATCATGTTTCTCCCCTCTCAATACTGGGATATTGTTTCGATGTTGTGTCCTTGGGCAAGGCACTTGACCCTCAAATGCTTCACTTGACTCAGGTGAAAATGAGTACCTGGTAGGACAGAGATGGCAATGTGTATGATAAGTTCAATGCGCCGAAATGGCTTCAGAACTGTATGCTCTCCGTGGAGTTGAGATAGCACACAAATGAACAGGTCCAATGACCAGGGGGTAAAATGTGAAACTCGGATGAAATACTTGATATCAGACTATAAACCTGCACCTTTACCTTTTTTTTAATATGTCAATAACCAACATACATTTAGTGATGTTTCATGATTGATATAATCACTCTCTCTAGATTTGTCAAGCAGATACTCTATTTAACATTGTGTCTTACATTAAGGAATGACACTGACTATGACGATTTGTAGCAAATAATTACATTTAAATATCCATTCAACAACATTTCAATGGGTTAACGTCTCGTGGCTGCTGGAGAGAAGTGTAGGTGAGTGACTAGGCCTGGCTAGTGATGGTGACCCCCCCCCCCTAGGTGAGTGACTAGGCCTGGCTAGTGATGGTGACTCCCCCCCCCCCCCTAGGTGAGTGACAAGGCCTGGCTAGAGATGGTGACCCCCCCCCTAGGTGAGTGACTAGGCCTGGCTAGTGATGGTGACCCCCCCCCCCCTAGGTGAGTGACAAGGCCTGGCTAGTGATGGTGATCCCCCCCTAGGTGAGTGACTAGGCCTGGCTAGTGATGGTGCCCCCCCCCCCCCTAGGTGAGTGACCAGGCCTGGCTAGTGATGGTGACCCCTCCCCCCCCTAGGTGAGTGACTAGGCCTGGTTAGTGATGGTGACCCCCCCCCCCTAGGTGAGTGACTAGGCCTGGCTAGTGATGGTGACCCCCTCCCCTAGGTGAGTGACTAGGCCTGGCTAGTGATGGTGATTCCCCCCCCCCTAGGTGAGTGACTAGGCCTGGCTAGTGATGGTGACCCCCCCCCCCCCTAGGTGAGTGACTAGGCCTGGCTAGTGATGGTGACCCCCCCCCCCTAGGTGAGTGACTAGGCCTGGCTAGTGATGGTGATTCCCCCCCCCCCTAGGTGAGTGACAAGGCCTGGCTAGTGATGGTGACCCCCCCCCTAGGTGAGTGACTAGGCCTGGCTAGTGATGGTGAACCCCCCTCCCCTTAGGTGAGTGACTAGGCCTGGCTAGTGATGGTGACCCCCCTCCCCCCTAGGTGAGTGACCAGGCCTGGCTAGTGATGGTGACCCCCCCCCCCCTAGGTGAGTGACTAGGCCTGGCTAGTGATGGTGAACCCCCCTCCCCTTAGGTGAGTGACTAGGCCTGGCTAGTGATGGTGACCCCTCCCCCCCCTAGGTGAGTGACTAGGCCTGGCTAGTGATGGTGACCCCCTCCCCTAGGTGAGTGACTAGGCCTGGCTAGTGATGGTGATCCCCCCCCCCTAGGTGAGTGACTAGGCCTGGCTAGTGATGGTGACCCCCCCCCCTAGGTGAGTGACTAGGCCTAGCTAGTGATGGTGTCCCCCCCCCCCCCCCCGGCTTGGCTGTGAACCTCATCAGTCAATACTACCGGGACAAACACTTGTCTCGTGCTATCTTGGTCACGTATTTATATAGGATTCCTTTGTCAGCCTCTTATTGACGTCTACTGCACCCATCACGTGTGTGATAAAAAAACATATACTCCACGTGGTTGAAACAGGTTTCAGTCACAGATTAACC
Source organism: Flabesymbios commensalis (assembly GCA_964017125.1). Lineage (NCBI taxonomy): Eukaryota > Metazoa > Annelida > Polychaeta > Terebellida > Flabelligeridae > Flabesymbios > Flabesymbios commensalis. The sequence goes on from OZ024909.1 coordinate 80,072,669, forward strand.
CCGAACAAAATCGTGGGACATTTCTCTAGACGGTCATATCTAAGACTTGCCGCGAATAATCAGGTCGAAAATAGTTTTTATAGAACCAGTAGCATTCCCGCTACATACCCGCATGCTCAGCTCACAGCTCGCACAGTCATTAAAAAGTTATGGCCATTTTTCGGACCTTGGGGTCCAGATCGCTCTCAGTCAGCGTCATGTGGAATTTTTCCGGGTAAAGCAAATACATCAATCCACGGCCTCGCAGAGGACGACACGGCTTACAAACATATATTCTGACAATCTGGTCTGTGGTCATTGACCCGCACTTTAACACTTGCAGCGCTGGAATATTTTTGTATAACTATGAAGACCAAAGGGTTAATTTTAATTTGATATCATCATAATTGTCCTAGTTGGCTCTGTCAGCTTCATTTGAATACATATGTTATGAGTTTACGACTCCTATAAATATTTTAGTTCTGTCAGTACGGGGACCGTTTTTAACATCAGAATCTAACGTTTAGACGTCAGATGCTGACGTATAAAGATGATCCCCACACTGAAGAGGGTTCAAGTAATACACACGACAGCATATATACCGACCTGACCCATACATTTAAATACAACATTATAATCAGCCATGTTGTATTTGTTTTGCTATTAGTAATTACACTTTATTTTTCATCGTCATCTTGGATGTAAGAGGGTTTATCGGCCAATTTACATACTTGTCAATCTACCCTTTCACATCCAAATGAGGTTCTATGTGCAACACCCATCACTCAGAATATATAACTGTTGGGGGAAACAAATGTTATCACTGCTATTTTAAAATCTTCTGCAGCAAATTATGTTAAGTTTATTATGTTTTGTCAAGTGTTTTCTTTGAAAATGTATTTTTGGTATAATATTTAGTGTCTTTTTTATAACTATCATGTGTTTTTTTCCAGGTGGCAGCCAAATGGTCTTAGTGAGAGTCTCCTGGCAAATAATTTTTTTCAACCTATATTTTGTACATCTGATATTTTTTACCAAATAAATTATCTGTCTGTCTGTCTCAGCACTTCATTTTGACGTCACATCTATATACTAATGGCGAGTTTTCTTGGATTTGATGGATTAAGCACGTGTTCGTCAACTTTTGAGTATGATACTTAGCAATTATGCTGTTTTTAACTTTCACAGCGTAGCCGAAAGGTGACTGCAGTCGCCATTGTTGTTTGTGGGAGTGCCGTCATGCAGCCTGTAGGCATATTGGCAGTGCATCGTACGGAATCGTGCATTATACGGAATACGGCGTTCGCTCAACCGTTTGTGCTCGATCACTGAAGTTAAGCAACGTCGCGCCCGGCTAATAATTGGATGGGTGACCGCCTGGGACTGCCAGGTGCTGTATACACCGTGGGGCTCAGAGAACCACGTAAATCAGATGGCTTGTCTGACTGACTTTGAGTTGGACGTAAAAGAACCTCAATGGACGTAGGCGCAGTTTCCATCCGGCGAGACCCCAAAAAATCCACAACATGGAGTACTTGCCACATATAGAAGGCCATGAATGATATCATGAATGATAACAGGCCTTGCTAAGTTACTCCCGTGGCGCGATAGCACAATAGTGCGTACTGCTACGTAATATACAGATACAGATACAGAATCGTAGAGCTGATCATAGACTGCCATCATAATCCAATTGACTTTCAGCTGTGGTGCGCGATGCAACCCATAATTCAGCCGATCCATGCCTGTTCCATATGAGCAGTCATGGAAACGGGCAGTCAATCGACTGTCAGTTCGCGTCATAGGGTTCAACATTTAACTTTTACAGAACAGCAAACATGACACAATGGCCCAACGCTGGCTACATGCTGGCCCACCGTCTTTGACGCAAGCCCTACATTAACCCTTGCAGTGCGAGACCGACAATTGACGTCAGAATCTGACGTTTATAGACGTCAGATTCTGACGTCTTAAGTTGATCCCCGCACTGAAAGAGTAACATATTCATAATTGTCGTAGACACATAACATATGTATTCAAATGATACAGAATAATTATTTCAAAATGAAAAAAATGTTTTAGTTTCTTAGTTTATATACAAATATTTCAGCGCTTTGATAAATAATGTCAATTTGAGTGGCCCTCGCGACATGGGTCATTATTTGGGTCTCCCAGCCATGTAATTTGGTAAATTAAAACACACCACTACATTATTTTCTTTGTCCACATACTATATTCAAAGCCGGCAATGGAGAGTTACATGATTGACCTAGTACAGACCAATTGAAGGGTTCCATGCAAGAACCTGCTAACTCGAGTTAACAAAAACAATTAGTTAGTTATACCATCTTATTCAGAATGTTATTCTGCGTCTGTTGGTATTATTTTCAAAGGTCTAGTGACAATACCTGAGGATTTAAATTTATGTTAATTCGACATGACAGATTTCCTTGGCAAAAGTTGCGTGCAAGAGCATGTTATGTGTATATAACATAGTATGCTCTCATCAAAGAGTCCGCGTATGCATGCATCATAATGTTATGTATTGTTAGCATTATTACTTTTACAAAAACCATTCGATCAGTAAGATGACAACTCGAGTTAACATGATTATGCCAGTTAAGTCCCGTCCGTGTGTACAAAGTATAAATATTGAATAATACAATGTAGGCATAGTAGGTGATGGTCTAGCTATGTCTACATATCCCGAATATCACTAACACCCACACACTAAGTCGGAGGCAAGTCCGTGCTATGTCGACACTCAGCTTTCTTATATTCAAAACAACATAATTATGTCCTATCTAGTTTATTATGTGACATGGCGATAAAAAACAGATCTGCAAATCAGCATTGTGCTCGTGGTATGTCGTAGGTAGGTCTCGATTAGGGAATGTATTGAGAGTAATAAATAGAGGGCAGATCTCACTATCCTCATGTGAACGGGGCAAAAACTTATCCAGACCAAACAGCCTTCCTATGAGGCAGGTTAACATAGTTATTGAACACATTGAGAAATTTACAGGCAAGTCTTCGCACCACAGTCGTAACCAGAACCCCAACGAAAATACTTGTCATGCACTTTATTCATTACCAAACCATACGAACAAGGAATAGTGTATAGAGCAACCCTGTAACCCTGTATCATCTTGGGCTTACGGGGATATTTTTTGCACAAGACATAACTTTGGATCCGGTTCTACAAGGAGTGATGCGTGTTCCGCTTCGAAGTGTGATACTTCAACAGGCGACCAGGCACACCTTCAAAGAGCACAGCTGGTTTATGATGCACAAATGGAAGACAAAGAAAACACTAGGAATAAACAAATGCACTACTTGACATTTGACATGGAAAAACACTACCCTTAACGAAATTAACAACGAGTTATATCTCCGGCAGCTTATCTTTATAACCTAGGAGACCACTACATTTTGCATAGGAATACAGAAAAAGCCACGTTTAGCCTAATATTTAGACCGAGAATGAGGCTGGAAGAGAATCGGAGGAAGTATGAAGCGGGATTCTCTCCACCTTGGATGCTGCCAATATCAATAGTGACCACCTCGTTGCTTGGCTCGATTCGTGCGGTGGGCAATATAACATTATCATCCCTGCACTTTGGTAGCACCTGGTTGATCTATTTATATTTATTTATTTGACTTTCCAGTTGAAAACATGCAAATAGTAGTACAATATCATCATTATTCATTGATTGAAAATTGTCCAACATGTCATCACGGGAACAGATCAAGACGACCTCTACGAGGCCATTCAACCACATAAGTGAATTAAAATTATATAAGAAAATAATATATAACAGTATAATATAAGACCAATTCTTCATCAGTTATAGTTGTCGGCATAGTTATCATCATGTAATGACAACTTAAGATGCAGTGTAGTATACAAAATGAGTGATATGTACACATAAAAAGAAGATAACAGACAAGAGTCTGTCATCAGTTTTTCGCACCAAAACCATGGATAAATTATCTACAACATGTTCTACAACAAAACAAACACTCGGGAGTACAGATTATCATGCATTGGCCATAAACGTCTCGAACCTGAACACTCTTTCATGGACTCTGAGAAAGATTTTGCTGCTTTGGAAAAAAGAAAGAAAACATACTGCTACACTAAATTGATCTATTATCAGGAACTAATGCACGACTGTTACTGGAATTCTGGAAATCTTTAAATCCTAGAAATGTTACTACAGGGCCTACTTTGGCAGACTTTGTGAAATACTTTGAACAACAAGTCTACCCACCACATGTGGATTATTTTGATTATGAACACATGAATAATATTATAAAGCAAGTTACTTCATTTCAACATAATGTAGAGCACGATAAATCTAATATGACACAGTTCCTAAACAGTCCAATAACTGCAGAAGAAATGAAAAAGGCAATTCAAAAGTTGAAATGCAAGAAAGCAGCGGGTGTAGATGGTATTTCTGCCGAATTTTACAAATATGGATGTAATGAACTATTGCCAGCATTAGAATTGTTGTTCAATACCATTCTCACCAATGGGGAATATCCATCTAGATGGGCTACCGGTATAATCCACCCTGTCTACAAAAAGGGGGACCATGGTGTTCCAAATAATTACAGAAAAATCACAGTCATGCCGTGTATTAGGAAACTATTTGAATCTATACTTAATAACAGACTCTCATTTAAAAACGAAGTGTGTAATGATAATGATCCTTATCAAGCTGGTTTTAAAAGCAATTCGCGAACTACGGACAATATATTAATACTATGTGTCATCATAGATAAAAAAGGTGTTTTTCTAAACCCCTGTATACATGCTTTGTCGATTTCACAAAAGCATTTGACTATATTGATAGAACAGCATTATACTACAAATTATTGAACAGGGGAATAGACGGCAATTTGCTGTACATAATAAAAAGCATGTTTTCTAAAACAGAGTGTCGTGTAAAATGGGAATCGCGTATCAGTGACATATTAAAAAGCGAATATGGGGTTCTACAAGGCGGTATGCTCAGTCCCAAACTATTCACGGAATTTTTACAAGACATATCCGCAACATTTGACCAAGATCAAGGTATCCCTGTGGACACCTTACTAATGGTATATCTGTTATTTGCAGATGACCTTGTCCTTTTTTCAGAATCTGCTGAGGGATTACAAAAACAGCTAACTGCTCTGTATTTATATGCTTCCCTTTGGCATATCATAGTAAGCATTCCTAAAACAAAAGTTCTAATCTTTAATGAGCGTTACACAAAAGTACACGGAAGCTTCCACTATGGTGATAACATTATAGAAAAATCTGAACAATATAAATACCTGGGTGTGGTGTATAGCACCAAGTCTGCTAATAACGTGTTAAAAGAAACTTTTTCTCATCTTGCTTCCCAAGCTGGGAAAGCAATTTTTTCTCTACGTAAACAGTCCCGTCCTGTGGTCGGTAAATTGTCACCCACTATTGCGTTCAAGGCATTTGATTGCCAAATATTGCCCATACTAGAATATGGAAGTGATATATGGTATACAGGCGATGATGTTAACGATCTGGAAAAAATCCATCTAAAATTTATTAAATCTACACTTGGAGTTAGAAAGCAAACACCTACACATGCAATATATGGGGACACGGGACGATTTCCACTGATCATCCGACAACACATAAAAGCCGTAAAATATTGGTGTAGAATTCTAAAACTATCTCAGAGCCATCCAGTCAGAAATGCCTACAATATGCTTCTTGAGCTAGATGGCATTGGCTTCACGAATTGGTGTTCCCGTATCTGCTCTGTCCTCGAACGAGCCGGGCTTGATCAAATTTGGGAAGCACAGAATATCGGGGATACAAATAAATTCATGCTTTTATTTAAAGAATCAATTGTTAGAATATTTACACAGCAGTGGAGAAAATATATTGAGAGTTCGAGTAAGCTGCGCACATATGCATTAGTAAAAAAATATTTCTGTGTTGAACCATATATCTTACACACAAGGGGTAACCATCTCATAACATCAATGGCGAGATACCGAATGAGCTCTCATGATCTAAATATAGAAAGAGGACGATACAATAATCCAATCACTCCAATAAACCAGCGAATATGCACAAGGTGTGAATTAAACGAAATTGACGACGAAATACATCTTCTTCTCCACTGTAACGCTATGAATAATGAACGCAAAATCTTGTTTAACTCGGTAACCGCAACTATCAATATACAGCCGACAAATGAAATGTTTCTACAAATAATGACATCTAGAGACATAACAGTGGTGAAGTCACTAGCGCAATTTATCTATGGCTGTTTTAAACAAATTAATTGTTAAAAACACCGAGTATAATAAATCAAAGTCACCTATCGCTATATTATCCATATTATCATGCCTTCATGATCTGACTTGGCTATTACCACATATCAGGACGGCTGTTGCTCTCGGATTTATTATTTGGCTTTTTAGGGCCGGTTAGGGACGTTTCCGTCGCCTTTGTTATCAGACGAGGTGGGGCCTTATGGAGGATTTCAGAGCTGCTAAGTCAACTGATTTTATCTATGAGGTCGGGAATGTTTTTCTATGATTGTAACTCCGAGTATGTGGTACTAACTAGGTCGTGAGTGAAATGGTATGAAATAAACAATATAGTGAATTAAAATAAGCTGTAATGTTTTTTTTTTGTGCGAGGGCCATATCGGTAATAAATCACTAGTTAATTAAATAAACTGTAATGTTATTGTGTGAGTGCCATGTCCTGCGTGAATGGCACACATAATTATTATCCGTAATTGTCATTGTTATTACATCACTAAGTCTGCAACACTCGATAATATGGATGGTTCTGATGCTATAATTTGTTGGCAGTCGACGAACCACAATGTCCAACTTTTATTAGTATGTATATATTGTGTTACGGTAGTAGTACTGTTATTACGTTGTTAAGTTTACACCACTAGTCATTATCAGGGAATCTCCGAGTTCATAGCGACTGTGCTTGCATGGTCACTTGGCTCGGAACTACCTGTTTCGCGGATTGCCACATTAATTGTACTGCTTTATATTATATATATATATATATTTTTTTTTAAATAACCTATAATTTTTATCATTGTCTTATTTCATACTCCAGTTACTGTAGCATAATTATGCACCTGTATATATTTTTGGTTTCTACGCTTTCCAGAGTGTCTTTTTTGCTACTATATATAATTAGTATATTAAACATAGTAGCTATTTTATCTCTGGTTTTGGTGCGGGAAGCAAAATGATAGACCCCCATGTTATCTTGGCTATGCCTTTTAATTTTATTTTAAGAAGTACCCATTTGTATTACCGAAATACCCAGCTTTTGTTATGGCAATGCCACCTAACATGATTTTAGTTGTTTATCATACCATGTATATTGTCTTATATGATTTTAACAAACTAACATTCTTGTATATTCATGTACATATATCTCTCTTATTACTATGACAAATAAGTCTGTAATGACTTTTATTTCTGTCAATAAAATATCTGTCTGTCTGTCTGTCTGTTACTAAAAAACACAGTAGCTGTCACCTAGCTGTCACCTGTTACCTAGAGCTACACTGCCACCCTTCAGAGACAGAACACAGAAGGAGTGTACCTAGAACTACACTGCCACCCCTCAGAGAGAGAAACAGAAGGAGTGTACCTAGAACTACACTGCCACCCCTCAGAGAGAGAAAACAGAAGGAGTATACCTAGAACTACACTGCCACCCCTCAGAGACAGAACACAGAAGGAGTGTAGCTAAAACTACACTGCCACCCCTCAGAGACAGAACACAGAAGGAGTGTAGCTAGAACTACACTGCCACTCCCCAGAGACAGAACACAGAAAAAGTGTAGCTAGAACTACACTGCCACCCCTGGAGAGAGAAAACAGAAGGAGTGTACCTAGAACTACACTGCCACCCTTCAGAGACAGAACACAGAAGGAGTGTACCTAGAACTACACTGCCACCCCTCAGAGACGGAAAACAGAAGGAGTGTACCTAGAACTACACTGCCACCTCTCAGAGACAGAAAACATAAGGAGCTTACCTAGAACTACACCGCCAACCCTCAGAGAGAGAAAACAGAAGGAGTGTAGCTAGAACTACACTGCCACCCCTCAGAGAAAGAACACAGAAGGAGTGTACCTAGAACTACACTGCCACCTCTCAGAGACAGAAAACATAAGGAGCTTACCTAGAACTGAACCGCCACCCCTCAGAGAGAGAAAACAGAAGGAGTGTAGGTATAACTACACTGCCACCTCTCAGAGAGAGAACACAGAAGGAGTGTACGTAGAACTACACCCCCCCCCTCAGAGAGAGAACACAGTAGGAGTGTAGCTAGAACTACACTGCCACCCCTCAGAGACAGAATACAGAAGGAGTGTACCTAGAACTACACTGCCACCCCTCAGAGAGATAAACAGAAGGAGTGTAGCTGGAACTCCACTGCCACTCCTCAGAGACAGAACACAGAAGAAGTGTAGCTAGAACTACACTGCCACCCCTCAGAGACAGAACACAGAAGGAGTGTACCTGGAACTACACTGCCACCCCTCAGAGAGAGAACACAGTAGGAGTGTAGCTAGAACTACACTGTCACCCCTGAGAGACAGAACACAGAAGGAGTGTACCTAGAACTACAATGCCACCCCTCAGAGAGAGAACACAGAAGGAGTGTAGCTAGAACTACACTGCCACCCCTCAGAGAGAGAAACAGAAGGAGTGTAGCTGGAACTACACTTCCACCCCTCAGAGAGAAAAACAGAAGGAGTGTACCTAGAACTACACTGCCACCCCTCAGAGAGAGAACACAGAAGGAGTGTACCTAGAACTACACTGCCACTTCTCAGAGACAGAAAACAGAAGGAGTGTAGCTAGAACTACACTGCCACCCCTCAGAGAGAGAAAACAGTAGGAGTGTACCTAGAACTACACTGCCACATCTCAGAGACAGAAAAACAGAAGGAGTGTAGCTAGAACTACACTGCCACCCCTCAGAGAGAGAAACAGAAGGAGCGTAGCTAGAGCTACACTGCCACCCCTCAGAGACGGAAAACAGAAGGAGTGTACCTAGAACTACACTGCCACCTCTCAGAGACAGAAAACATAAGGAGCTTACCTAGAACTGAACCGCCACCCCTCAGAGAGAGAAAACAGAAGGAGTGTAGCTAGAACTACAGTGCCACCCCTCAGAGAGAGAACACAGAAGGAGTGTACCTAGAACTACACTGCCACTCCTCAGAGACAGAAAACAGAGGGAGTGTAGCTAGAACTACACTGCCACCCCTCAGAGAGAGAAACAGAAGGAGTGTACCTGGAACTACACTGCCACCCCTCAGAGAGAGAACACAGTAGGAGTGTAGCTAGAACTACACTGTCACCCCTGAGAGACAGAACACAGAAGGAGTGTACCTAGAACTACACTGCCACCCCTCAGAGAGAGAACACAGAAGGAGTGTAGCTAGAACTACACTGCCACCCCTCAGAGAGAGAAACAGAAGGAGTGTAGCTAGAACTACACTTCCACCCCTCAGAGAGAAAAACAGAAGGAGTGTAGCTAGAGCTACACTGCCACCCCTCAGAGAGAGAAAACAGTAGGAGTGTACCTAGAACTACACTGCCACCTCTCAGAGACAGAAAACAGAAGGAGTGTAGCTAGAACTACACTGCCACCCCTCAGACAGAGAAACAGAAGGAGCGTAGCTAGAGCTACACTGCCACCCCTCAGAGACGGAAAACAGAAGGAGTGTAGCTAGAACTACACTGCCACCCCTCAGAGAGAAAACACAGGAGGAGTGTACCTAGAACTACACTGCCACCCCTCAGAGAGAGAACACAGAAGGAGTGTAGCTAGAACTACACTGCCACCCCTTAGAGAGAGAAACAGAAGGAGTGTAGCTAGAACTATACTTCCAACGCTCAGAGAGAAAAAACAGAAGGAGTGTACCTAGAACTACAGTGCCACCCCTCAGAGAGAGAACACAGAAGGAGTGTACCTAGAACTACACTGCCTCTCCTCAGAGACAGAAAACAGAGGGAGTGTAGCTAGAACTACACTGCCACCCCTCAGAGAGAGAAACAGAAGGAGTGTACCTGGAACTACACTGCCACCCCTCAGAGAGAGAACACAGTAGGAGTGTAGCTAGAACTACACTGTCACCCCTGAGAGACAGAACACAGAAGGAGTGTACCTAGAACTACACTGCCACCCCTCAGAGAGAGAACACAGAAGGAGTGTAGCTAGAACTACACTGCCACCCCTCAGAGAGAGAAACAGAAGGAGTGTAGCTAGAACTACACTTCCACCCCTCAGAGAGAAAAACAGAAGGAGTGTAGCTAGAGCTACACTGCCACCCCTCAGAGAGAGAAAACAGTAGGAGTGTACCTAGAACTACACTGCCACCTCTCAGAGACAGAAAACAGAAGGAGTGTAGCTAGAACTACACTGCCACCCCTCAGACAGAGAAACAGAAGGAGCGTAGCTAGAGCTACACTGCTACCCCTCAGAGACGGAAAACAGAAGGAGTGTAGCTAGAACTACACTGCCACCCCTCAGAGAGAAAACACAGGAGGAGTGTACCTAGAACTACACTGCCACCCCTCAGAGAGAGAACACAGAAGGAGTGTAGCTAGAACTACACTGCCACCCCTTAGAGAGAGAAACAGAAGGAGTGTAGCTAGAACTATACTTCCACCGCTCAGAGAGAAAAAACAGAAGGAGTGTACCTAGAACTACAGTGCCACCCCCCAGAGAGAGAAAACAGTAGGAGTGTACCTAGAACTACACTGCCACCTCTCAGAGACAGAAAACAGAAGGAGTGTAGCTAGAACTACACTGCCACCCCTCAGAGAGAGAAACAGAAGGAGCGTAGCTAGAGCTACACTGCCACCCCTCAGAGAGAGAAAACAGAAAGAGTGTACCTAGAACTACACTGCCACCTCTCAGAGGCAGAAAACAGAAGGAGTTTAGCTAGAACTACACTGCCACCCCTCAGAGACAGAAAACAGAATGAGCGTAGCTAGAACTACACTGCCACCCCCCAGAGACAGAACACAGAATGAGTTTACCTAGAACTACACTGCCACCTCTCAGAGGCAGAAAACAGAAGGAGTGTAGCTAGAACTACACTGCCACCCCTCAGAGAGAGAACACAGTAGGAGTGTAGCTAGAACTACACTGTCACCCCTGAGAGACAGAACACAGAAGGAGTGTACCTAGAACTACACTGCCACCCCTCAGAGAGAGAACACAGAAGGAGTGTAGCTAGAACTACACTGCCACCCCTCAGAGAGAGAAACAGAAGGAGTGTAGCTAGAACTACACTTCCACCCCTCAGAGAGAAAAACAGAAGGAGTGTAGCTAGAGCTACACTGCCACCCCTCAGAGAGAGAAAACAGTAGGAGTGTACCTAGAACTACACTGCCACCTCTCAGAGACAGAAAACAGAAGGAGTGTAGCTAGAACTACACTGCCACCCCTCAGACAGAGAAACAGAAGGAGCGTAGCTAGAGCTACACTGCCACCCCTCAGAGACGGAAAACAGAAGGAGTGTAGCTAGAACTACACTGCCACCCCTCAGAGAGAAAACACAGGAGGAGTGTACCTAGAACTACACTGCCACCCCTCAGAGAGAGAACACAGAAGGAGTGTAGCTAGAACTACACTGCCACCCCTTAGAGAGAGAAACAGAAGGAGTGTAGCTAGAACTATACTTCCACCGCTCAGAGAGAAAAAACAGAAGGAGTGTACCTAGAACTACAGTGCCACCCCTCAGAGAGAGAACACAGAAGGAGTGTACCTAGAACTACACTGCCACTCCTCAGAGACAGAAAACACAGGGAGTGTAGCTAGAACTACACTGCCACCCCTCAGAGAGAGAAACAGAAGGAGTGTACCTGGAACTACACTGCCACCCCTCAGAGAGAGAACACAGTAGGAGTGTAGCTAGAACTACACTGTCACCCCTGAGAGACAGAACACAGAAGGAGTGTACCTAGAACTACACTGCCACTCCCCAGAGAGAGAACACAGAAGGAGTGTAGCTAGAACTACACTGCCACCCCTCAGAGAGAGAAACAGAAGGAGTGTAGCTAGAACTACACTTCCACCCCTCAGAGAGAAAAACAGAAGGAGTGTAGCTAGAGCTACACTGCCACCCCTCAGAGAGAGAAAATAGTAGGAGTGTACCTAGAACTACACTGCCACCTCTCAGAGACAGAAAACAGAAGGAGTGTAGCTAGAACTACACTGCCACCCCTCAGACAGAGAAACAGAAGGAGCGTAGCTAGAGCTACACTGCCACCCCTCAGAGACGGAAAACAGAAGGAGTGTAGCTAGAACTACACTGCCACCCCTCAGAGAGAAAACACAGGAGGAGTGTACCTAGAACTACACTGCCACCCCTCAGAGAGAGAACACAGAAGGAGTGTAGCTAGAACTACACTGCCACCCCTTAGAGAGAGAAACAGAAGGAGTGTAGCTAGAACTATACTTCCACCGCTCAGAGAGAAAAAACAGAAGGAGTGTACCTAGAACTACAGTGCCACCCCCCAGAGAGAGAAAACAGTAGGAGTGTACCTAGAACTACACTGCCACCTCTCAGAGACAGAAAACAGAAGGAGTGTAGCTAGAACTACACTGCCACCCCTCAGAGAGAGAAACAGAAGGAGCGTAGCTAGAGCTACACTGCCACCCCTCAGAGAGAGAAAACAGAAAGAGTGTACCTAGAACTACACTGCCACCTCTCAGAGGCAGAAAACAGAAGGAGTTTAGCTAGAACTACACTGCCACCCCTCAGAGACAGAAAACAGAATGAGCGTAGCTAGAACTACACTGCCACCCCTCAGAGACAGAACACAGAATGAGTTTACCTGGAACTACACTGCCACCTCTCAGAGACAGAAAACAGAAGAAGTGTACCTAGAACTACACTGCCACCTCTCAGAGGCAGAAAACAGAAGGAGTGTAGCTAGAACTACACTGCCACCCCTCAGAGAGAGAAACAGAAGGAGTGTAGCTAGAACTACACTGCCACCTCTCAGAGGCAGAAAACAGAAGGAGTGTAGCTAGAGCTACACTGCCACCCCTCAGAGAGAGAAACAGAAGGAGTGTAGCTAGAACTACACTGCCACCTCTCAGAGGCAGAAAACAGAAGGAGTGTAGCTAGAGCTACACTGCCACCCCTCAGAGACAGAAAACAGAAGGAGTGTAGCTAGAACTACACTGCCATCCCTCAGAGACAGAAAACAGAAGGAGTTTACCTAGAACTACACTGCCACCTCTCAGAGACAGAAAACAGAAGGAGTGTAGCTAGAACTACACTGCCACTCCTCAGAGACAGAACACAGAAGAAGTGTAGCTAGAACTACACTGCCACCCCTCAGAGACAGAACACAGAAGGAGTGTACCTGGAACTACACTGCCACCTCTCAGAGAGAGAACACAGTAGGAGTGTAGCTAGAACTACACTGTCACCCCTGAGAGACAGAACACAGAAGGAGTGTACCTAGAACTACACTGCCACCCCTCAGAGAGAGAACACAGAAGGAGTGTAGCTAGAACTACACTGCCACCCCTCAGAGAGAGAAACAGAAGGAGTGTAGCTAGAACTACACTTCCACCCATCAGAGAGAAAAACAGAAGGAGTGTACCTAGAACTACACTGCCACCCCTCAGAGAGAGAACACAGAAGGAGTGTACCTAGAACTACACTGCCACTCCTCAGAGACAGAAAACAGAAGGAGTGTAGCTAGAACTACACTGCCACCCCTCTGAGAGAGAAAACAGTAGGAGTGTACCTAGAACTACACTGCCACCTCTCAGAGACAGAAAACAAAAGGAGTGTAGCTAGAACTACACTGCCACCCCTCAGACAGAGAAACAGAAGGAGCGTAGCTAGAGCTACACTGCCACCCCTCAGAGACGGAAAACAGAAGGAGTGTAGCTAGAACTACACTGCCACCCCTCAGAGAGAAAACACAGGAGGAGTGTACCTAGAACTACACTGCCACCCTTCAGAGACAGAACACAGAAGGAGTGTAGCTAGAACTACACTGCCACCCCTCAGAGACAGAACACAGAAGGAGTGTACCTAAAACTACACTGCCACCCCTCAGAGAGATAAACAGAAGGAGTGTAGCTAGAACTACACTGCCACTCCTCAGAGACAGAACACAGAAGGAGTGTACCTAGAACTACACTGCCAATCCTCAGAGACAGAAAACAGAGGGAGTGTAGCTAGAACTACACTGCCACCCCTCAGAGAGAGAAACAGAAGGAGTGTACCTGGAACTACACTGCCACCCCTCAGAGAGAGAACACAGTAGGAGTGTAGCTAGAACTACACTGTCACCCCTGAGAGACAGAACACAGAAGGAGTGTACCTAGAACTACACTGCCACCCCTCAGAGAGAGAACACAGAAGGAGTGTAGCTAGAACTACACTGCCACCCCTCAGAGAGAGAAACAGAAGGAGTGTAGCTAGAACTACACTTCCACCCCTCAGAGAGAAAAACAGAAGGAGTGTAGCTAGAGCTACACTGCCACCCCTCAGAGAGAGAAAACAGTAGGAGTGTACCTAGAACTACACTGCCACCTCTCAGAGACAGAAAACAGAAGGAGTGTAGCTAGAACTACACTGCCACCCCTCAGACAGAGAAACAGAAGGAGCGTAGCTAGAGCTACACTGCCACCCCTCAGAGACGGAAAACAGAAGGAGTGTAGCTAGAACTACACTGCCACCCCTCAGAGAGAAAACACAGGAGGAGTGTACCTAGAACTACACTGCCACCCCTCAGAGAGAGAACACAGAAGGAGTGTAGCTAGAACTACACTGCCACCCCTTAGAGAGAGAAACAGAAGGAGTGTAGCTAGAACTATACTTCCACCGCTCAGAGAGAAAAAACAGAAGGAGTGTACCTAGAACTACAGTGCCACCCCCCAGAGAGAGAAAACAGTAGGAGTGTACCTAGAACTACACTGCCACCTCTCAGAGACAGAAAACAGAAGGAGTGTAGCTAGAACTACACTGCCACCCCTCAGAGAGAGAAACAGAAGGAGCGTAGCTAGAGCTACACTGCCACCCCTCAGAGAAAGAAAACAGAAAGAGTGTACCTAGAACTACACTGCCACCTCTCAGAGGCAGAAAACAGAAGGAGTTTAGCTGGAACTACACTGCCACCCCTCAGAGACAGAAAACAGAATGAGCGTAGCTAGAACTACACTGCCACCCCTCAGAGACAGAACACAGAATGAGTTTACCTAGAACTACACTGCCACCTCTCAGAGACAGAAAACAGAAGAAGTGTACCTAGAACTACACTGCCACCTCTCAGAGGCAGAAAACAGAAGGAATGTAGCTAGAACTACACTGCCACCCCTCAGAGAGAGAACACAGTAGGAGTGTAGCTAGAACTACACTGTCACCCCTGAGAGACAGAACACAGAAGGAGTGTACCTAGAACTACACTGCCACCCCTCAGAGAGAGAACACAGAAGGAGTGTAGCTAGAACTACACTGCCACCCCTCAGAGAGAGAAACAGAAGGAGTGTAGCTAGAACTACACTTCCACTCCTCAGAGAGAAAAACAGAAGGAGTGTAGCTAGAGCTACACTGCCACCCCTCAGAGAGAGAAAACAGTAGGAGTGTACCTAGAACTACACTGCCACCTCTCAGAGACAGAAAACAGAAGGAGTGTAGCTAGAACTACACTGCCACCCCTCAGACAGAGAAACAGAAGGAGCGTAGCTAGAGCTACACTGCCACCCCTCAGAGACGGAAAACAGAAGGAGTGTAGCTAGAACTACACTGCCACCCCTCAGAGAGAAAACACAGGAGGAGTGTACCTAGAACTACACTGCCACCCCTCAGAGAGAGAAAACAGAAGGAGTGTAGCTAGAACTACACTGCCACCCCTTAGAGAGAGAAACAGAAGGAGTGTAGCTAGAACTATACTTCCACCGCTCAGAGAGAAAAAACAGAAGGAGTGTACCTAGAACTACAGTGCCACCCCTCAGAGAGAGAACACAGAAGGAGTGTACCTAGAACTACACTGCCACTCCTCAGAGACAGAAAACAGAGGGAGTGTAGCTAGAACTACACTGCCACCCCTCAGAGAGAGAAACAGAAGGAGTGTACCTGGAACTACACTGCCACCCCTCAGAGAGAGAACACAGTAGGAGTGTAGCTAGAACTACACTGTCACCCCTGAGAGACAGAACACAGAAGGAGTGTGCCTAGAACTACACTGCCACCCCTCAGAGAGAGAACACAGAAGGAGTGTAGCTAGAACTACACTGCCACCCCTCAGAGAGAGAAACAGAAGGAGTGTAGCTAGAACTACACTTCCACCCCTCAGAGAGAAAAACAGAAGGAGTGTAGCTAGAGCTACACTGCCACCCCTCAGAGAGAGAAAACAGTAGGAGTGTACCTAGAACTACACTGCCACCTCTCAGAGACAGAAAACAGAAGGAGTGTAGCTAGAACTACACTGCCACCCCTCAGACAGAGAAACAGAAGGAGCGTAGCTAGAGCTACACTGCCACCCCTCAGAGACGAAAAACAGAAGGAGTGTAGCTAGAACTACACTGCCACCCCTCAGAGAGAAAACACAGGAGGAGTGTACCTAGAACTACACTGCCACCCCTCAGAGAGAGAACACAGAAGGAGTGTAGCTAGAACTACACTGCCACCCCTTAGAGAGAGAAACAGAAGGAGTGTAGCTAGAACTATACTTCCACCGCTCAGAGAGAAAAAACAGAAGGAGTGTACCTAGAACTACAGTGCCACCCCCCAGAGAGAGAAAACAGTAGGAGTGTACCTAGAACTACACTGCCACCTCTCAGAGACAGAAAACAGAAGGAGTGTAGCTAGAACTACACTGCCACCCCTCAGAGAGAGAAACAGAAGGAGCGTAGCTAGAGCTACACTGCCACCCCTCAGAGAGAAAAAACAGAAAGAGTTTAGCTAGAACTACACTGCCACCCCTCAGAGGCAGAAAACAGAAGGAGTTTAGCTAGAACTACACTGCCACCCCTCAGAGGCAGAAAACAGAATGAGCGTAGCTAGAACTACACTGCCACCCCTCAGAGACAGAACACAGAATGAGTTTACCTAGAACTACACTGCCACCTCTCAGAGACAGAAAACAGAAGAAGTGTACCTAGAACTACACTGCCACCTCTCAGAGGCAGAAAACAGAAGGAGTGTAGCTAGAACTACGCTGCCACCCCTCAGAGAGAGAAACAGAAGGAGTGTAGCTAGAACTACACTGCCACCTCTCAGAGGCAGAAAACAGAAGGAGTGTAGCTAGAGCTACACTGCCACCCCTCAGAGAGAGAAACAGAAGGAGTGTAGCTAGAACTACACTGCCACCTCTCAGAGGCAGAAAACAGAAGGAGTGTAGCTAGAGCTACACTGCCACCCCTCAGAGACAGAAAACAGAAGGAGTGTAGCTAGAACTACACTGCCATCCCTCAGAGGCAGAAAACAGAAGGAGTTTACCTAGAACTACACTGCCACCTCTCAGAGACAGAAAACAGAAGGAGTGTAGCTAGAACTACACTGCCACTCCTCAGAGACAGAACACAGAAGAAGTGTAGCTAGAACTACACTGCCACCCCTCAGAGACAGAACACAGAAGGAGTGTACCTGGAACTACACTGCCACCTCTCAGAGAGAGAACACAGTAGGAGTGTAGCTAGAACTACACTGTCACCCCTGAGAGACAAAACACAGAAGGAGTGTACCTAGAACTACACTGCCACCCCTCAGAAAGAGAACACAGAAGGAGTGTAGCTAGAACTACACTGCCACCCCTCAGAGAGAGAAACAGAAGGAGTGTAGCTAGAACTACACTTCCACCCCTCAGAGAGAAAAACAGAAGGAGTGTACCTAGAACTACACTGCCACCCCTCAGAGAGAGAACACAGAAGGAGTGTACCTAGAACTACACTGCCACTCCTCAGAGACAGAAAACAGAAGGAGTGTAGCTAGAACTACACTGCCACCCCTCAGAGAGAGAAAACAGTAGGAGTGTACCTAGAACTACACTGCCACCTCTCAGAGACAGAAAACAGAAGGAGTGTAGCTAGAACTACACTGCCACCCCTCAGACAGAGAAACAGAAGGAGCGTAGCTAGAGCTACACTGCCACCCCTCAGAGACGGAAAACAGAAGGAGTGTAGCTAGAACTACACTGCCACCCCTCAGAGAGAAAACACAGGAGGAGTGTACCTAGAACTACACTGCCACCCTTCAGAGACAGAACACAGAAGGAGTGTAGCTAGAACTACACTGCCACCTCTCAGAGAGAGAACACAGAAGGAGTGTAGCTAGAACTACACTGCCACCCCTCAGAGACAGAACACAGAAGGAGTGTACCTAAAACTACACTGCCACCCCTCAGAGAGATAAACAGAAGGAGTGTAGCTAGAACTACACTGCCACTCCTCAGAGACAGAACACAGAAGAAGTGTAGCTAGAACTACACTGCCACCCCTCAGAGACAGAACACAGAAGGAGTGTACCTGGAACTACACTGCCACCCCTCAGAGAGAGAACACAGTAGGTGTGTAGCTAGAACTACACTGCCACCCCTGAGAGACAGAACACAGAAGGAGTGTACCTAGAACTACACTGCCACCCCTCAGAGAGAGAACACAGAAGGAGTGTAGCTAGAACTACACTGCCACCTCTCAGAGAGAGAAACAGAAGGAGTGTAGCTAGAACTACACTGCCACCCCTCAGAGAGAAAAACAGAAGGAGCGTAGCTAGAGCTACACTGCCACCCCTCAGAGAGAGAAAACAGAAAGAGTGTACCTAGAACTACACTGCCACCTCTCAGACGCAGAAAACAGAAGGAGTGTAGCTAGAACTACACTGCCACCCCTCAGAGACAGAAAACAGAATGAGCGTAGCTAGAACTACACTGCCACCCCTCAGAGACAGAACACAGAAGGAGTTTACCTAGAACTACACTGCCACCTCTCAGAGACAGAAAACAGAAGGAGTGTACCTAGAACTACACTGCCACTTCTTAGAGGCAGAAAACAGAAGGAGTGTAGCTAGAACTACACTGCCACCCCTCAGAGAGAGAAACAGAAGGAGCGTAGCTAGAGCTACACTGCCACCCCTCAGAGAGAAAAAACAGAAAGAGTTTAGCTAGAACTACACTGCCACCCCTCAGAGGCAGAAAACAGAAGGAGTTTAGCTAGAACTACACTGCCACCCCTCAGAGGCAGAAAACAGAATGAGCGTAGCTAGAACTACACTGCCACCCCTCAGAGACAGAACACAGAATGAGTTTACCTAGAACTACACTGCCACCTCTCAGAGACAGAAAACAGAAGAAGTGTACCTAGAACTACACTGCCACCTCTCAGAGGCAGAAAACAGAAGGAGTGTAGCTAGAACTACGCTGCCACCCCTCAGAGAGAGAAACAGAAGGAGTGTAGCTAGAACTACACTGCCACCTCTCAGAGGCAGAAAACAGAAGGAGTGTAGCTAGAGCTACACTGCCACCCCTCAGAGAGAGAAACAGAAGGAGTGTAGCTAGAACTACACTGCCACCTCTCAGAGGCAGAAAACAGAAGGAGTGTAGCTAGAGCTACACTGCCACCCCTCAGAGACAGAAAACAGAAGGAGTGTAGCTAGAACTACACTGCCATCCCTCAGAGACAGAAAACAGAAGGAGTTTACCTAGAACTACACTGCCACCTCTCAGAGACAGAAAACAGAAGGAGTGTAGCTAGAACTACACTGCCACTCCTCAGAGACAGAACACAGAAGAAGTGTAGCTAGAACTACACTGCCACCCCTCAGAGACAGAACACAGAAGGAGTGTACCTGGAACTACACTGCCACCTCTCAGAGAGAGAACACAGTAGGAGTGTAGCTAGAACTACACTGTCACCCCTGAGAGACAAAACACAGAAGGAGTGTACCTAGAACTACACTGCCACCCCTCAGAAAGAGAACACAGAAGGAGTGTAGCTAGAACTACACTGCCACCCCTCAGAGAGAGAAACAGAAGGAGTGTAGCTAGAACTACACTTCCACCCCTCAGAGAGAAAAACAGAAGGAGTGTACCTAGAACTACACTGCCACCCCTCAGAGAGAGAACACAGAAGGAGTGTACCTAGAACTACACTGCCACTCCTCAGAGACAGAAAACAGAAGGAGTGTAGCTAGAACTACACTGCCACCCCTCAGAGAGAGAAAACAGTAGGAGTGTACCTAGAACTACACTGCCACCTCTCAGAGACAGAAAACAGAAGGAGTGTAGCTAGAGCTACACTGCCACCCCTCAGACAGAGAAACAGAAGGAGCGTAGCTAGAGCTACACTGCCACCCCTCAGAGACGGAAAACAGAAGGAGTGTAGCTAGAACTACACTGCCACCCCTCAGAGAGAAAACACAGGAGGAGTGTACCTAGAACTACACTGCCACCCTTCAGAGACAGAACACAGAAGGAGTGTAGCTAGAACTACACTGCCACCTCTCAGAGAGAGAACACAGAAGGAGTGTAGCTAGAACTACACTGCCACCCCTCAGAGACAGAACACAGAAGGAGTGTACCTAAAACTACACTGCCACCCCTCAGAGAGATAAACAGAAGGAGTGTAGCTAGAACTACACTGCCACTCCTCAGAGACAGAACACAGAAGAAGTGTAGCTAGAACTACACTGCCACCCCTCAGAGACAGAACACAGAAGGAGTGTACCTGGAACTACACTGCCACCCCTCAGAGAGAGAACACAGTAGGTGTGTAGCTAGAACTACACTGCCACCCCTGAGAGACAGAACACAGAAGGAGTGTACCTAGAACTACACTGCCACCCCTCAGAGAGAGAACACAGAAGGAGTGTAGCTAGAACTACACTGCCACCTCTCAGAGAGAGAAACAGAAGGAGTGTAGCTAGAACTACACTGCCACCCCTCAGAGAGAAAAACAGAAGGAGCGTAGCTAGAGCTACACTGCCACCCCTCAGAGAGAGAAAACAGAAAGAGTGTACCTAGAACTACACTGCCACCTCTCAGACGCAGAAAACAGAAGGAGTGTAGCTAGAACTACACTGCCACCCCTCAGAGACAGAAAACAGAATGAGCGTAGCTAGAACTACACTGCCACCCCTCAGAGACAGAACACAGAAGGAGTTTACCTAGAACTACACTGCCACCTCTCAGAGACAGAAAACAGAAGGAGTGTACCTAGAACTACACTGCCACTTCTCAGAGGCAGAAAACAGAAGGAGTGTAGCTAGAACTACACTGCCGCCCCTCAGAGAGAGAAACAGAAGGAGTGTAGCTAGAACTACACTGCCACCTCTCAGAGGCAGAAAACAGCAGGAGTGTAGCTAGAGCTACACTGCCACCTCCCAGAGACAGAAAACAGAAGGAGTGTAGCTAGAACTACACTGCCACCCCTCAGACAGAGAAACAGAAGGAGCGTAGCTAGAGCTACACTGCCACCCCTCAGAGACGGAAAACAGAAGGAGTGTAGCTAGAACTACACTGCCACCTCTCAGAGAGAGAACACAGAAGGAGTGTACCTAGAACTACACTGCCACCCTTCAGAGACAGAACACAGAAGGAGTGTAGCTAGAACTACACTGCCACCTCTCAGAGAGAGAACACAGAAGGAGTGTACCTAGAACTACACTGTCCCCCCCCCCCCCCTCAGAGAGAGAACACAGTAGGAGTGTAGCTAGAACTACACTGCCACCCCTCAGAGACAGAACACAGAAGGAGTGTACCTAAAACTACACTGCCACCCCTCAGAGAGATAAACAGAAGGAGTGTAGCTAGAACTACACTGCCACTCCTCAGAGACAGAGCACAGAAGAAGTGTAGCTAGAACTACACTGCCACCCCTCAGAGACAGAACACAGAAGGAGTGTACCTGGAACTACACTGCCACCCCTCAGAGAGAGAACACAGTAGGAGTGTAGCTAGAACTACACTGCCACCCCTGAGAGACAGAACACAGAAGGAGTGTACCTAGAACTACACTGCCACCCCTCAGAGAGAGAACACAGAAGGAGTGTAGCTAGAACTACACTGCCACCCCTCAGAGAGAGAAACAGAAGGAGTGTAGCTAGAACTATACTTCCACCCCTCAGAGAGAAAAAACAGAAGGAGTGTACCTAGAACTACAGGGTCCACCCCTCAGAGAGAGAACACAGAAGGAGTGTACCTAGAACTACACTGCCACTCCTCAGAGACAGAAAACAGAAGGAGTGTAGCTAGAACTACACTGCCACACCCCAGAGAGAGAAAACAGTAGGAGTGTACCTAGAACTACACTGCCACCTCTCAGAGACAGAAAACAGAAGGAGTGTAGCTAGAACTACACTGCCACCCCTCAGAGAGAAAAACAGAAGGAGCGTAGCTAGAGCTACACTGCCACCCCTCAGAGAGAGAAAACAGAAAGAGTGTACCTAGAACTACACTGCCACCTCTCAGAGGCAGAAAACAGAAGGAGTGTAGCTAGAACTACACTGCCACCCCTCAGACAGAGAAACAGAAGGAGCGTAGCTAGAGCTACACTGCCACCCCTCAGAGACGGAAAACAGAAGGAGTGTAGCTAGAACTACACTGCCACCCCTCAGAGAGAAAACACAGGAGGAGTGTACCTAGAACTACACTGCCACCCTTCAGAGACAGAACACAGAAGGAGTGTAGCTAGAACTACACTGCCACCTCTCAGAGAGAGAACACAGAAGGAGTGTACCTAGAACTACACTGCCCCCCCCTCAGAGAGAGAACACAGTAGGAGTGTAGCTAGAACTACACTGCCACCCCTCAGAGACAGAACACAGAAGTAGTGTACCTAAAACTACACTGCCACCCCTCAGAGAGATAAACAGAAGGAGTGTAGCTAGAACTACACTGCCACTCCTCAGAGACAGAGCACAGAAGAAGTGTAGCTAGAACTACACTGCCACCCCTGAGAGACAGAACACAGAAGGAGTGTACCTGGAACTACACTGCCACCCCTCAGAGAGAGAACACAGTAGGAGTGTAGCTAGAACTACACTGCCACCCCTGAGAGACAGAACACAGAAGGAGTGTACCTAGAACTACACTGCCACCCCTCAGAGAGAGAACACAGAAGGAGTGTAGCTAGAACTACACTGCCACCCCTCAGAGAGAGAAACAGAAGGAGTGTAGCTAGAACTACACTGCCACCTCTCAGAGGCAGAAAACAGAAGGAGTGTAGCTAGAGCTACACTGCCACCCCTCAGAGACAGAAAACAGAAGGAGTGTACCTAGAACTACACTGCCACCCCTCAGAGAGAGAACACAGAAGGAGTGTAGCTAGAACTACACTGCCACCCCTCAGAGACAGAAAACAGAATGAGCGTAGCTAGAACTACACTGCCTCCCCTCAGAGACAGAACACAGAAGGAGTTTACCTAGAACTACACTGCCACCTCTCAGAGACAGAAAACAGAAGGAGTGTACCTAGAACTACACTGCCACTTCTCAGAGGCAGAAAACAGAAGGAGTGTAGCTAGAACTACACTGCCACCCCTCAGAGAGAGAAACAGAAGGAGTGTAGCTAGAACTACACTGCCACCTCTCAGAGGCAGAAAACAGAAGGAGTGTAGCTAGAGCTACACTGCCACCCCTCAGAGACAGAAAACAGAAGGAGTGTACCTAGAACTACACTGCCACCCCTCAGAGAGAGAACACAGAAGGAGTGTAGCTAGAACTACACTGCCACTCCTCAGAGAGAGAAACAGAAGGAGTGTAGCTAGAACTATACTTCCACCCCTCAGAGAGAAAAAACAGAAGGAGTGTACCTAGAACTACAGTGCCACCCCTCAGAGAGAGAACACAGAAGGAGTGTACCTAGAACTACACTGCCACTCCTCAGAGACAGAAAACAGAAGGAGTGTAGCTAGAACTACACTGCCACACCCCAGAGAGAGAAAACAGTAGGAGTGTACCTAGAACTACACTGCCACCTCTCAGAGACAGAAAACAGAAGGAGTGTAGCTAGAACTACACTGCCACCCCTCAGAGAGAAAAACAGAAGGAGCGTAGCTAGAGCTACACTGCCACCCCTCAGAGAGAGAAAACAGAAAGAGTGTACCTAGAACTACACTGCCACCTCTCAGAGGCAGAAAACAGAAGGAGTGTAGCTAGAACTACACTGCCACCCCTCAGAGACAGAACACAGAATGAGCGTAGCTAGAACTACACTGCCACCCCTCAGAGACAGAACACAGAAGGAGTTTACCTAGAACTACACTGCCACCTCTCAGAGACAGAAAACAGAAGGAGTGTACCTAGAACTACACTGCCACTTCTCAGAGGCAGAAAACAGAAGGAGTGTAGCTAGAACTACACTGCCACCCCTCAGAGAGAGAAACAGAAGGAGTGTAGCTAGAACTACACTGCCACCTCTCAGAGGCAGAAAAAAGAAGGAGTGTAGCTAGAGCTACACTGCCACCCCTCAGAGAGAGAAACAGAAGGAGTGTAGCTAGAACTACACTGCCACCTCTCAGAGGCAGAAAACAGAAGGAGTGTAGCTAGAGCTACACTGCCACCCCTCAGAGACAGAAAACAGAAGGAGTGTAGCTAGAACTACACTGCCATCCCTCAGAGACAGAAAACAGAAGGAGTTTACCTAGAACTACACTGCCACCTCTCAGAGACAGAAAACAGAAGGAGTGTACCTAGAACTACACTGCCACCTCTCAGAGGCAGAAAACAGAAGGAGTGTAGCTAGAACTACACTGCCACCCCTCAGAGAGAGGAACAGAAGGAGTGTAGCTAGAACTACACCGCCACCCATCAGGAAGAGAACACAGAAGGAGTGTACCCAGAACTACACTGCCACCCCTCAGAGAGAAAAAACAGAAGGAGTGTACCTAGAACTACACCGCCACCACTAAAACGGACGCCAAGGTTTGCCCAATACGATGTCGGCACAATATTGGGCAAACGTACTGTGCTTTGCGAGTAATAGACACTCTAACAAGGTCCCAGACGTTTGCCCAATGCTGGGCCCCATCTGAAATGCTGGCCCAACATTGAATAAACGTCCTGTCCCATATGATTATTTTAGACTGTCCCTAACGTTTGCCCAATGTTGGGCCACCATCTGCTGGCCCAACATTATGCTGTGCTGTTCAATGTTGACCCATCGTCTACGACACTGGGCCAACATTAACCCACCATTGGTTCAAAGTCTCGTGTTTGCTGTGATGCAGTGGAAGCAATTGAACCAATGTCGTTTCAATGCAAGACCACGCTGGCCCTAAATTGATCCAACATTGGGTCAAGGTCTCGTGTTTGCTGTGATATGCAGTAGAGCAGTTGACCAGCGGACATGTGAAATTGAACCAATGCAAGTTTGTGACGCTGGCCCAGCATTAAAACTACATTGGCTGAACGTCTCTTATTTTCTGGGTTACAAGCGGGAATCTCACTTGGACCGACGTTGATCCAGCATTGGGTCAACGTCTTGTGTTTGCTGGGATGCCATAGAAGCAATAGAATAGCAAAGAAGCAATAGAAGCTATTGACGGCCTGCGGGATTATCTCTCTGAGGACGTCGGGGGATTTGATGGATTTCTTTATATGACTGATTTCATCAAAGGGAAAGGGAACACGGAGCCCAGAGGTAATGACAGCAGGGTTATACGAAATTCAATATGTACGTCCCCGTATTCCTTATTTCCACATAGATGGTTGTTCATTAGATTAACTATACATCTGAGAATATGACCACAACCGTCAGCCATTGAGTGAGTGAATAGACAGAAAACTGACAGAAAACGTGTATTGTACCAAATTACCTGGCTGGGAGAACCTCGCTAGGATTAAAAATAACGGGTAACATGATCACCAATAATGCTATACGCTGTGTCTGCACATTGTGAAAATATACTATCAAGCACCTGGTGACGGGTGGAAGCCCAGTGACGGGGATAGACCATGTATGTACGAAAGCAGCAGAATTATCTTCTGTCGTGTGTTGTCACCTGTAAAATGAATCGGGCTTTAGGCTACCTTTATGCACATATAGGCTAAACTGGGCCAGGAGAACCTCCTGAGGATGGTGAGATGATTGAGATGACACTGTCCTCCAGACACAGGCCGTTGTCACCTGTCCTGCCCCCGCAGAGCAAGCCACAAGGCCGCCGCGTTCAACATTCCATCACTCCATCTGAGCCAGTGCACGGCGTTATGATTTATGATTAATAAAGCATCAAGAACATCTTCCATGGAGTCAATGTCGAATTATTTATGTACCGCCGCCCAGACGGGAATTGAAATTGGAGACGCTGGCATGGTCTTGTGGCCAGTGGATCAGCGTTTGTGACGCTGGCCCGACATTGATCTATTATTGTGCCGATGTCGCTTCATTGTTCTTTTACAATGGGTCGGCTTCAATAAATGCACTATTTAAATGAACATTTATTTACTGATATTACATGATTTGTATTTGCATTGTATATTTTAATCAAAAATAAAAAAAATGTATGTACGAAAGGTTAAAAGAGAAATAAAGATGAGATATGTGGCAGCTTGTCAAGTTCCCTGGGAAGCGCTGCAGCATCATCCACACATAAAGTTTGACTGCCTTCCAACATGCCATTGAAAACCTTCTGCCCTGATGATCTACAGTTATCATATCCCCATAATTATATAAAGTTTGAGTGCCTTTCAGAATACCATGGAAAAACCTCTGAATCCGTCCATTCTACTGACCCTTCTAAATTTAAAGCCATAGTTCCCTTTAAAATTCAGCCAAAACCAAAGCCATATCCTGCAAGTCATTATCTAAAATGTATATTTCTTATGATAACAACCAACTCGTCACCAGCATCACCGACATCACAACATAAAACGCAATCTTCCAGACTTATCTGTAATTAAAATATTTTCCTTCTTTAAAATATCCTCCTTACACTTTGGTCAAATGACACCGCTGACCTTAATATGTCATACTTCTCCGGTGACCTTGACCTACCGTCAGTATTTCCTGACCCTCATCAACTGGCAGCTGCCGCTCGGGCTGTTACTATAAGATCCAAGGCTCTATGTAACTCATGTGAGTAATGCAAAAAGTCTGGCTGGTTGTTTAGGCTATGCTATTATTATAACATTTTCAGAATTACAATTACCGCAAAAT
This sequence comes from Flabesymbios commensalis, assembly GCA_964017125.1. Classification (NCBI taxonomy): domain Eukaryota; kingdom Metazoa; phylum Annelida; class Polychaeta; order Terebellida; family Flabelligeridae; genus Flabesymbios; species Flabesymbios commensalis. The sequence continues at coordinate 80,099,821 of OZ024909.1, forward strand.
ATATTTTACCAACAAATATGTAAAGCGTAAAACACGTTAACACAAAAGCATATGAAGCACACTATTTCATTTCCCAAACATTTCATTTTCCAAACACACCAATGCGAATTCACTGGTTCAGTATATATAATATGTTGCTTATTGGGTATTTGAACTACAATCTATGACAGTTATGTCATGCCTGACGAGATACAGTATAAAACGTTGATTATTGTTTGTGTTGGAAACTACAGCCCAGTGAAGACTAAAGCCCTTATTCGTTTGACCAGTGCTGTATTTGCCATATCGCACTGAAATAAACACCGTTTACCTATCTTATTGACAGCGACATTTTATCAAAATTTAACAAACTATGCACTAACATACAATCGAGCTTTATTATGGCATGGATCGGCTTGAAACCATCCCTGTTGTGACCTAAATGCCCTGGTTCTGACAACATTTTCTGGTGACCTTGTGACCTTGACTATTGCAGTGAAGTCCTTGATAACCAGTCTATGATGTCGTCAGAAGTTAAATTGGTTTTGACCTTGCAAACCACTGTCACAATGTGTGGCTGAAAACGTCATTGTCTAAAATGTGCGTGATGTTCAAATGTTAGAATCAAGATATTTTATTCAAGTACATATTATATTATGCCAACGTGGTCAGCTGCAGAGGCAACAACAGACAATAATAGCTGATTATTTGAAAAAGTGAGCCATTTATGCTGTTTGTTGGGGCACTCGGTTTGCGTTATGGGACATGTTTTCAGAGTATTTGTACAGAAAATGATACAGCCCACCAAAGGCGTAAGCCCTAAGCTTACTTTCTGTTATAGTAAAACTTGGCCATTTCATCTAACTGATTTTTTTAAAATGTAAGAAGTTGCTGTTTTTGGGTTTTGCTGGCGATGTCAAGCAAGCCGTACTCAGCAAAAGTTACCCTCCACAATGTGTTACGAGCTAGCAAGCATTCCATAACTGAAGATCGTTCCGCCGTAGATTCAACTCCTCCGAAATACATTGTAATTTAGCGTACCTATTACCTTAGTGTCAATTTATGAATCCATTCAGCCGATTTTGAAACATTCCATGATTTATTTATCGTGTGAGAGCATTTTTAAAACACCTTCGCAAAAAATGTAGGTGATTTTAACTGCTATATGATGATCCAATAATCTTACGATTCACATATACTGTAGATGTGGTGATATTCGCGAGGTTTTATTTTTCGCGAATTTAGCGAGGAATTTAGGAAACTCGTAAATATTATGATTATATAGCGTTACTATCATCGAAATTAATAATTTGCGAGTTCTAGACTTCACGAAAAGTCCCAAAAAATCACAAATTCGTGAAAATCTAAACATGCAACAATTACCAGATCTACAGTAGGCCTATACATGCTACGTTCTAACCAGAAACAAGGTGGAGAGCGACGTCCTAGTAACTAGTGAGGCCGGTGCTGAACATTTTCCACTGCAGGTTATCTTGCCCACGAGCACGCAGTGCGATACCTTCCTTTATAAAACATAGTATCCAACTATTTTAAATAGCCAGATACCTTGAATGTCGCGCGTCTCAAGACCGGTCAATCAAAAAGCGCTAGACAGGTAGCTGAGAGCATAGCTTGCTTGTTACTGCTGGTATGATAGATCAGATAGATATATAAGCTTTGAATCTCACGTTGATGGCATTGTGTTCCCAGCTCCCTGAGTGGCGGCCACTATATGATTACTTGCCGTCATGACGAAATTCGGCACACCTCAATTTCCAAAATGAGAGATTCCCAACTTGTCTATATGATACATCTAGCAACGGAAACAGGTAACTGTGCATGCGAGGTGAACAAAAGGTCAATTCTTCGCGACCTTTTATAACCTATTGTAACATCCAATGAGGTTTGTTATAACTCTGCAACATCCAATGAGGTTTGAATCTCAGACACACCCCCAAGATGACTACATAGGCAGAATAACTGATTGTAGTACTCGATACCGCCAGGCTCATGCTGTAAGCACTCGCGTGAGACTGGCCAAGGGAAGATGGTGCTGAATGATGCGGCAAAATGGAATTCTGCACGTGAAATGCTTCACCCTTTTTGCTTGGATTTTTTACTACTAGCCAAGTCGATATGTAACATTGGAAGGCCAACATGTGCACTTCCGGATGAAAGCATGAAAACTTGCATATAGGGTGTTCGGAGCATGCTGAATCTAATTAGGACCGGATCCATGCTGTCAAAATAAGGGATCAGTCTCAAAATAGAGAAATGCAAAATGGCCGCCATCGAAATAAATGCAATTCAATTTGTGATTATACCGTTGGTTATTTTTAACAAAAAGTTCAATTTTGGTTGCAAATTGTAAGTTTTAAGGAACCCATGGACATAATACTGTCGCACACAAGTTTCAAGATGGCCGCCATTTAAAAAAAAAATGGAACATCAAAGAAATTATATGAATTTTTTATTGGGTTAACATGAGTAGGGCTAAGTTCTATATCAAAGTTTTTTTCACTCTGTCACCACATAACTGATGCATTAATATATGTAGGCTCATGAGATTCTACCTCTCGAACTAAGATTATATGTATTATATCTAAACATTTTATGGCTGTACAACTCAAGCGCAATGATAGTTAATGGTCAGCGTGGGTACAATATATCGGATTAACATAAGTATGGCTAAGTTCTACACCTATTTTTTTACTCTGTTACCACATAACTGATCCATTAATATGTGTGGGCCCATGTGATTCTACAGTTCAAACTTAGAGTCTATGTACTAAGCATGTCTAGCCAGGCTGTACAACTCAAGCCTAAGGTCGATTAAAAGTCACTATGGATACAATATATTAGGTTAAAATAACTATGGCTATTAGTTATACAAAGCATTTTTCACTCTGTCACCACATAACTGATCCATTAGGCCTATAATTATGTAGGCTCATGTGATTCTACATTTTAAACTAAGAATCTATGTATTATTTAAACATGTCTAACCATGTCTAAGTCAAGCGCAATGTTATAGTTGAAAGTCAGCATGGTTACAATATTTAGGGTTAACATAAGTATGGCTAAGCTCTCTACATCAAAGATTGTTTTCATTCTCTCACCACATAACTGATCCATTAATATTTGTAGGCCCATGTGATTTTACCTTTCAAACTAACAGTCTATGTATTTAGGCATGTCTAACCAGGCTGTACAACCCAAGTGTAAGGTTAATTAAAAGTCATCATGGTTACTATTATAATTCACTCTACATGTCTGTCTACTACTAACAGAGCTGTGTACACGGGAGATTGGCTTGATAACAATGACAGTGCAACGTTTTTTGCAGGCACACTTGACCAGTTCTCTGCATCCTTGTGAGGCTTCAGGGAGATAACTCCATAAAGGCACCCATTTGCCATCATTATCTAGTTTCCATCCCCACTCCGAGGGACATGGAAGAGAATGATTGTTTTTTAAAGCCTCTCTCCATATAAATGTGGCCTGCTTGGTATGCTACTCGGTTTACATGTTGACATAAGGCTGCATGTGATGGGGATATATTTTCTAATTTTCTGTTGTCATGGGAAAACACTTGTTGTCTTGCTTCGTTCACTTCAGTTAGCTGTAATGTACGTGAGTAAAGCAGAACCACATATCTCTCTAGAACTTTCATGTTTGGATCTGCCACACCTCCCATGCTGTTTTCTTTCCAACCGGACAGAATGAAGTTGCCATATAACATCCACTACGTGCGTTAATGAATAAGTAGCGTCCGTAAGGAACACCCAGTAATGAACACCCATCTCGATGGCGATAGTATGAACCGCAGTACACCCGTAAGGAGGACCAAAAGCCAAACAAATTTCACAATCGTTCATCACAATGCGAGCAGCAGAGCATCTGTTTCAGTGACATGTATCATTTTTTTCCTTCCAAGTTTATAGGCGTGGAGGCAATGACACATCATTCTATAATCCGCCTCTTCGTGAAAGCATGACTCTAAATAAGGTGTATCCAGCAAAGCTGTTGAGGCTACATTTTGGCCTTTGGTTGTAAATAAAATCTCTCTGGCGTGTGCTCTAAAGCTATCACTTATGTAGGTACATGTATCCCAGACTATGCCCATCCTTCTTGCATAGTCAAGCTGTTTCTTTAGATATGGGACGAACACGTAATCATGGTAATTAGCATAGTCTCCAAATGTGTTTCGAAATTTGTTGTCGCCTTCTTTGGATCTGAGACATGAACAAGAGCAGCCCACCATATATTTTTACATCCACTGTAGGTAGAGTTTCCAAACTATTCAACAAGTCCGATTTTTTACCAAAATGCATTAAATTGTTTTCGGCTAAAGATAGTGGCCAATAATCGTTTTCATATTCGAAGAACGTATTCATATCACCACTTGTTGCTTGACAAGCGATATTCATTCTTGAAAAAAGATGCAGGCCACTCTTCATGTGTTTTACTTTGTTTTTAGACTTTGCTGTGGACGAATTTTTCCTTTCACCTGATTTAAACAATTGAAGATTGTTTTTCTTTATATTATCATTGAATGGTTCATCCATCTTAAGGAGGTGTGATTCACCTCATACTGCTCCCTTCCCATGACCTCTGCTCTTGTAATGTGGTCTATTGCATTATCAGACATTATTACTTTTGTGTCCAGTGCAAAGAGATTGTCATTTGTTTCTGTAAATCGCTTGCCCAACTCATTAAAAACATCTATCATACTTTGAACATTTGTTGTAAATCTCTATAGTAGACACAATTCGTTCATGCTGTTTATCACTACATATGGTGACGTTTGCAGCCGTTAGTAGACTCAGTCAACCACTACCATCTCAACAGTGTCTTAAAGCGGTTAGCAGGGCTATTTCACAATGGAGTCTATCCATCATAACAATATATTTGCTATCACCATAGACATGTGGTCAAGACCACGGTATCTTCCTTGTAATAGCAAAGAGAGGCTGATCGACAGTCGATACTGGAACCTGTCCATGATTGACATGTTCTGTAGCTTTAGCTATCACATCCATGCCATGCTTCACCATTGCTAGTGAATGTGCATTATCAAGAAACAATGGCATGAGCCCAGATATTTCCGGAGGCCTTCGGGAGGCATCTTGTAACGTTGTAAAATGCGCTGATTAAGAAACTTTATCATGTGCTCCCAATTTTGGTTTCTTCAACAACTCATTCTACCTTTGCACATGACTGCCGCTGCTCGTAATAATCTCCTTTAGATTCTTCATGTATGCATGTACCTGTTTAGAATTGGAATATGATTTGGAAATGTGGCGGGCGGCACAGAATCGTTGTCAATCATAGGTGTAGTATGTAGTTATCCACCTGCAAATTCATTAGTATCATGGTGTGTCAGTGCTACAAACGTCACAATAATTTTAAATGGCCGTTCCATAAAATGACGTTTTTGAATATGTCGATGCATGATGGGTTATGATCTATGTTGGCCATGTTACCGGTTATGAAGAGGTATCGGAACTGTTGAACACACTACCCCAGACTGTTCAAATGATGTAATTGCACTGTTTGCTACATCTGTTTCAAGTTGTAATATTCGGTCATATGATACAGAGAGTCCTTTATCAAAGAAGATATCTATAAAATCACGTTTTCTAGTTTTGTTGTGAAGAAGTAGCCCAATATGTAGAGGGAGTCTAGTATAGTTTCTCTTTCTTGTCTTGTATGTGTGGAAATAGATTCTCTTCTGCTACACTTTACAACATTGAATGTTAAAAGGTCAGATATTGATAGAGCAGCTGTTTTGACAACATGGTTATTTCCGTCAGGTTTTGGATGTTTGTGCCACCAAGGATCATCTAAACTAACGCAGTAAGAGAAGCTAGGTTTTCATCATAATGTTGTTCTGTCAAGAATCCTGTAAATTTGTATTGTTTTTGTATGATCTCCTTCCTGTCTATGTTTGCGGCTCTAATAAGAACATGTGCTTCCAAGTCTGGTATTTGTGTGAGAAGCTTTTCCTTCAAACGTGTTGCGTGTGTCCTTTCTGACATATTGCCACCAAGCTGTTTAAGTTTTGACCTATATAGTTTCACTAGATTCGAGAGCCTAAATATGTGTTCAGATTGATTTTCTGATTAATGTGTTTCCTCAATGAAAGAAATTAGTTCCGCCAATGGTATGGCATCAGGGGCCAAGTCTAAAGTTTTTTTCGATTCAGTTTGTATTCGATATATATTCCTGAATTGTGTCAGGCACTGTGTACGGTATGCTGCATCAATTGCACCCATGTCTCCAGATGATAGTTTTGCTAAAATACGGGTATCACGAAGTCATGTCGCCATCTTACGAGCAGTCACATCATTTTGAAAACTGTCCAAATTAAATACTAATCTTGATACCAGGACACAATGTCTATGAAAAAATATATTAATTATATGCACATTTTCTTCAGAAACAAAAAAATATATATGTGTTCCAGAAGAATGTGGACTACTTTTTTAAATCACGGTTTTGAAGAAACACACTTTTCTTTATTTAGATTAATATAAATAATCGTATTTGTCTTTCTGGATATAATTTACAATGTTTAGCTGATCTTATTGCATATCACATCCAATTACATCAGATGGCGGCCATTTTGAATTTTGTGATTTTGAGAGTGATCCCTTATTTTGACAGCGTGGATCCGGTCCTAATCAGATTCAGCATGCGCCAGACTCTCTATATGCAAATTGTCATGCTTTCATCCGAAAGTGCACATCTTTTTGACATATCGACTCAGCTATACCCCCCCCCCTTCTCCCCAGTCTGCACTTACCCAACGTCTCACACATGTCAATGTCCACTCTGACAACACAATAGACCTAAGATGGACCAATGGTGTAATAACCCTTACAGTGCGGGGATCGTCTTAAGACATCAGAATTTGATGTCTATAGACGTCAGATTCTGACGTTTGTAGACTCAGATTCTGACGTCTAAAGTCGATCCCCCCTGAAATATTTAAATATATAACGGCCGTAGACCTATAACATAGGTATTCAAATGAAGCAGGAAGACCTAACTAAGATATTTATGATGATTTCAAATTGAAGAAACCCTTTGGTCGCTATGGTTCATTCTAACCCTTAAAGCGCTGCGCACTATTATAGACGTTTTTAATAAATTGTATTAGCAGTAATTGGGAATTAAATGAGTGTTTAAACATAATCAATTTAAACATTTGCAAAGATTTGGTCCCAAATTAAACAAATATGAGTAATTTGTATCCACTTTTTAGTTACGAGTCGCGGTAGCAAGACACAGCTGCGAGGGTGACAATTTTACCGAGATACCTTAGCCGGAAAAAAGTTTTAAAAAGCACTGGGCATTTTGAAAATATTATACATAACACGCGACTTTGTCAACAGCCTACTGCATGTGTTTTATAGATTTGACAAAATATAATTATATTGACAAGCTATACATGAAATTGTGTGTATTACTGCGTAAATATTTCAAAACATTTCTATGACAAATTGACACACCTGTTATTCCGTATATTTAATACGGCTAGGTAAGCAAAAATATCCCTGTCGTCACCTAGTTGTGAAATTGCCTCGTTTTCGCCCTATGACGTCACACGGTGTCCTGCAATAATGGATGGATGGATCAAGTATCATAACACATTAGTGACATCAGACTGGTTAAAAACACATTGAAACAATGTTGGTTTAATGTTGGGCCACCGTCTGCGACACTTGCCCAACATTAAAACAACATTGTTTCAATGTGTCCTGTTTGCTGGGTAGTCGCCATTGTACTGTTACTGATCATAACACATTATGACATCGGAGTGATCAGTCGTTATTGATATAGGAGTAGTCAGTGGTCATCTGTCAACAATGATGGTCATTACAACACCGCGGCAATGCACATAAACCCTATCATTAACTTCACTTGATCGCATAATAATCATTGTGTTTTCGGACAGCATTAGCAGAAAAACAAGCCAATGACGCGATCACATATTAAAACTTGTGAGGCATTTTAATCAGATCATCACGTTATTTAATCATTTTGTCTCGGATAAAAACAGAAACACAGCGAAGTGGTAATGAAATACGCTGTTTGCACGATTTTGCGCATAAGCAGGACTCCCAACTAAATAGTTTAGTTTTAATCACTGTGTGGCGTGTTGTAATAGAAGTGTGACAGGACTCCCAACTAAATAGTTCAGCTTTTAGTCACTGTAGTGTGTGGCGTGTTGCTATTGGGAAAGGTGTAGAAACATCATATGAATCCAACAAAACAGAGCTAAATAAATCCCACCAACAACATTTTTAAATTCTGCAAACATAAATACCATCTTTCTTTTTTATTTTTGTTGATTATTTGTTAACCCTCACAGCGCGGGGATTGACATTAGAAGGTCAGAATCTGACGTCTGTAGGCGTCAGAATCTGACGTATAAAATCGATCCCTGCACTGTAAGAAGCTAAAATATTTATAATGGTCGTAGACCCATAACATAAATGAAGCTGAAAGAGGTGCCCAAGACATAATTATGATGATTTGGATACATCAGAGTGATACAGCATTCACTGAGTTGATGTTGACATGTTACATCGGATATTGACATTTAACATTAATTTCACATTAATTTTATTTTGTGATTGTTTTGCTGTTAGACAGCAGTAATGCCGGAGCCTGACCACGAATTACCATCGGCGATGTTCTAGAACGTCTGAGATTTACTTGTGCTCGTGCGTAGCCATGGATGATAGCCCACACCGTAAAAATGTGGGCCGTAGATTGCTGTATTAGTTTTACAGGGGAAAATCAACATGACAGTGACTGAGAGCGATGTCAAACCCAAAATCCGAAAAATGCTTTCATGTTTTTAATGACATATCGATAAATGAGTTGCGCACGCAATGCTTTAGGTGAAATGCTCCTGATTCTGATAAATCTGATAAAGGCCAAGTCTTAGATATGACAGTCCAATGGAAAGTCTCACGTTTTAATCGGCCGCAATCTGTGACTGAAACCTACATTTTCAGGTTCTGTTTCCGCCACGATTAACCCTTTAAGCCCCCACGATGCCTTAAAGCCGCATTTTGCATCACCGAAAAAAGACCTAATTTTCCTACAACCAAGGGTTTTAGAACAAAAATGTCCATGAAACTAGTTGACCAATCCAAGTGATTTTCCTAATTTTTAAACCACATCAAATCATCTTCACCCACTACAAGTCGAGAATTGCGACAACAATTCGCGGCTTGTAGAGGATGAAGATGACAGTGGTAAATTCAGGCTTGAAAGGGTTAATTCACTCGTCGTCCGCCTGACATATTTTTGTAGTTCCTGACATGTGTGCGTGACTAATTTATGTAATATCCTTCCGCCGTGGGCCTCACAGACATGCGCATTAGACGCGGCTGACAGCGTATGGCTGATAATCAGCAAAACATAGACTTCCCTGACTCTCAGCCAATCACCGTGTTTGAACAGGGCACGTGACAGCTGCTTGATAATGGCAGGATCTGATTATGATGGTCATGTGACACATATTATAGTTTTTAGTCCCTCACAAACTATCGAGCAAACACAGGGCGTTGAGCCAATGCTGATTTGATGCTGGTAGTGCCGTATATTATATTGTGCTGTCTAGGAAAGCGTCGGTTCAACACTTATTTATCACTTGGCCAGCGTCACTAATTGAGCTCTTTAGTAGTCCTGTTAATGTGTTCGTTTCCATATTCATCTGATTGAAGTTGGAACTGCTGGGGCCCTGGTGTAGTGGTAATGCTTGGAAAAGCGGAGATCGTGAGTTCGCACACCGCTCTTGCCTTCAAGTTTCAAAGACACAAAATGTTTTTCCTCAGCTCACCCGTAAAAATTCAATATTGTGGGGAGCCTCCGTGACAGAGAGGTAGCGTGCTCGGCCTCAGATGCAGGGGCTCTAATTTTGTGTCCTGTGTCTCAGAAGGCAGTGCCATCTCATTCATCTCACCATCCTCAGGATGTTCTCCTGGCCCAGTTTAGACTACATGGTGACCTAGAACCCCGTTTATTTAGGGCCTATTCTACAACTAATTGAAAACAACAACATCTCTTTGTCAAGTATATATTTTATCAAAACCCGCCGCATGTACACTGCAACCATTGTGCTAAGAATACGGACACCTGGTGGGACACCTGAGCTGTTGAGCACGCTAGACGTACTATAACCGAGCCTCGAGCACAAAATGTTTGAGAAACTGTGAATTAGTCCATAAGTTAATTTATCAGCAATAATTGATTAATCATCATATTTATAATTGGTCATTATAATTGCTGTAGTAAACGACCGATCATCGATTATGATCGATCATCAGTGCCATTATTACATAAATATGCAGGCCTAGCAGAACAAGGTTTAATCGCATTTAATACGTTTTACTAGAATATAAATGGTTAGTTAAGTGTTTAACAAGGGTTAATGGATTTTAATACGTGTCACTAGAATATAAAGGGTTAGTTAAGTGTTTAACCCTTGGAGCGCCAAGCACGACTATAGTTGAATATAATTTGTATTATCGATTAATATCTGATCAAATCACTCTCAGGTTGGTGGGAATGAAATGAACGTATAAACATCAAGATTTGCAACTAGTTGGTCTCACATTAAACAAACATGGGTAATTTTCATCCGCTAGAAGTTGTGTGTCGCGGTAGCGAGACACAACTTCTAATGGGTGAAAAATTAATAATTTAATTTAGCGCTTTAAGGGTTATGATGGACGCATGAAGCTCTTTTGTTCGGAATCTGAAAAGATTCATTGTCAAGTTGATTGTGTTTTTGTAAGTTTAATTAACCGCCACATTACCATTTTCAACCACTTGAAGTCGTGGGTCGCTATAAGTGAACAATACTCATATGTTTTCAATTTGAGTTCAATTAATTTGCAAATCTTGATGCCTGAAGACTCATTTCATTCCCGATATTAGTGATTTCATCGACTAATAAAACAGATTAAAAAGGGCAATATAATCGACGCTGTTTTGTTTGTAATCGGGATAGATTAATTGTCAAGTTGATTTTTGTGCTTGTAAGTTTGATCAACCCTTAAAGTGCTACATTAACCTTTTCACCGACTTGAAGTCGTGGGTCGCGATAAGTGGATGAACATCACTCATATTTTTTCAACTTGAGTTCAAAGCATTTGCAAATCGTGATGCCTGAATCAATGTAAAGACCCATTTCATTCTGAATGTTAGTGATTTTATTGACTAATAAAACAGATTAAAAACGACAATATAATAGTCGGGCATAAAGCTTCAAGGGTTAAAATGCCCGATGATGAACTCGGTGTCCGTGTATCTACTTCGTTTGTCCTAACAGAGTAAGCATGTTAATTATTGATCATAACAAACACATGAACATTTCGCCCTAAGCTGGACTCTGGTTGCTGGACTCGGTGACCAAGGAGAGTAATTATGTTGATTATTGATCATAACGAACACATGGACATTTCGCCTTATGCTGGACTCTGGTTGCTGGACTCGGTGACCAAGAAGAGTAAGCATGTTAATTATTGATCATAACAAACACATGAACATTGGACCTGAAAATAAGTTGGTTCGATTTGTTTTAAACCATCATAAATGTCTTAGTTAGCTCTTTCCGCTTCATTTCAATACCTATGTTATGGGTCTACGGCCATTATTATTTTTAATTCTTTTAGTGCGGGGATCGACTTTCGATTCTGACGTCTAAAGCTGGTCCCCGCACTGAAAGGGTTAATTAAGTAATTTGATTAACAGTGACATATGGCGCACGGATAGATGTCCAGGCCATATTTCGAGAAATGCACTTTTCAAACTACAAAATAGCTAATTTATCATGCACGTTTTCGTATTAGGACTCGTTAATAAGTGTGTATTTTAATCAACTACCAACTGGTTTTAATTAGTGACATTTTACACCAAGGACATCACCATAGAACCTTCAATCAAAACGACGAGTTTGTAAATGATCGGGGTGTATCTTTAAATATTCATTCCTACATTTATCACCTGTCTACAGCAGTGCACAAACACGAAAAGCATTTTAAAAGTGACCAAAACATTCTTATCAAACATCCGACTGCATGTGCATAATAGTTTTGGACTGAACAATAAATATACATGCTTTCGATTCGGCTGCAGTTATAGGGTCAATGCACCCTTTTCAATAACAACACGCCACACAGTGAGCAACGCTGAACTGTTTAAATCAGACAAGTGTTACACACTTTTCAATGACAACACGCCACACAGTGAGCAACGCTGAACTGTCTTAATCAGACAACTGTGCACGCCCAAACTCGTGCAAGCAGTCTATTGGTGAACATTGCATACAGTTCCCAAAAACTGTTCAAATGCCTGGGGTGTGAAGTGACTCCCAAGGTACAATGAAGAATCCTTGATTTGATCACATAAGAGTGTCTCATTTTTAATATTCGTGACATTTATAAGTATAATAAAAACCCGCATATCTAGTTTTGGTGTCCGTTAACATTGATTTTGACTCCCTGACGTTTGGTCAACATTGAATCAACGTTGGTACAAGGTCTAAGACCTTAACCTTGTTTTGTGCCGGTGTCCCATCCTAGCCCTGTAAGTACATTAGGCAGAGAAGACCGTATTTTTTTTACCTTGATCAGATTTTGATTGGATCCTGCCCATGACGTCATAATGAGATTGTCCACAATACAGACGGCGTAAATAATGTATGTAGGGATCCGGCACGCCGCCGCCATTACTTGTCTGAAGGAAAGTAAACAACGTGAAAAGGCCTACAGGAAATGAACATTTAGGAATAAAGCAACTTTTAAGCACAAAGTACATTTCCAAACTATTATAATTGCGATACTATTGTTATATTAGCCTACGCTTAGAATATTATTTTTACCAATTGATTATTAGTTTGATATTTTGTAAATGTTAAATTTAAAGTGTACTTCAATAAACTAGAAAAGGAGTTCCCGAACTCCGAGGCCTGGCTTTAGTCTGTTTAAGTGCTTAATAGGACACAAACTAAAGCAAAATCAACTTAATAGGCTCCTGACCTACGGCCAGGCCTAAAAATAAATAATTTAGGTCGTCTTGTACATAATATAACTGAGCTAGAGCTGTATTGAGAGAGTAAATCTTCCAAATGTCATCCTGGTGCAGTGGTTAAATCTGTCTGCTTCAAAAGTCGGAAATCGCGGGTTTGAACCTGACTCTGGCCTTCAAGTTTTAAAGAAACAAAATGTTTCTTCTCCGCTCACTCGTAAGGATGCGGTCCCTCATATTACTACGCCACTCACTATTTCTCTTGTGTTTTCGGTGAATTTCAAACACAAAAAACTATAAATTTTTGGCAGAAAAAAGTCACTAGATATAATATATTCATGACAAATGTCTGCGTCCCTGAGCACAATGAGTAGCGGGATATGACAAAAATAAACTGAATACTGTGCACTCAAGTAATTAGTTGTCCAAGTATTTAGTTGTGTTAGACCAAAAGCGAGACAGCGAGACAATGACCAACTGTTGGCTTCATGTTGGGCCGATGTTGTAGACGTTGGGCCAACATCAAGCCAACATTGGATCATATTCTTATGTATGATGATTAGGCTTGGACGGTTTTTACTACAGGTTTTCCCTTCAGTCAGCTGATAAGGGGAATTACGGTTCCGGGAAGTACATGTACAAGACTAAACATGGCAGTTTGTTAGTATTAAATGAATAGGAACCATTTTGTTAGTAATAAATGACTGCTGTTTGCCTTTCTATTGAAAAGTCAAATAACCGTAAGCGTCTTATTATCAAGCAAGCATTCTCCATTTCTATGGCAAATGCTGGTTTAATGTTGGGCCAGCGTCGTAGAAGGTGATCCAACATTAAACCATCATGATGCTGTGGCGTCAGATTCTGACGTCTAATAAAGTCGATCCCCGCACTTAATCATAGCATAGACTAACCACATATTAATCTATGATCATAGCACATCACCTAGAATGTCCTCCTACGTGAATCTCTTATTATGACGCTGGTGCTGGTATGCTCCTGTTGGTCAGGAATGTGAAAACAATCAAAAAACCCTATCAACTTCACATCAAGGTCATATACAGGTCAAGGTCACTTGTAGATTAATCCTAGATTGGAAGCCGTAGAGCTTTCACGCCACGGGGCATGTAATGTTATATGCCACCTGGGCAGATGGCATAATAATAGCTCTGGTTAGATTCACCCTGGTTAAAACACACCACTACATTATTTTTTTTGTCTGCCCACTACAATCTAAGCCGGGAATGGAGAGTTCATGTTCATCAAGTACTGACTAATTATCATGGTAGACCTAAGGCCGGCCTACTATAATCAGTCAGGCGTGACAGAACTGTTGATTATGAGGGATTGTCAATATGGTCGGATGTGTTTAAGTCAGTTAAAACCCTCGGAGCTCTACATTCTTACATTCTACATACCACATTCTTAGCTTTAAAAAAGGCCTGTCAAATCTGCCAGGTGCTGACGACTCTGCTCGTCTCAGTTGTGGAATGTCATTGTGTTCACGTCACTGCCCAAATGAGAGATTCCCAACTTGTCTATATAATACATGCAACGGAAACATGTGACTGTGTATGAGAGATAAACAAGAGGTCAATTCTTCGCGACCTTCTATGACATATTTATAAATCTGAAACATCCAATGAGGTTTGAATCTCAGACACACCCCCAAGATGACCACGTAGACAGAATAACTGATTGTAGTACTCTATACGGCCAGGCTCCTGCGGTATGCACTCGCGTGAGACTGGCCACGGGAAGATGTGACGACTCTGCGTGTCTCAGTTGGGGAATAAATTATCCTTTCACCCTTAAACCCTTAAACTGATTAAAAACGACTATACTTCAAAGATGCAAAATGATATTTGGACGCGTCATGAGGCTTTAAAAGGTTGTAGCGCTAAATTAAATAATTTAAATTTTCACCCACTTGAAGTTGTGTCTGGCTACCGCGACCCACAACTTCAAGTGGATAAAAATTACTCATATTGTTTTAATTTGAGACCAAACATTTGCAAATCCTCATGTTTAAACACACATTTCATTCCCAATTGGAGTGATTTGATCGGCTGATAAAACGGATTAAAAACGACAATTGTCGTGATTAGTGGTTAAAGGGTTCAAATGAAACGTCTCGTTGATGTACATGTATAATGTAATTACGGCAACGCAAAACCAAAGCGCTCCAGGGGGGGGGGGGGGAATGAAAAAAGAACCATTCGTTGTCTCTCTCCGCGCTGTATTGTGAAGTACATCGGGGGCTTCATGCCACAACTAGGGTTGTGTCTGTAAGTATCCATGGAAACCAGAAGGATGTTGATTAAAATGCTACATCTCTTGTGCATGGCATCTGTTGTAGTGGTTAAAGCTACCTACTTAGAAAATCGGATATCACGGGCTTGAACCCCACTCTGGCAGTCAAGATTTAAAGAAACGAAATGTTTCTTCTCCGCTCACTCGTAAATATTCACTATTGTGGGGAGCCTCCGTGACCGAGAGGTAGCGTGCTCGGCCTCAGACTGCCAGGGCTGGAATTTTGAATCCTGTGTCTGGAGGGCAGTGTCATCTCACCCATCTCACCATTCTCAGGGGGTTCTCCAGGCCCAGTTTAGCCTATATTTGCACAAAGGTGGCCTAAAACTTTGTTCATTTATTGATTCATTTCACCATAAATTTACCACATGGCATATTAGAAAAAAGATATATAAACCATTCACAATATGAGCGTTTCCGGTCTATATCTGAGTATTTATAATATGAGGACATTCTTCTTTACTCTGAGGTGATAATTGCGCAAATGACAATGATAAGAAATATCAGGTATAAATGCTCCAAGGTATTCTTGTTCAAAATTATTCTCGTCTGATGATTCGAAACGTTTACGAAATAAATAGTCACCAAATGTTAGTGAAATGAACGTGACAGAAATTCAGCTCTAAGTGGGTTATATATGGGACAATGACTGATGAAATGCGTTCCATATTCTAATTTATTTAGACAGTTCAGAAATTGGGACAAATGTGCACTTCTGAGCACTTTTTATGAAACGCATAGTCGCAAAGATGACCAACAAAAGCGGACCTACATCTTTTCATACAAAATAACAAAACTTTTTTTTATAATTATATAATTGCTTGTTTCTACTACCTGAAAATATATTACATATCTTTACATTTTTCTGTAATAAATGGACAATAATATACTCTTACATTTTGCTTTATGCAAAGATAAGATTGCTATGTTTTGCTTTGGTACAGCTGCTTGTTTTTACTTGAAAAAAAATGCCACCTGTTTTACTTACAACAAACAATTATTGAAAAATCATTTTCCGAGGTGGTGCGATTTGTAATAATATTAGGCCTATATTTATCCTTTCCACCGCCTCACTTCGCTCAGATTATCATTCTATATAGACCATATAAAATAAATAAAAACATTGTTCGTCATGAGCTGTATGTAGGCTTTGCACTGTATGAAAGAAATAACTCGTGGCAGTAAGTGCTGTTTGTAATCCTTGGAAAATAAATAAAGTTTAAACTAAACGAACTTTTTTGTATACCTAAACACCTGCTAAAGGACGTTTGAATGCTCCTACAGCATTGGACCACATGCTGATGCCGTCGGCCAAGCGTTGAGAACTCCCCTGATCAACCCGTTCACAGAGCAATTAAGGTCGGCAGCTATTGATGTAACTATTTGGTTACTTTGATCATGCCGTCTCAGATGGTCAGTATTTGCAGTCTATAATTGGTATACTGTAAATAAACTTGTATTGTATTATTCATGACAGTATACGTCTTGAAAATAGAGCTTGTTTCGTCTTTTTAAGTGCTTTTACATTTTTTTTACATTTTTTACATTTTTGTATTTTATTTAAGATCAGTAGGTTGTATAGCTTCATATAAATTAAACTTTCAAAATTGACAAGATTGAAAATTCTCATTCTAAGGAGCAGCTTTAAGAAGTTTTACATTTTATCAGATATGTCGCCCCCCCCTCCCCCTCTGAAAATATAATGATGCCCCCCCCACCATGTCTGGATATATAGTCCATAGACGAGCAGCATCTCAATGCAGTCTATACTTTCAAAGGCAGAACAAGAGTTGGTTTGAGGTTGAGATGTTTTTAAACAAACTGTTGCTGAAGAGAGACGAAGATGAGAGAGACGTTTCACAGAAACTGCATCAGTAACCTGAGTCTGGGAGATAAACGTGCCAATTCAACAAAAGAGAAAGTGCACCTGTAACAGGTAGATATAAGATCACCTCCGGATAAATACGTGACAGCGGGTATTCACCAACGCTTCGCACGTCATCGACAGACATTTTAACTTTTAAAGGGCTAAATAATACAATTTAAATTCTCACCCACTTGAAGATGTGTTTCGCTACCGCGACCCACATCTTCAATTGGGTGAAAAATACTCATAATTGTTCAATTTGGGAAAAAAACATTTCCAAATTATGGACCTATTCATTCCCAATAGCAATGATTTGATCGATAAAACTAATTAAACAAGACATTGTCGTGCTTCGATCTATAAGGCTTAACCGTATACGGAATACAGCGTTAGCTCATCGGTGTCAACTCGATTACTAAAGTTAAGCAACGCCGGGCTGAGTTGGAATTTGAATGATAACAGGCTTTGCTAATTAGGTTAGTATATATGGTATTTAGTATAATACGGATATCACATACCTTATATCTAGGTTGCTGAACACTTTTCAATCACAATTTACAACACAGACACCACATATACTGTTCAGTATAAGGGATTATATTTAGAGGTCTTCCTTTTTCCAATCCACGTCTCTCTTTTTTATACAGATTTATTTATTGTTTTTTATCTGCAAAATATAAAAATACAAACGAAAGCTACTCGTTGTCATTATCATCTAAAGTGGAGTGCATATAACACTGCAATATATGGGAAATTAAAGTTCATGTCGTCGTTAATGTGATGGTTCATGTCATTTTTGGCAATTAATTGTATTTTAAATATGAAAATGTGATTGAATAAATGCGACATGGGGCTATAAAGGGTTAAATGTCGCCAGCAGTAATTAACCAAGCTAATAAATCTGTCTATGTTGGTTAGTTTACTCCAGCGTGTTTTATAAATGAAATGAAATGAATGGGGTTTTAGGCCACCTTTATGCACATATAGGCTAAACTAGGCCAGGAGAGCCTCTTGAGGATGGTGAGATGAATGAGATGACATTGCCCTCCAAGCACATGTTTTGAGATTCGACTATTGAATCTTTACGCGTGAGCTGGAAAGAAAATTTTGCTTCTTTGAAACTGGAAGGCCAGAGTTGGATTTGAACCCGCGATCTCCGACTTTCCAAGCAGGCAGCTTTAACCACTGCACCAGGGCCCCCGCTCACAAGCGTGTTTTGTCAACACTAAGAAATCTTGGCCAGAATGATTTTGGTGTGGCTTAATAAGTTACAGAACTAAGACCTAAGTGATAGAAGTCAAAAAGGGGATGAGTAGGGTCAGTTTGATTAAATTGCCTTGAGTGAATGATCTGAATTAAATAATTATTATTGAATTAAGTGAGCCATGCAATAAATAATGGAAACAATAAATAATGTGAACAAATAATGTAAAGTTACTGTAGCTCAATAATATTCAGCTATGCCCTATACCAAGTAAACCACGATGACCTAATTATATATAGCTGGTGAATCGCTAAAATTCAAGCTACTGTTGCCACAACTATGTAAAATTAAGCTACCGTGGCGAAACAGGGTTTGTAGTGCAGAGTATCATAGGCAGGCACTGTTTAAGAAATCGGAGATCGCGGGTTTGAACCCCGCTCTGGGGTATGTGGGGAGCCTCCGTGACCAAGAAGTAGCGTGCTCGGAGAGCAGTGTCATCTCACCATTCTCAGTTTAGCCTATATGTGCACAAAGGTGGCCTAAAACCCATTCATTTCATTTCATGTACAACCCGAATGATAAATATCCCAGACGGCCAGGAATAATACCCAGTACTTCGACCTACAACTGAATGAACCATCGGACTCAGACTAATCAAGGCTGGCCAATTGCCGCTATGTCGCGCATCAGAGCGACAGGCAAGGTTAAAACGCACCAAAGGGTTCTATTGCTCGACAAGAATTTACTCCAGAAAACATTCAGGTAGGCAGGCGACATAATGGATTGGTATGAATGCAAAGTGACCGGCTACACAGTTCTTTTTCCTGGTGCTTATTTTAATCAGCGTAGAGCGCCAATTATTGCAACTTTTGTCCAGCCCTCGACGGTACTGACTTTGGGTCAACGCTTTTACAGCACACACCATACAATCATCTACGACGCTGGGCCAACATCGAACCAGAATTGGATCAATGCACTGTGTTTGCGAGATAGTTTGCCAAGGATTGAATCTCCAAAATGTGTCACGTGACCATCACAATCTATACATCCGGGCATCATCAAGCAGCTGTCACGTGTCCTGTTCAAACACGGTGATTGGCTGAGTCAGGAAGTTGATGTTTTGCTGATTATCAGACATGCGCTGTCAGCCGCGTGTAATGCGCATGACTGTGAGCCCCACGACAGAGGGATAATATTGCATAAAGTAGTCACGCACACATGCCAGGAGCTACAAAAATACGCCAGGCGGAGGGACACATGTAAATCTCACCCAGTAGACATAAGACGATGAACTAATGTCAAGATAATGTTGGCCCAACGTCTGCGACGCTAGTCCAACATTAATCTAACATTTCGTTGATAGTCTTGTGTTTGCTGGTCGTAAGTTCGAGCTGTGGAAATTAATATTGGTGATTCTGGGTCAAATCTATGGCTCCTCACTCACTCACTCACTCACTCACTCACTCACTCACTCACTCACTCACTCACTCACTCACTCACTCACTCACTCACTCACTCACTCACTCACTCACTCACTCACTCACTCACTCACTCACTCACTCACTCACTCACTCACTCACTCACTCACTCACTCACTCACTCACTCACTCACTCACTCACTCACTCACTCACTCACTCACTCACTCACTCACTCACTCACTCACTCACTCACTCACTCACTCACTCACTCACTCACTCACTCACTCACTCACTCACTCACTCACTCACTCACTCACTCACTCACTCACTCACTCACTCACTCACTCACTCACTCACTCACTCACTCACTCACTCACTCGCTCGCTCGCTCGCTCGCTCGCTCGCTCGCTCGCTCACTCACTCACTCACTCACTCACTCACTCACTCACTCACTCGCTCGCTCGCTCGCTCGCTCGCTCGCTCGCTCGCTCGCTCGCTCACTCACTCACTCACTCACTCACTCACTCACTCACTCGCCCACTCACTCACTCACTCACTCACTCACTCACTCACTCACTCACTCACTCACTCACTCACTCACTCACTCACTCACTCACTCACTCACTCACTCACTCACTCACTCACTCACTCACTCACTCACTCACTCACTCACTCACTCACTCACTCACTCACTCACTCACTCACTCACACACTCACTCACTCACTCACTCACTCACTCACTCACTCACTCACTCACTCACTCACTCACTCACTCACTTACTCACTCACTCACTCACTCACTCACTCACTCACTCACTCACTCACTCACTCACTCACTCACTCACTCACTCACTCCTGGTAAATCTCAGAGTATATTTGAGCTTCCAAAACTAACTATTTAATCAAATTCAAAGATATTTAATTTGGGCTAAAACATCATAGACATAGAGATATCTCTGTAATCTATCTCTGTATAGAGATATCACTATATCTATGAAAACATTATGTTTAAATCCTCATTTATACAGCTCTAGTGGCAGAAGGGTACCCTGATGACATCGCAGTCGCGCAGTAAATGAATTAGGCGGCCCAGTCATACCGGGTAGCAAAAGGGCTAATTAATACTCATTAAAAAAAATTCTGAAGGACAAATAATAATGTTAAAAACAGCTACAGATTAAAACCCGACGTGATGACATTTTGTGATGACATTTTCATATAAAGGCGAAATGTCATTAACCCTTTCAGCGCTCAGGTAGGCCTATTAGATTTAAATTTTCACCCACTTGAAGTTGTGTCTCGCTAGCGCGACCCACAACTTCAAATGGGTAAAAATTAGTTACAGTTGCAAAGTTAACCCTTTCAGTGCGGGGACCGACTTTAAGGCGTCCATAGACGTCAGATTCTGACCTCTGAAGGCGATCCCCGCACTAAAAGAATTAACACATTTAATGGCCGTGGACCTATACCATTTAGGTATTCAAATGAATCAGAAAGAGCTAAATAAGACATTTATGATGATATAAAATTGAAAAATTGAAAAACCCTTTGGTCTCCACGATTTATACAAAAATATCCCAGCGTTGTAATGGTGAATGAAATTCTCATTGAAATGTGTTTGTTAAAGAGAAATAAAATGTCTGCAGACGGCTCTAAAGGGTAAACTACACAATCACGACAATGGATAAGTTTTACTAATTACTTCGGCTTGCATAACACAGTTTGCTGAGGACGACTAGTTAACTCTAGATGTTGATGTAATGCTGGGCCAGTGTTGCAAACGTTGGCCGGGCATTGTACCAACCTTGTGCCATCGTATCGCATCTGCTGGGTAGAACTCTTCCTTGAATCCGCCCACGCACTGCAGAGCGTCGTAACCGTGGTGGCCTGTTGTGAACCTGGTGTGAGGAGAATTAATGTTTAGAGCAATCAGTGAATTACAATAGACAGCTGGAGGAGACGACACAACCATGTGTGATAATGGTGCAGCCCACTGGGAACACGAACTTATTGTGACGCTGAATCAACGTCGCGATAACGTCGTGTGCCCAGTGGGAGGCTGGCAGTAACCTCTAGTCTTCTACACAGTATTTTACCATCTTAATGCTGGGAACCGACTTTAAACGTCAGAAACTGACGTCTATAGACGTCAGCTTCTGACGTTTATAGATGTCAGATTATGACGCTAAAGTCAGACCCCATTTGGTCTGCCACTTAAAGTTGTGTCTCGCTAATGCGACCTACAACTTCAAGTGGGTGAAAAATCTTCTGATTTGACAAAATGGAGGTCAACAATTTTCAAAAACTGGAATTTGGTGTGCTAATAAAAATTTAAAAAACGAGTATAATCGGGACCGGCGGTTAACCCTTTCAAGCCTGAGTTTACCATTGTCATCTTCATCCACAACAAGCCGCGAATTGCTGTCGCAATTCTCGACTTGTAGTGGATAAAGATGATTTGATGTGGTTTAAAAATTAAAGAAAATTGTTATGTATTGGTAAACCAGTTTCATGGAAATTTTCGGTCTAAAACCCCTAGTTTCTCAGAGATGCGAAATGATGCTTTATTGCATCGTGAGGGCTTAAAGGGTTAAAGCGCTGAAATGTTCTGATATAAACACAAAGACCACAATCTTCTTTCAATTTGTAATCATCATAAATGGCTCTTTCTTCTTCATTTGAATACCTATATTATCGGTCTACTGCCCTTGTGAATTTTACTTTTTAAGTGCGGGGATTATGACGTCTAAAGTCGATCCCCGACACTGAAAGGGTTAATGTGGTAATGGCAGACACCCCCTGGAGGCAGACGTGCTCAACACACCTAATCACGTGACAGCTCGCATCAAATTAACGTTTTTTTCATTCTAAGCAAACACGACATTTTGTGTCCAACATTCAAACAACATTGGTTCAATGTGTTTTTTGGGTTATCCAGGCCAGCATGCCACCATCAGAAAGAGCAAACAAAGACATTTATGCACCTTCACTGACCAGGGCATGTACGACAAGCCACCGAGCAGTCAGTATGACATTTATGATGATTTCAAATTGAAAAAAAAACTTGTCTCCATGGTTTATTCAAAAGTATGTCAGCGCTTTACGGGATAATCTGATGACATTAGGCCCAAGGACAATGTCTCAACTTTAGTCGATAACGAGAAAATAATTCTGATGCACAAAAAAAATCAATTTTATTGAATATTTTCTTTTGTGAAAGTCAAGATTACTTTACCTGATCAAAACAACGCCTTTACCACTGACAAAAATTCCCTGCACCAAATGTCTGCAAAGTTGGACTAACATAAAACAAATATTGGTGGAGGAACGTCTCGTATTTGCAGGAATTTTGTCCACCTTATTAAATCGTATATATATATAAAATATATTGATATAGCTCAAAATTTGACTACTCGGTGGGCGAAAATCGCACATAGGTGATGTACATTTTTAAGCCATGTTTCAGTAAAGTGGGGGCAGTTACCACCTCATCAACAGGTTGATTCTGCCTCTAAGTAGTCCAGCTATGTGATAATAATAGTGGCCTAAATTCCACTTCCGGGTGATACCTTACCGACAGCCATAATATAGCCTGTACACATTTTTCCCTCTAATTTTAGCCATTTTGGCCGCCAGAGAGACAGACAGACAGACAGACATATATTTTATTGACAGAAAGAAAGTCAATCCAGACTTATTTGTCATAGAAAAAAGAGAGAGATATGTACATGTATATACAACATTGTTAATTTGTTAAAATCATATGACAATATACATAGTATGACATACATAACTAAAATCATGTTAACTGGCATTGCCATAAGAAACACTGGGTATATACTTAAAATAAAATTGAAAGGCATTGCCAGGGTGACATAGGGTCTATCATGTTGTTTCCCGCACCAAAACCACAGATAAAATAGCTACTATGTATGACATGCTAATTATATATATAGTAGCAAAAAAGACACTCTGGAAAGCGTAGAAACCTAAATTATATATATATAGAAATATATATATATATATATATATATAGAAACCTAAATTACATAATTATGCTACAGTAATTTGAGAATGTATTAAGACAATGTTAAAAACTACATGATATTTTTAAAAATAAAATATTATATCATGCAAGTACTATCAATGTGACAATCCGCGACACAGGTAGCTCCTAGCCATGTGACCATGCAAGCACAGTCGCTATGAGCTCGGCGATTCCCTGATATAGACTAGTGATGCAAATTTAACAACGTAATAACAGTAATACTAGCGAAACACAATATATACATACTAATAAAAGTCGGACATGGTGGCTCGTCGACTGCCAACAAAGTATAGCATCAGAACCATCCATATTATCGAGTGTTGGAGACTTAGTGATGTAATAACAATGACAATCACGGATTCATGCGTGCCATTCACGCAGGACATGGCACTCACACAATAGCAATAAAGTGTGTTTAATTAACTAGTGATTTATTATCTATATGGCCCTCGAACAAAAACTTTCCAGCTTATTTTAATTCACGATATTGTTTAGCTCACACCATTTCACTCACGACCTAGTTAGTACAACATACTTAGAGTTACAATCGAAGAAAAACATTGCCGACCTCATAGAGAAAATCAGTTGACTTAGCAACTCTGAAATCCTCCATAAGGCCCCACCTCGTCTGATAACAAAGGCGACGGAAACGTCCCTAACCGGCCCTAAAAAGCCAAATAATAAGATCCGAGAGCAACAGCCGTCCTGATATGTGGTTATACCCAAGTCAGATCATGAAGGCATGATAATATGGATAATATAGCGACAGGTGACTTGTGATTGTCCTACATAAAAATGTAACGTTAAAACGATAATAATGACACATAATCATGATCATGATGATAATAATTAATCATGCTAGTCACGCACGGCACGACACACATACAATATATTTCAGCTTGAATATGAATTTACATTTAGCATACTGAATCTTTTTACCCCTAATTTGTTTAAAACAACCATAGATAAATTTTGCTAGCGACTTCACCACTGTTATGTGTGAACAAGTGGAGAACATCCTCAGGAGGTTCTCCTGGCTCAGTTTAGCCTATATGTGCACAAAGGTGGCCTAAAGCCCGATTCATTACATTTCATTTTACAGTGGAGAAGAAGGTGTATTTCGTCGTCAATTTCGTTTGATTCACACCTTGTGCATATTCGTTGGTTTATTGGAGTTATTGGATTATTGTATCGTCCTCTCTCTATTTTTAAATCATGTGAGCTCATTCTATATCTTGCCATTGCTGTTATGAGGTGGTTCCCCTTTATGTTTAAGATGTATGGTTCCACACACAAAGATTTTTTCACTAATGAATAGGTGCGCAGCTTACTTGAACTCTATATATCTTGTCTCCACCGCTGTGCAAATATTCTAACAATTAAATCTTTAAAGGAAGGAAATCATGAATTTATTTGTATTGTATGTGTGCTGCGTCTCCCAAGCTTGGTCCAGCCCGGTTAGTTCAAGGACAGACCGAATACGCGAGCACCAGTTTGTGAATCCAGTGCCATCTAGCTCTAGTAGCATATTGTAGGCATTTCTGACAGGGTGGTTCTGTGATAGGTCTAGAATTCTACACCAATATAAATTGCAGGAGTGGGTGTTTGCTTTCTAACACCCAGCGTTGATTTAATAAATTTTAGATGTATTTTTTCCAAATCACTAACACTATCACCGGTATACCATATATTACTTACATACTCTAATATGGGCAGTATTTGACAATCAAAACCCTTGAATGCAATAACAGGTGACAATTTACCGACTACGGGACGAGATTGCATATGTAAAGAAAAAACTGCTTTACCAGCTTGGGAAGCGAGATGAAGGAACGTTTTTTCAATACATTCTTAGGATATTTAGTGCTATATACAACCCCAAGGTATTTAAATTTTTCATTTTTCTATTATGTCATCACCATAGTAGAATCTGTCACATTCTGACGTATGGCGTTTGTTAAATATGAGAACTTTTGTTTTAGGAATGCTGACTATTATATGCCACAGAGAAGCATACTTATGCAGGGCAGTTAATTGCTTTTGCAATCCATTTGCAGAATCTGAAAAAAAGGATAAGTTCGTCTGCAAATAACAATATACAATTAATAAAGTGTCTACGGGGATACCCTCACCTTGATCAAATGATCTGGATATATCCTGCAGAAATTCTGTAAATAATTTGGGGCTGAGCATACCACCTTGCAGGACACCAAATTCGCTTTTTAATATCTCACTGATGTATGGATCCCATTTTACACGGCACTCAGCTTTAGAGAACATACTCTTTATTACATTTAAAAAATTGCCGTCTATTCCTCTACTCAGTAATTTATAGTACAGTGCTGATCTGTCAATATAGTCAAATGCTTTTGTAAAATCAACAAAACATGTATACAGGGGCTTTGAAAGACATCTATAATGGCACATAGTATAATATATTATCAGTCGTCCGGGAGTTATTTCTAAAGCCGGCTTGAAAGGGATCATTATCATAGCATACATTTTTTTAAAAGACAGTCTGTTGTTAAGTACAGATTCAAATAATTTCCCAATGCATGGCATTACTGTAACTTTCCTGTAGTTATCGGGCACGTTATGGGCAGCTTTTTTGTGAACAGGATGAATTATACCAGTGGCCCAACTTGATGGATATTCTCTATTGGCAATAATGGTATTAAACAGTAAAACCAGTGCTGGTAAAAGTTCATTACAACCATGCTTGTAAAATTCCGCAGGAATACCATCTATGCCTGCCGCTTTTTTGCATTTTAACTTTCTAATTGCTTTTTGAATTTCGTCTATAGTTATGGGGCTGTTTAAGAGCTGTAACAAATCGGATTGTCCATTCTCTACCTTCTCATTAATATTTCGGTAGAACTTTAAATTTACTGATCATATAATTTTCTTTTAGTATCATATAATCAATAGTACTTACTCCCATGGGCGAGTAGCACGTATAGCGGCCGATACCTTTATCATCAAACGTTCGACCATTGGCTATTTTAAGCTCTGTGTTTATACAAAAATTTAGCAGTGATCGTCCATATTTGTTAATGACTCCGTCCTCATTACAGCGTTCATTTAAAACATTGATATTATTATCGTAATCTGGAGCGCGGCCAGTTCCACTATTAAAGTCACCACATCATATTATATGGTGACTTTCTGTATATCTAGCCACTTCCTCCTCTAACATAGTAAAATAATCATTTCTTAGACCAACATATGTAGAGTTTTCTGGTGGTATATAGGCACAGCCGATTTTAATGTTTTTCTGATAGTATTCTGTAGTTATAGTTAACCATACCAGATGATCATAAGCGGAGTCTATTCTAGTATGTTTTTCAAATTTGATACCACCAGAAGCTCTTGAAGCATTTTTATGTTTAAATGTCCTACTCACATGATGGAACTGATACCCGGGTAATACCAATGTGTAATCATTACTTTTCATTGTTTCTGTTAAAAATATTATATCGTATTCACGAATAAATGCTAAAAGATCAGGATCTGCCATTTTGTTACCTAAGCCATTTATGTTCCATGACAGAACGCGTATTTCAACGACCTGATCATTTATAACCTCAGTGTTCACGTTTGCTATGGCCTTGTTATGATGGTTGGTATATGAAAAGACTGACCGGTTACTGCATGGTTGTTGAAAACTTCAGCCATAGCCGCATTCAGTTTTTGTTGTTCTTATCGTTTAAGTGTATTCCACCACGGCTCAGATGTTGTTTTGTTACGGGTGTGGGCATATAGTCAACATTTTTCAATTTTGAGCATATACATGTATCTCGTATGTGGCTGTTCACACAGTGAATTAAGGTATTATATTTATTTTGGCTTCTGGGGGGAATTTCCGAGAAATAGAAGTGTGTATTGTGTAGAGCAGTCATTTATTTAGTAAGTTCGTTAATATCCTGCATTGCCTTGTTCGCTTGATCACCAATATCATTTGTCCAAAGATTATTACAGCCTCTGTATCCTCATTTACATATCCTGGTAGTCGGGTAGTTAAGTGTGCTATTTTCATACCCGAAGTTTTGTATACACATACCGACTCCGGATTTGTCAGTTTTGATTATAACATATCATATAAGCTTGGTCCAGCCCGGTTAGTTCAAGGACAGACCGAATACGCGAGCACCAGTTTGTGAATCCAGTGCCATCTAGCTCTAGTAGCATATTGTAGGCATTTCTGACAGGGTGGTTCTGTGATAGGTCTAGAATTCTACACCAATATAAATTGCAGGAGTGGGTGTTTGCTTTCTAACACCCAGCGTTGATTTAATAAATTTTAGATGTATTTTTTCCAAATCACTAACACTATCACCGGTATACCATATATTACTTACATACTCTAATATGGGCAGTATTTGACAATCAAAACCCTTGAATGCAATAACAGGTGACAATTTACCGACTACGGGACGAGATTGCATATGTAAAGAAAAAACTGCTTTACCAGCTTGGGAAGCGAGATGAAGGAACGTTTTTTCAATACATTCTTAGGATATTTAGTGCTATATACAACCCCAAGGTATTTAAATTTTTCATTTTTCTATTATGTCATCACCATAGTAGAATCTGTCACATTCTGACGTATGGCGTTTGTTAAATATGAGAACTTTTGTTTTAGGAATGCTGACTATTATATGCCACAGAGAAGCATACTTATGCAGGGCAGTTAATTGCTTTTGCAATCCATTTGCAGAATCTGAAAAAAAGGATAAGTTCGTCTGCAAATAACAATATACAATTAATAAAGTGTCTACGGGGATACCCTCACCTTGATCAAATGATCTGGATATATCCTGCAGAAATTCTGTAAATAATTTGGGGCTGAGCATACCACCTTGCAGGACACCAAATTCGCTTTTTAATATCTCACTGATGTATGGATCCCATTTTACACGGCACTCAGCTTTAGAGAACATACTCTTTATTACATTTAAAAAATTGCCGTCTATTCCTCTACTCAGTAATTTATAGTACAGTGCTGATCTGTCAATATAGTCAAATGTTTTTGTAAAATCAACAAAACATGTATACAGGGGCTTTGAAAGACATCTATAATGGCACATAGTATAATATATTATCAGTCGTCCGGGAGTTATTTCTAAAGCCGGCTTGAAAGGGATCATTATCATAGCATACATTTTTTTAAAAGACAGTCTGTTGTTAAGTACAGATTCAAATAATTTCCCAATGCATGGCATTACTGTAACTTTCCTGTAGTTATCGGGCACGTTATGGGCAGCTTTTTTGTGAACAGGATGAATTATACCAGTGGCCCAACTTGATGGATATTCTCTATTGGCAATAATGGTATTAAACAGTAAAACCAGTGCTGGTAAAAGTTCATTACAACCATGCTTGTAAAATTCCGCAGGAATACCATCTATGCCTGCCGCTTTTTTGCATTTTAACTTTCTAATTGCTTTTTGAATTTCGTCTATAGTTATGGGGCTGTTTAAGAGCTGTAACAAATCGGATTGTCCATTCTCTACCTTCTCATTAATATTTCGGTAGAACTTTAAATTTACTGATCATATAATTTTCTTTTAGTATCATATAATCAATAGTACTTACTCCCATGGGCGAGTAGCACGTATAGCGGCCGATACCTTTATCATCAAACGTTCGACCATTGGCTATTTTAAGCTCTGTGTTTATACAAAAATTTAGCAGTGATCGTCCATATTTGTTAATGACTCCGTCCTCATTACAGCGTTCATTTAAAACATTGATATTATTATCGTAATCTGGAGCGCGGCCAGTTCCACTATTAAAGTCACCACATCATATTATATGGTGACTTTCTGTATATCTAGCCACTTCCTCCTCTAACATAGTAAAATAATCATTTCTTAGACCAACATATGTAGAGTTTTCTGGTGGTATATAGGCACAGCCGATTTTAATGTTTTTCTGATAGTATTCTGTAGTTATAGTTAACCATACCAGATGATCATAAGCGGAGTCTATTCTAGTATGTTTTTCAAATTTGATACCACCAGAAGCTCTTGAAGCATTTTTATGTTTAAATGTCCTACTCACATGATGGAACTGATACCCGGGTAATACCAATGTGTAATCATTACTTTTCATTGTTTCTGTTAAAAATATTATATCGTATTCACGAATAAATGCTAAAAGATCAGGATCTGCCATTTTGTTACCTAAGCCATTTATGTTCCATGACAGAACGCGTATTTCAACGACCTGATCATTTATAACCTCAGTGTTCACGTTTGCTATGGCCTTGTTATGATGGTTGGTATATGAAAAGACTGACCGGTTACTGCATGGTTGTTGAAAACTTCAGCCATAGCCGCATTCAGTTTTTGTTGTTCTTATCGTTTAAGTGTATTCCACCACGGCTCAGATGTTGTTTTGTTACGGGTGTGGGCATATAGTCAACATTTTTCAATTTTGAGCATATACATGTATCTCGTATGTGGCTGTTCACACAGTGAATTAAGGTATTATATTTATTTTGGCTTCTGGGGGGAATTTCCGAGAAATAGAAGTGTGTATTGTGTAGAGCAGTCATTTATTTAGTAAGTTCGTTAATATCCTGCATTGCCTTGTTCGCTTGATCACCAATATCATTTGTCCAAAGATTATTACAGCCTCTGTATCCTCATTTACATATCCTGGTAGTCGGGTAGTTAAGTGTGCTATTTTCATACCCGAAGTTTTGTATACACATACCGACTCCGGATTTGTCAGTTTTGATTATAATTGTGTGGCTAATCCACGCATGTTAGAGTCACCTATTACACATTTGTTTTTCATAGTTCGTTTTTGCATGGTTGTGGCGTCGGGAAGCTGAGTTTCTTTCTTGTTATCACTATTATCGCAGCGTTTTTTTTGTACATTTGTCACGCCTATTATTTGCTGTGGTGATACTATTGTCAGGTTGATTTTCGGTGATCATAGTTCTTCTTTGTGGACGTTCATTTTTCTGATGGCTGCTAGTTTTAGGTCTACTACCGCTGCTACCATCGCTGCCACGATGGCTTCTACTAACGGTGCTACTATCAGTGCTATTGTTGCTACCACTACTACTACTGCTAATATTGCTACTACTGATACTGCTGGCATCACTACTAGTACTACTGTATATCACAGGTCCACATCTTCGTTTGTTTTTACGGTTTCGATGGGCATACTCCCATACACCCACCTAATCACTACTTACACTTCATTTAAGGTTGTAGCTTAGCAGGTTTGTTTGCTTTGCTCATACAGGCATTTTCTTATTTCACTTAGTTCTGCTCGCAGGTTAATTTTTTTCTTTTAATAATGTATCTTTTGCTTTTAACAGCTTCACTGATTCTTTTTTGCGCTTTGAGATTTGGCCTCGTAGTGTTTTTAATTCAGATATTAATTTCTCGTTTTTTATTGTTTGTGATTGCAGCTTGTTGTTGCTCTCTCCCAGATTTTGACGCAGTGACACAATTGTTTTTTTCAATTTCAGAATTTCCGCATTTCTTTGATTGTTGGTAATGCTGGAGTAGTTAGCATCCATATTTGGAGCTAGCTCCTCGGGTGGTGGGGTAGATACGGAGTCTATATTAAAACCAAAGTTTGTTAGGTCATTCAGTAAGTCTTGCTTGTATTTAGAGTTATTTTGATCGACTCGTTTACGGCGTATTTTTGACATAGTGGGCAGGCTTAAATGGGGATCCAAGTTCAGGGGTATTACCACAGTAGACTCCTGGATTGAAGACATGTCACTCACGGGTCGTGTCAGGTTACTAAGGAGGGGGTGATTGGCCATGTTGATTTGACATTCTGACCCCTGTTGTATTGCTTAATATTATTTCGTTGATCACGCATATTGACGGGGATTTAGGGACACCCACAGCTGACCCTCTATGTTTTTTTGTCCGTATTTCAGCAGCCATTTTTTGTTTGGTCTGTTATAATAAAAACATTTTGATGCAAGTTTGACAAGGGTATATTATGGCTCCAGTCATATATCGAGTCAGGTTGCTAAAGAGGGGGTGGACGTGCCATGTTGATTTGACATTCTGACCCCTGTTGTATTGCTTAATATTATTTCGTTGATCACGCATATTGACGGGGATTTGGGGACACCCACAGCTGACCCTCTATGTTCTTTTGTCCGTATTTCAGCAGCCATTTTTGTTTGGTCTGTTATAATAAAAACATTTTGATGCAAGTTTGACAAGGGTATATTATGGCTCCAGTCATATATCAATGAATGTTTATGGCCAATATATCATTTTTTCACAAATTTGATAATTTGGCGGCCATTTTGAATACATTAGCGTATTTTAACCAAACGCAGCCGGAGATTCACGAATTTTTATGTCCGCACACATCATAGGGATTTAAAAAAATGTCTATTCCAGGTGGCACCTTGCTCCATCTGAAGCCGGTCAACTTGCACGTTTTTGTTCATGATAGCACGAGGCCCTGGTGCAGTGGTTAAAGCTGCCTGCTTGGAAAGTCCGAGATCGCGGATTCGAACTCCACTCAGGCCTTCATGCCGAAGAGAATCAATATTGTAGAGAGCCTCCGTGACCGAGAGGTAGCGTACTCGGCTTCAGTCCGCCAGGGCTTGAAATTCGCATCCTGTGTCCGGAGGCCAGTGTCATCTCACCATCCTCAGTATCTTTCTGGGCCTATCCTACTAAGAATCTTAAAATTATAATCATCTTAACTTGCTCTCATTTCCATTAGAAAAGTTAAGATAAATCTTAACTTTTCTAATGCAAATAAGAGACTGTTAAGATTATCTTAATATTAAGATGTTTTTTTCTCTGTTTTAAATGAGCGCGCGCGTTAGATTTAGGCCGCGCATTCCCCAAAAAACATGTGTTTTTTTCTGCCCAGCGCGCGCATTGGATTGTTGCGTATTTAAAAAAAACAGTGAAGTTCGGGAGATAAAAACATTCCATAAAAACAAGTTTATTTCAGGATATAAAAACATTTTTGCGAGCTATGAATCTTTTGGTTGTTTTTTTCGTCGCCCACATTATTATTTTTTAAACATTTTTTTTATTTCTTCGCCCTTATTACTTTTTCTATAAATTTGTTTTATTTATTTGGTCGGCCTCGTCCACGTGTTGGGCGGGGGCACTGGGGTAGTGGTTAGCACCGCTGCCTTTTACGCTAGAGCTCGGGGTTCGGTTCCCGGTCTCGGCGGTTTGAAAAAAACAAAAATGTTTCTTCCCCATCCCCGTGTGAAATTCAGTATTGTGGGGAGCCTCCATGACCGAGAAGTAGCGTGCTCAGCCTCAGACCGCCAGGGCTCGAACTTCGAATCCTGTGTCTGGAGGACAGTGTCATCGCATTTATCTCACCATCCTCAGGCGGTTCTCCTGGCCCAGTTTAGCCTATATGTGCTAAATCCCGATTCATTTCATTTCACTTCATTGCATCCACGTGTTCGCACCACTTAAATAGGGTATCTCTGATGGATCTGATTGAGAACTAGTTGATTGCGATTTTTGGTTGAAGGCGCCCATTTCGGCGTCACATGAGCTATGGCCTACATGTACGTTTTCAAACATGCCATTTGTGAAAAACAACCCGTTTAGTTGTTGTTTTCTCGTGATTGACTATTTTTAGGCAGTCCTGGCGTATTAACAAGTTGTTATTATTTTCATTGCGAAATCTTCCAAACAAAAAAGAGACATTGAACCAATGTTGGTTGAATGCTGGGCCACCGTCTTCGACACTGGCCCAGCATTCAAACAGCATTGGTTCAATATCTCGTCTTTTCTGGGCTGTTGAGTTTGTCGTGACACCCACACACCTGCACATGACAGCGCGGCATCGCCACCCACCCCCACGCCATCCTAGGTGTATCATAGAATACCCTGATCCTCCCTGACTATCACTTGTTTTGATTTATTCTGTCAATGCTGTCTGGTGTGGTTTCCATGGCAATCAGAGCATGTGCGTCACCATCATATATACAAGGGCCTAAACATTGTAAACATATTACAAAAGTGATATGTGTTAATGCACTATATACTAGTATAGAGTCTGAGAAATGAAATGAAAGGGGGTTTAGGCCACCTGTAGCACATGTAGGCTAAATTGGTCCAGGAGAACCTCCTGAGAATGGTGAGATGAATGAGATGACATTGCCATCCAGACACATAATCCAAAATTCGAGCCCCGGCGGTCTGAGGCCGAGTTCGCTTCTTTTCAGTCACGGACTCTCCCGCAATATCGAATCTTCGCAAGTACGCGGGGAAGAAACATTTTGTTTCTTTGAAATTTGAATGCAAGAGCGGGGTTCGAACCCGATATCTCCGACGATCCAAGCAGGCAGCTTCAACAACTGCACCAGAGTCCCGCCCTACAAAAGTGATAATTGTCAATAAGGGATACCCTTTATAGTGTCAACTTTATGTAGGGGAGGAAGTTACGAAATGTCAATGCGGCTCTTCAGTTTAAAACAGCCCCTTGGGATGACATCAATTTTTGTTTTTAATTCAGCACTGAAGTAGTGTAAGTGAAATGAAATGAAATGAATCGGGCTTTAGGCCACCTTTGTGCACATATAGGCTAAACTGGGCCAGGAGAACCTCCTGAGGATGGTGAGATGATTGAGTTGACACTGCCCTCCAGACACAGGATTCGAAATTCGAGCCCTGGCGGTCTGAGGCCGAGCACGCTACCTCTCGGTCACGGAGGCTCCCCACAATACTGACTACTGAAACTGAAGTAGTGTATCCCACGGATCATGTTTTTATTTTTTTTCAGAATTTTTATATTTTTACAAATATTTTTAATCAACATTTCTGTGAAACCAGAAATAACCCAAACAAATTATGTGTATACCTGAAGGACGCTTGAATGTTTTCACAGCATTGGGCCACATGCTGATGGCATCGGCCCAGCGTTGGGTAGACAATCAGTGCTGCAGGTGTGTCCTCCCGTGTCCTGACTATGAGACACCAATTAGCGGCGACTGCTCTGATCTTACCGTCTGATACGTGGGAATATGTGATGTAAAGTGCTTAATATTGCAAACTTGTTTTGTTTACATGGCAATATACGACCTGGAAATACAACTATTTCGCTCTTTTTC
Organism: Flabesymbios commensalis; assembly: GCA_964017125.1. Taxonomy (NCBI): domain Eukaryota; kingdom Metazoa; phylum Annelida; class Polychaeta; order Terebellida; family Flabelligeridae; genus Flabesymbios; species Flabesymbios commensalis. The sequence continues at coordinate 80,134,787 of OZ024909.1, forward strand.
GGTGCTTTAAAATTGTTTTTTGACTTTTTCGTATATTAGTTAAGATCAGTAGGCTATATAGCTTCATATAAATTAAATTTTCAAAATTGACAACATTGAAAATGTCTCATCCCAAGGGGTCCCTTCAATAACTCATTTATATATGAATATTGTATACAAGTAATTAATATATTTGTTCCCGAAAGGGAAAACAACGACGGGTTTGGAAATTGCTAGAAAACAAGCCCTCGGAATAATAAACAATAACAAGATCAGTCCATACATGTAATAACATGACTAAAATACGTAGAGAACTGTGGAATGCGTTAGCTAGAAACGAAACGTACAGTAATTAAATAAATAACCATCTGACGACACACTGGCTCCAATGACATATGATGTGCTGCTATTAGCCACACATGTACACAGCGGATTATTATTACGAGGTGAATGGCATTTAGTGACACACGTAATAAACAACACGTGGATTCACCACAGACTGTGTGACAATTATGACACTGTCACGGAGAAAGAATGGGGACACTGGATAGCATTGTGTGACTGTGGAATTCCAATAACACGACACAGAGCACAAAATGGAATAATCAAACTTGCCATATAAATAATGTGACCAGGGTGCCGTATATATTCTATCGCTTCGACATTTAATTCATAAACATTTTACATACAACCACATCCAATTATTTTCCATAATGGTATTGATTTCCTTCTTAGTTAGTTAATTTTCCAGTTCCATTATTATATCACGATATTAGTATTGTATTGTTTGTTTATTAAATAATGTATTACATCTATGTAACAAGACACATCTGAAAGCAAGCTCTTTGTTGATATGCATATATATACCCAGTAGTAATGGATTTTAATAAATAATTAAATACATTCATTTGTTTATTCATTCAATCACTATATATTTAATTATTTATTCACCCATTTGTTTAAAAAAATGCGTATTTCTCGACCTCAAACAGCAAATGAATTTTGATCCTTTCTCTTCTACTAGAGTCTAGTAGTCTTGGGGATGATTCTGAGAACTAAGCTAATTCCGGAGTTTGTTTTACCCCTCACCCCCAAAGGACATAGGTTTCTCCTGTTTATCTTTATTTGGTATATGTATATGAAACAAGTTTCAAAACATCACCCCTCTGGACCAGTGAATAAAAGATATTATCTTGGCCTTTTTAAAAATGTAGTGATTACTCGTGTTTTTTTATTAGGGGTTCTATGAGTGCTTTCTGTTATCATGTTTTCAAGGTTCGTGAAATGTTCGTATATATTTCCAATGCAATTTCCAATATCTAGAAAAGATAACATGTCAGGAATGCAAAAATCGTTTTACGCATTTTTCCAAAGATGGCCACCAACGGCTAAGACATGTAAGATTCTATTTTTTTTTACAGAAAAAGAGATTCCATGTGTATTTGCATGATAAAATCATTTCTGACACTACTTTTTTTTTAATTTTCATAAATCCATGATGGCCGCCGCTGCAATACGTTTTTTTTACTTTCATCGACAGCCTACATGTGGTAGTATTTGCTTATTCCAGTATATTCAAGGGTATCAAAATATCCATCAGTGAGAAGATCACTATCAATCATCAGCTAGATATTCATAACATTATGTTGATTTCTGCTCAGAGCGGCCCAATATACAAGTGTATATTATCGCACAAGTATATTTTCGCACAGCTTCTTCGAAAATGTCCTCCACTTATATTACTCAATGTACATTCGATATTTAACATTGACAGTGAGTTGAAGGTCAATTGTAAAAATGTCATTTTAAGATATATAAGACCTCTGACATCAATGAAACAAATTAGTAATACTAACACATGAAATTGAACGGATTTCAACAATTTTCAAAAAAATGACCTTTACCTGAGGTCATTCAAGGTTCAGTTTAAATATAATGGGAACTCCATTTAAAGATCTTCACTGAAAATCATGGAACAAAATTTGTAAGAATGGAAAAATCAACACAAAAAATCTACGGGATTGCATCGACATTCAAGATGAACGTAAATTGTAAACAAAATTAAACATATTTTCAAATTTATCCTTATATCTATGAAATACATTTTGACAGAATTGAAAAAATAACACATGCAATAAACGGATTACGTGAAATTTAGAAATTGGATTACATAGATCTCAATAAATCACGTTTTCTAACGTGGTTGTAAAACATATATCAGAGCCAGAGCGAGAAGAAGATTCAGATGGAAGAGTACTTTAAAGTAGTCATTTTACAAACTAATTATAGACATATTCATATTATTTCAGATTCCATAATGGGTGAGTCCAATTGATGTAACGTGTACAGCTCGCAATCAACAACATCGGCATGAATAATACAATATTTTGCTTGTGCATTTAAAAATGTTTAACCTTCTCCTGCTAAGTAAATTTATTTAAATTTTCATCAACCTAAAGTTGTGTCTCACTAACCTGACCCAATTTTTCAAGTGGCCGAAAATTACTCATATTTGTTTAATTTGAGCACAAATATTTGAAAATCTAAATATTTAGACACACATTTCATTCCAACAGTGATTTGGTCTATTAATAAAACAGATTAAAATCGACAATAGTCGTGATCAGCAGGCAAAAAGTTAATATAAATATTTATCTCATAGGATTTACAGGGTATTTGCACAGCAGCTTTAATAAGTAAAACGTTGGTATTTAACAAAAAAGTCAGTATCATTTCAAAGGCTGGATATCATCTACAGATACATGATACATGTTGAGAAAAACAGCCTAGAGTTTAAAACACTTGAAACAACATAATTATTATATATTTGAACTCTTAATCCACTTAACCCTTACAGTGCGGGGATCGACATTAGAGGTCAGATTCTGACGTCCTTAGACGTCAGAATCTGACGTCTAAAGTGGATCCGCACGCTGAAAGAGTAAATGGCCGTTGACCTGTGCCGGGGCTCGCTCACGGGTTCACACGAGGAAGTAGGAGTCAATGGATGATCATTCATTTAATTAATTTTATTAATAAAAACCGACACAACCCCTTAAAACATAATACAATAAATATATCATATTGCACCATGAACAATAGGTTTACATAAATGAATCAATCATGATTCGTAACGATATTTACATCTTTTAAAAAATAGTAATAATTCAAATTTCAAAAAATATGTCCATTTTTTACACATCAACAATACACAAGTCAATTCCAAGACATTCACATTTCTTAGCGTAACAAACTAAGAAGAATCGTCATAAAGTATCTGAATTGGAAAACACGTGTTAAGTAATTTAATCATACAACTAAATGTGAATTTCTTCTTTAGCAATATTTATTAGCAAACTAAATTTAACTTAAAATTTAACTAAACAATAAATGTTAAGTTACCAAACTACTATTGTGAGAAATCATTTCCAACCAGGATAGCACTAGATAAACATCCTCTCTGTCTCAAACCAAAACAAAATGAAAGAATATTTCGATATCAAAGAAGATTGTCAACCAAACCCAAATCTGTTAGCTGGATTCCAGTATTAACTGATGGAATCAACAAAAAGATACCAGGTGGACTTCAAGTAATAGTTCAACAGTTAAAATGAACAATCACCAGGTCGCATTAAAGTAATGCTTTAACTATCAGAACTTTTACAGACCCATAAAATAGTTATTCAAATGAAGCGGAAAGACCTAACTTAGACATTTATGATGATTTCGATTTAAAAAAAAACGTTGTTAAGTTTTATATAAAACATATAACAGCGATTTGAAAGGTTAAAGTCGGGTGGAGCTACGACCATCTAAAATACAAGTGAAATAAAATCAATTCTGTATGTGTTGTGCATATTTGTCCATAATTGAATATAATATATTCATGTCTAAAACTGTTAATTAAATCCATGCAATGCTAGTTTAATGTTGGCCCAACATCTGCGACCCTCGGCCCTATTTTATCTTAGCATTAGGTTATTGTGTCGAACTATACACAACTATCACGTAGCGCTGGCGCATGGTTGGTTTGATCATGGCCCAGCGTCGTAGACGGTGGGCCATGATCAAATCAACAATACGCCAACGTTAGGTTTCTCTGGCTAAAAATTATTCTTATCTAAAATTATTCGCCGGTCACGATTACATTAGTTTTTAAATATTTTTTTCAGCACAATAAATGTTTTTTAAAATGTTGAAGATAAAGCCTGACATCAATCAGCAAGATTTCAAAATCGCTGACCTGCATTTTGTCAAATCTGAATAATTTTCACCCACTTGAAATTGTGGATCGCGTAAGCGAGACACAACTTCAAGTGGGTGAAAATTCCAATTTAATAATTTGGCAGGTAAAGGGTTTAGGTTGTGATACAATCTCTCTTTTCCATCAAAATATTTATTATTGTTTATCCAAAGTTTTAAAATATGAAACAAGCTTGGTTTTGCTAAGGCTTTCACTATCTGTTTAATGCATTGTCATAGCTTTGACGTGGTAATTTTTCTATAGACTCGGGGGATTGGTCAAAGCCTTGGCACAGTGAGACAATTCTAGGAATCCACTGTCTGGTGATTGTGGCCTTGAGCTTCACAGAATCGAGAAAGGTGGAGTGAGTAGATGGGGGCGTGTAGGAATAAAGGGAGACAGGATGATGGGAGAGAGGAGAGTGGGGAAAGACAGACCTTCTTTTTCTCACGTTCCGCTGCAGGACTCCCACTTACATTTTCAAATCGCTCAGAATAGATACTGACGCGTCCAAAATAGCTACACACTTGTCACAAATAGCCACCAATTTGGACAAATAGCCCGGGAAAAGAAACACTGTCTATATTTAGTGGTTTCCGTCTGAATAAAGAACAAAGGCGGGTTTGCTGGTTATTCCGAGTGACTAGACATCCGCTGGGCCGGAAGTAATTATCACATTGCACTCAGGGCTTTACGAGGTTTAAACCCTAGCAGATATTGTAAATTAAATGAATGGGGTTTTAGGCCACCATTGTGCGCATATGGGCTAAACTGGGTCAGGAGAACCTCCTGATGATGGTGAGATGAATGAGATGACACTTCCCTCCAGGCACAGGATTCGAAATTTCGAAGCCGAGCATTGTACCTCTCGGTTACGGAGACTCCCTACAATAATAAATGTTTACGAGTGAGCGGAGAAGAAACATTTTGTTTCATTGAAACTTGAGGGCCAGAGTGGGATTCGAACCGGCGATCTCCGACTTTCCAGGCAGACAGCTTCAACTACTACACCGGGACCCCGCCTAACATACATAGTGTGGCTATACAAGGTTTGAACCCTAGCATATATAGTGTGGTAAGTAGATATACAAAGTTTGAAAGCTAGCATATATAGTGTGGTAAGTGGATATACAAGGTTTGAACCCTAGCCTATATAGTGTGATATGTAGATATACAAAGTTTGAACCCTAGTATATATAGTGTGGTAAGTGGATATACAAGGTTTGAACCCTAGCATATATAGTGTGGTAAGTAGATATACAAGGTTTGAACCCTAGCCTATATAGTGTGATATGTAGATATACAAGGTTTGAACCCTAGCATATATAGTGTGGTAAGTGGATATACAAGGTTTGAACCATAGCATATATAGTGTGGTAAGTAGATATACAAGGTTTGAACCCTAGCCTATATAGTGTGATATGTAGATATACAAGGTTTGAACCCTAGCATATATAGTGTGGTAAGTGGATATACAAGGTTTGAACCCTAGCATATATAGTGTGGTAAGTAGATATACAAGGTTTGAACCCTAGCATATATAGTGTGGTAAGTGGATATACAAGGTTTGAACCCTAGCATATATAGTGTGGTAAGTGGATATACAAGGTTTGAACCCTAGCCTATATAGTGTGATATGTAGATATACAAGGTTTGAACCCTAGCATATATAGTGTGGTAAGTGGATATACAAGGTTTGAACCCTAGCCTATATGGTGTGGTAAGTGGATATACAAGGTTTGACACCTGGCATATATAGTGGGGTAAGTGGATATACAAGGTTTGAAACCTAGCCTATATAGTGTGATATGTAGATATACAAGGTTTGAACCCTGGCATATATAGTGTGGTAAGTGGATATACAAGGTTTGAACCCTAGCATATATAGCGTGGTAAGTGGATATACAAGGTTTGAACCCTAGCCTATATAGTGTGATATGTAGATATACAAGGTTTGAACCCTAGCCTATATAGTGTGGTAAGTGGATATACAAGGTTTGAACCCTAGCATATATAGTGTGGTAAGTGGATATACAGGGTTTAAACCCTAGCATATATAGTGTGGTAAGTGGATATACAAGGTTTGAACTCTAACCTATATAGTGTGATATGTAGATATACAAGATATGAACCCTAGCATATATAATGTGGTAAGTGGATAAACAAGGTTTGAACCCTAGCATATATAGTGTGGTAAGTGGATATACAAGGTTTGAATCCTAGCCTATATAGTGTGATATGTAGATATACAAGGTTTGAACCCTAGCATATATAGTGTGGTAAGTGGATATACAAGGTTTGAACCCTAGCCTATATGGTGTGGTAAGTGGATATACAAGGTTTGACACCTGGCATATATAGTGTGGTAAGTGGATATACAAGGTTTGAAACCTAGCCTATATAGTGTGATATGTAGATATACAAGGTTTGAACCCTGGCATATATAGTGTGGTAAGTGGATATACAAGGTTTGAACCCTAGCATATATAGCGTGGTAAGTCTATATACAAGGTTTGAACCCTAGCCTATATAGTGTGATATGTAGATATACAAGGTTTGAACCCTAGCCTATATAGTGTGGTAAGTGGATATACAAGGTTTGAACCCTAGCATATATAGTGTGGTAAGTGGATATACAAGGTTTGAACTCTAGCCTATATAGTGTGATATGTAGATATACAAGATATGAACCCTAGCATATATAATGTGGTAAGTGGATATACAAGGTTTGAACCCTAGCATATATAGTGTGGTAAGTGGATATACAAGGTTTGAATCCTAGCCTATATAGTGTGATATGTAGATATACAAAGTTTGAACCCTAGCATATATAGTGTGGTAAGTGGATATACAAGGTTTGAATCCTAGCCTATATAGTGTGATATGTAGATATACAAGGTTTGAACCCTAGCATATATAGTGTGGTAAGTGGATATACAAGGTTTGAACCCTAGCATATATAGTGTGGTAAGTAGATATACAAGGTTTGAACCCTAGCATATATAGTGTGGTAAGTGGATATACAAGGTTTGACACCTGGCAAATATAGTGTGGTAAGTGGATATACAAGGTTTGAAACCTAGCCTATATAGTGTGATATGTAGATATACAAGGTTTGAACCCTGGCATATATAGTGTGGTAAGTGGATATACAAGGTTTGAACCCTAGCATATATAGCGTGGTAAGTGGATATACAAGGTTTGAACCCTAGCCTATATAGTGTGATATGTAGATATACAAGGTTTGAACCCTAGCCTATATAGTGTGGTAAGTGGATATACAAGGTTTGAACCCTAGCATATATAGTGTGGTAAGTGGATATACAGGGTTTAAACCCTAGCATATATAGTGTGGTAAGTGGATATACAAGGTTTGAACTCTAGCCTATATAGTGTGATATGTAGATATACAAGATATGAACCCTAGCATATATAATGTGGTAAGTGGATATACAAGGTTTGAACCCTAGCATATATAGTGTGGTAAGTGGATATACAAGGTTTGAACCCTAGCCTATATAGTGTGATATGTAGATATACAAAGTTTGAACCCTAGCATATATAGTGTGGTAAGTGGATATACAAGGTTTGAATCCTAGCCTATATAGTGTGATATGTAGATATACAAGGTTTGAACCCTAGCATATATAGTGTGGTAAGTGGATATACAAGGTTTGAACCCTAGCATATATAGTGTGGTAAGTAGATATACAAGGTTTGAACCCTAGCATATATAGTGTGGTAAGTGGATATACAAGGTTTGAACCCTAGCATATATAGTGTGGTAAGTGGATATACAAGGTTTGAACCCTAGCCTATATAGTGTGATATGTAGATATACAAGATATGAACCCTAGTCTATATAGTGTGGTAGGTGGATATACAAGGTTTGAAACCTAGCCTATATAGTGTGGTAAGTGGATATACAAGGTTTGAACCCTAGCATATATAGTGTGGTAAGTGGATATACAAGGTTTGAATCCTAGCCTATATAGTGTGATATGTAGATATACAAGGTTTGAACCCTAGCATATATAGTGTGGTAAGTGGATATACAAGGTTTGAACCCTAGCCTATATAGTGTGGTAAGTGAATATACAAGGTTTGAACCCTGGCATATATAGTGTGGTAAGTGGATATACAAGGTTTGAAACCTAGCATATATAGTGTGGTAAGTAGATATAAAAGGTTTGAACCCTAGCATATATAGTGTGGTAAGTGGATATACAAGGTTTGAACCCTAGCATATATAGTGTGGTAAGTGGATATACAAGGTTTGAACCCTAGCCTATATAGAGTGGTAAGTGGATATACAAGGTTTGAACCCTGGCATATATAGTATGGTAAGTGGATATACAAGGTTTGAAACCTAGCCTATATAGTGTGGTAAGTGGATATACAAAGTTTGAATCCTAGCCTATATAGTGTGATAAGTGGATATACAAGGTTTGAAACCTAGCATATATAGTGTGGTAAGTAGATATACAAGGTTTGAACCCTAGCATATATAGTGTGGTAAGTGGATATACAAGGTTTGAACCCTAGCATATATAGTGTGGTAAGTGGATATACAAGGTTTGAACCCTAGCATATATAGTGTGGTAAGTGGATATACAAGGTTTGAAACCTAGCATATATAGTGTGGTAAGTGGATATACAAGGTTTAAACCCTAGCATATATAGTGTGGTAAGTGGATATACAAGGTTTGAATCCTAGCGTATATAGTGTGGTAAGTAGATATACAAGGTTTGAGTCCTAGCAGACAAAGTGTCGTATCTGTCACTGAAATGAGTGACATATATGACGCTCTGTTTGCTAGAGGTGGGTTTATTATTCCGTGGCGTACACTACGATTACAGTCTCTGTTTTTAATTTGATGCCGGAAACATAGACTTATCACGACAAGAGGCTTATTCAGCGTTTACAGCGTATTCAGAACACCGCAGCACGCCTGGTGACACGCACAAATCGAGATGATCATATAACACCAGTGCTTAAAAGCCTCCATTGGCTACAAAGGCAAGATCGAATCATTTTCAAGATACTGCTGCTCACGTACAAAACAATCCATGGCAGCGCGCCATCATATTTATCCGAGTTAGTTTTAAGCTACACTCCAAGCAGAAGCCTTCGCTCATCTTCAAAAAACTTTCTCTGTCGGCGCAAGACTAAACTCTTACAGTATGGAGGAAGAAGTTTTATCGGTGCAGCGCCAAAGCTGTGGAACAAACTCCCGGATTCAGTGAAGAAGTGCGAATCCTTAGATGTCTTCAAAAGCGCCTTGAAAAAGCATATTTTCTGTAACGCCTACCTTTAATTATCTGTAAAGCGCACAGAGCACTGTATGTGCGCTATAGAAGAACTTATTATTATTATTATTATTAATGCTGCTTAATTGTATTTTAACCCAGCAAGCACCCCTACCACGACGTCGGCCCAACATTGGTTTAATGTCTCGTGTTTGCTGGGAAGTAGTTATGATACATATTTTAATAAGCCTGAGCTTCTTTTAGTATAATATGTCGTTTGGTTTTAAGTTTACACATCATGCATATGGTAATGTGCTTTTGTAAATGTTTTCTGTTTATATTCATGTCACATATTTTGTATATTGAATGTTTTGAGGGCCCCAAGGAAGATGAGTGAATGATCAGTGGCTTTACCCTCTTGAAATAAAAATATTATTATTAGTAGTGATATTAATAGATGCGAACAAAATGCAAAATCTAACGAGGGAGGGCGTGAAAACACCTTTGGGCCTATTTCTGGAAAAAAAACTATAAGGGCGAGCTAGAAACAAACACTTGGACCAAGTCTTGAGAATGTTATTGAGGTCGATGAAAAAAAAAAAAAAACATAGCTGGAGCAATGTTTTATCGTCTGCCATTACCTGATTTTTTTAAATTGGGAACCATCGGATACGCGAACTAGGCAGAAAAAAACAGTATTTTTTTGGTAAAGCGCGTCCTTGATCTAAAACAGAGAAAAAACATAATGGCTTAACCTCACATGCCACGGAAGGGTTTATTGAACTCAACAATCTATTTGTAACAACCTTAATAAATTGGTGACTTACCTCATAAATTAACAATTTTAGTCACTTGAAGTTGTGTCTCGCTACCGCGATCCACAACTTCAAGTGAATAAAAAATTGCAGAATTTGGTAATTTTAAGACGGAAGGTATAATGATTACCCCAGATTTGACACATATTTAATTTTACCAAACTGGTTATATAATGTCATAACCAGTCGACACCAGGGCTCTAGGGGTTAAAAAATTTGAGGCTAATCACCATGCTCACTGTTTGTGAATACTTGGCTTTGCATCTTGCCCCAAAATTATAATTGTCATATATGTACAAACATATGTACAAAGTTACAAACCATAATTTTCTCTCAGGCACTTTTAAATTATATCATAATCACTAAAAAATCTCATAGTATGATTTGTTTTACATTACCATTTACGATTAATATAAAATAAACCTTTTCGATGTGTTTATTTTTTTTATATCAGGTGGCTTCTACATTAGATCCGTCATATATATGTAAACACCTAGTAGAGGCTGGGACAGCGTAAAATACAGCCTTGACGATATTATAATGTAAGAAAAGAGAATGAAGTCATAATGATTTGAGAACTATCATCAATTTTGCGTTAGATTCTTAAAACTGTGTTACAATAATCAGCAAAGTTTGCGTCACAGCCTCTTATCAAGTTCTCCTTACATTGTATCAAGACTTTGTTTCAAAGACTACACTCTCGCTTTTACAGACTCTACTAGGAGTTATATCTAGAAGTCTCGTGATTTTTTACTACTACTTCCGTTCCGATGTGTTTGTATCTATTAAAGCGACACATACAGGCTAAAATCATCAAAAAATAAGTTTTTTTTATTTTGGCTTCTTAATATGGCCATGACATGTGAACATGTCCATAGACTAGAATAAATTGTGGAAGTCTTTTAAATTTTGGGTTGTTGTAGTAAATGTGCCGAAAGACCCATTTATCATTTTTTCTTTTTTATTTTAAACATGCATGTCTGAAATTAAATTTGGGCCTTATTTCTCGCTTAACTGGCAAATGCGCAACACAAAATTTAAAAAAAACATGCGCAATTCTAAAATATGGCCTTGTTCACATCTTATGACCGGATTAAGAAGCCAACATAAAAATACTGATTCTTTGATGATTTTAGCCTGATTGTGTCGCTTTAATTTATATTTTTTATGTAGCAAATCAAATAAATGAGTTTCTGTGCACAATTTGTCCCCTGACAATCAAAGTGTCATATGTGCCATACAATTGCACAGGACATAAGACATTCTTGTTTCTAGGGGCGGATTTAGACTTTCTTTTACAACGTGAAATGTTTTGTATAAGCCCTGGAGACCAATGTGATATCATTAAAACAAGCCTTAATTAGGTTTTTCGGCTTTATTTGAATACCTATGGGTCAATGACCGTTATAAATATCCACAGACGTCAGATTCTGACGTCTAAAGTCGGTCCCCGCGCTGAAAGGGTTAAATTTCTTTCAGCTCTGGGATCGGCTTTCGACGTCAGAATCTGACGTATGTAGAAGTCAGATTCTGAAATCGATCCCCGCACTGTAGAAGTAAAGCTATTCATAATGGTTGTAGACCCATAACATAGATATCCAAATGAATCGGAAAGATTTAACTAAGATATTTATGACGATTTCAAATAGAAAGACCCCTTTTGGTCTCCATGGTTTATACAAAAATAATTCTGCGCTTTAAGGTGTTAAAGGTATATTGAGCTATATAGTAGGCCTATGGTATTACTAACGTGCTGGGATTTTAAATGTGTACAAAAACATATTCATTTATTTGAATTTAGCACCTAACCCCTTTCCCGCTAAGGTATCTTATTTAAATTTTTACCCATTTGAAGTTGTGGATCGCGGTAGCGAGACACAATTTCAAATAGGTGAAAATTGAAATGTTAGTATATATATATGCACATTTTTTTATTTTGAGACATAATAAATATTAAAATTTAAACACACATTTCGCTCCCTATATCAGTGATTTAATCGGCTGATAAAACGGATTATAAACGACTATAGTGGGTCTTAGCGCTTAAAGGGTTCAGTCGGTAACATAACTAACCATTACAGCACTGAATTATTTTTAAATAAACTATGGAGACCAACGGTTTCTCAATATGTAATCATCATAAATGGCTTAGTTAGCTCTTTCCGCTTCATTTGAATACCTATGTTATCGGTCTACGACCATTATCAATATTTCAGGTCTTTCAGCGCGGGGACTGTTTTTATACGTCAAAATCTGACGTATAAAAACGGTCCCCGCGCTGAAAGGGTTGAAGACAGTGCTAACTGGGATGGTTATGGTGATCATTAACTAATAGGCCAGTGGCACGTGACCCCAACAGTGATGTGTTTGTCCCGGGGACTTCTTGATGTATGTTTATCTAAATAAGTGGCACGAACCGCGATAGATTAACACCTTCCACTGCAGAACAAAACAAACATGTTTTGATTCAGCGATATATCTGGTTCATAAATTAGATGTTTGTGAAAAAAGTTGGCGTTGACATAGTAACAGCGCCATAACAGCATGGCCTCGTTTACGACATGCACAACATATTGTGCACAGCTTTCCAAGGTTATTAATAATGTTGACATGAAGAAAACACACGCACGCAGCTTTATCGACTTGGGTAAAACTGAATATATATGTATCATATTTCATGCATCACGAACTTAATATAAACCCTGCAAGCGCTGAATTATTTCTGTATAAATCATGGAGACCAAAGGGTTTTTTTCAATTTAAAATCATCACAAATGCCTTAGTTCGCTCTTTCTGCTTCATTTGAATACCTATGTTATGTGTCCACGGCCGTGGACATATTTTTATTCTTTCCAGTGCGGGGACCGTCTTTAGACGTCAAATCTGACGTCTTTGGACGTCAGATTTGACGTCTAAAGACGTCAGATTTTGACGTCTAAATACAGTTCCCAAACCCTAAGGGTTAAAATATAATGTCTGCAGCATAGTTATTTATTAAGATAGGACTGGCTTAATTCTGTGGCATAATTATTTGCAATAATAGGATTAATTATATTTTACTGCAGAATTTTATTGCGGAATTGAGCGTTAATTATCGCAAAATTTAATTGAAGTGGGCGGCAAATTAAAGAAAATTGTCATATATTGTTAAAAGAGCTTAGGTTTAACATGTTTAAGGGATATGTTTTTTTCAGGGACACAAAATAATGCTTTGTGGCTTCAAATGTCAAAAATATATCATATTTTTAAACATTGGCATATTAAAATATAATTGACCGCTTATTAGTTGAAATTCGACCTGCGGTTTGTCAATTACTGTACCCGTCGGCATGTTATGTGATATGATACAGCTGATGACGCCTACGATGTATCGATGTAAGTGATACCTACGAAGGTCAATGTCTAGGCTAACTCTTAACCCTTTAAACCCTCGGGATGCATCAAAATACTATTTCCCATCTTTGAACAATGACTTAATTTCCAACACAGAACCAAAATTTTCAACCCACTATTTTAAAAATAACGATATTTTTTTTCATTTGCAACTAATTTCAACTCATCCTCAACCACTACAAGTCGAGAATTGCGGCAGCAATTTGCGGCTTGTAGTGGATGAGGATGACAATGGTGAATTCAGGCTTGAAAGAGTTAAAGCGCTGAATTAATTTTTTATAAACCATGGAGACCAAAGGCGTTTTTTTTAAATTTGAAAGCATCATAAATGTCTTAGTTAGCTTTTTCCGCTTCATTTGAATACCTATGTTATGTGTCTACGGCCAATAGAAATATTATAATTCTCCCAGTGCGGGGATCGTCGTTATACGTCAGAATCTGACGTCTCCAGATGTCAGATTCTGACGTATAAAGACGGTTCCCGCACTGAAAGGGTTAAAGTGCTCAGTTATATTATTACAAGTTTCATCCAAGTGGATGTTGTCTCACTTTTGCGACCCACAACCTCGGGTTAGTAAAAAATACTAAGATACATACAATTTAAATTGAAAAAGATGTCAATCTTGCAAATTTGATACCAATTGTCCCTGCTCATTTTTTTGTCTAAAGGACAAATAATTATTTGTCGATTTGATACTGGTATAATTGAATAGCGGAAAAGAGAAAAAAATAGAAGAGTCGTTTATTCAACCATGAAAATAAGTGAATATAAGATGAATGAAACAAAATAGTTTGTACAGGATGGTTTAGGAGCCCTCTATTGAGACCAAAAGGTCGATTGGATGGAGACCACTTATAAATTTGAAATTCTTTGCTCTTCTCATTTTTATTCTGGTATATATCGTGTGCGCAAAAAAAACATTTCACATTAACAAAAACATCTCATTTTACACTAAATATATATTCTAAACTAATTTGACCCCTTCACTGCGAATCAAGGATGTAATCGTTTTCAACCTCTTTTATTAGCCACAGTCAGAGCTTGTCATCTGGTTATCGTGGATCTGCATATGTCGTGCTCTATACTACTCAAAGGCCTAGAGTGTGCATTGCATGCAGTACTGTGTAATATAAACAACATTTTAAGTTTAGTATCTGAGCTATTTTGAAAGGAGGAATACATAATTTTGCCTTTGAACTTCACTTGTCGTGCAACAGCGCCGTAAAGTCACATTCTGTTGCAGATAATATGATGTCTCTATTTATTGGAGGTTTTGGCAATCTAAGCTCGTCTTAATTTGTGTTTTATGTAAGGCCATATAAAATACGAGTATATCACGTAACTTCATGTTGCCACTTTGAAATGTTATTATTATTATTGTCATTATTGTATTATTGTTATTATTATCAGGCAACCTGATTGGTAGTAGAGTAAATTATTTACCAGGTTAGGCCTATACTACTACTGGTAAACAATTAGGCCAACTGGTGGTTGCTTTACCGTGCATTGTAGTCATTGTGGCAGGTGCCGCCAAAACAATATGTTATTGATAAATGATTTCTGGTGTAAACTACATATAATTGCCACTGATTACCAATACATAACGGAAATAGCAGTTTTAGCCGAATATTCAGCAGCGGTCGAAGGGTTAAAGGTGATCTATCACGCCTTATATGGAATGAATAATTATAGCCTTATATGGGGTGACCATGTGACCCTCTCAGAGGGTCACATGATAGCCAATCACCCCATATATGGGGTGATTGACTATCATGTGACGCTCTCAGAGGCTGAGAGGGTCAATAATAGCCAATCACCCCATATAAGGAAACACTTGTGCCCCATCTTGTGGCAACTTTGCTTTATCTGTCACAAAATTATTCATACTATATAAGGGGTGATAGATCACCTTTAATATGTATGCGACAGAAACAAATCAATAGCTGGAGTTTATGGAATAGCAAAACACGCAATATAAACTCATCAGATCATAAAACATAAAACTGCGGACATGGGAATGAAGAGTGGTGTCAATGTGCTAACCCTTGGAGCACTGATGTCAAATATAGTTTTATTACCCTTTCAGCGCGGGGAATTTAGACGGCAGAATCTCACGTATAAAGTCTATCCCCGCACTGAAAGGGTTAAACAAATGTAATGTCTGTACAACCAAAACGTTGGCATTCAATTTTGATGAATTGTAGTAGAGAGGGCCGTGGCGCAATCGCTAAAGCGCTGAGCTTTGCCAATATCACTGCCTGCCGTGCGGTGCAGGATTTTCAGAGAAATATCTTGTTTCTCGCCCTCTCAATATCGGGACATTCTTTCGATGTTGTGTCCTTGACCAGGCACTTTACCCTCAGGTGTAAATGAGTATCTGGTATGTCAGAGATGGTAATATGTGCGATTAGTTCCTAGCGCCGAAATTGAATGTGGGTCGCGGTAGCGAGACACAACTTCAAGTGGCTGAAAATTTAAATAAATTAACTTAGGTTGATATGAGTTAATATATGTGTGTATGTGTTTTTATCCTGAGTAGTTTTTAGTTTTATTGCACATTGGCGTGATAGATGATAATCTCATCTCATATAGACCATGAAGATGGTCATTATGATGAGGGCTGATGACGTACTTAACTGTAGCAGCTTACTGAAATATTTTTGTATTAATCATGGAGATCAAAGATCATTTGAAGACCTATGTTACGGGCCTAGGGCTGTAATAAAAAGTTTTACTTTTACAGTATCGCCTTCAGACGTCAGTATCTGACGTCTATAGACGTCAGATACTGACGTCTTAAGTCGATCCCCACGCTGAAAGGCTAAAGTTATGTTCTGTGCCGGATGGAAAACAAAATTCAATACATCAATTGATATTATTCCGTAAAAACAGACTCTGTGTGCGATACAGAGTCTGTAATCATTGCCATTCGTAAAGCTGTGCCCTCAAAATCCGGTGCGTACACGATCGATTGCGCAATGGATTACTGCATCATTGTTTGATCAATGATTTTTATTTATTCAACAATGACATATTTACATCAAAATGGAATAATGCCTTATCGTGAGAATTTAACGCCAGTATTTATAGGTTAATTGATCATTTGAATAGCGGTACCCTAACATATTTCATGAAATTTTTGATCTCAGTGTACACTATCTACCTGCCTACAAAACACAGTAGTCTGGGAGCCAAGTTTAAAAAAGCTGCTAGTTCGCTTGACCCAAAAAGTGGCAGAGGTCTGATATGTACATATGACAGGAAAATATCCCTGGAACATTAATAGGGTGGGTGTGGAGTTGATCGTGGCAGCAAAGTTTTTTAAAATGAGGGATGTTCAAGGGTACCCTCAAGCCCCAAAGACTGTACATTTTTAACCCCAGATTATTAAAAACCCAAAAAAAAATTGCTACAAACACAGGTTTATCTAAGCTGTCCAGCTCTGACACTAAACCATGTGATTGCGTCAAACTCAGTCTAATTTAAAGGTGATCTATCACCCCTTACATGGTATGAATAATTATGTCCTTAAATGGGGTGATTGGCTATCATGTGACCCTCTCAGAGGGTCACATGATAGCTAATCACCCCATATATGGGGGGATTGGCTATCATGTGACTCTCTCAGAGGGTCACATGATAGCCAATCACCCCATATAAGGAAACACTTGTGCCCCATCTTGTGGCAATTTTGATTTATCTGTCACAAAATTATTCATACTATATAAGGGGTGATAGATCACCTTTAAATGTGATCCACATCTTCAGCACACGAGGTGGATCGATTCATCTCAACGTCTTTGTCAGTTCAATTTGATGTAGAATTAAAATGAAACATAATACCTATTTAAAGGGAACGGGCTAATATTTTCGATAAAACATAATACATGTTTACCTCTCCTAACCTTTTTAGCGCGGGGACCGTCTTTATACGTCAGAATATGACGTCTCTAGACGTCAGATTCTGACGTATAAAGATGATCCCCGCACTTAAAGAATTAAGATATTTAAAATGGTTGTAGACCCATAAAATAGGTATTCAAATAAACCGGGAAGAGCTAACTAAGACATTAATGGTGATTTCAAATTAAAAAAAACATTTGGTCCACATGGTGCATACAATATATTGACGAATTATATATTGACGAATTATACCATTTACTTTATATTATTTTTGTTCAAATATTCCCTGTTGTTTACAAAGCAATAATGTATGCTAGAATGTTAAAGTATGATACTGTGGATCTGGTAATATTCGCGAGGTATTACTTTTCGCAAATTTCGCGAGGAGGTCAAATTCGCGAATTCAAAAATCCCGCGAAAATTATTATTTTAATAGCGCTACTAAAGAGAAAGATAATTCGCGAATTCTAAACTTCGTGAAAAGTCTCAAAATCAGAAATCCGTGAAAATTTAAACACCCGAAAATTACCAGATCTACAGTATATAGTGATACATATATATGAAATGATGAAATCGATCGATGATAAAATAGATTAACCATATAATAGTGTTAATGTATAATATCATGCAGATTTTACCCTTTCAAGCCTGAAATTACCATTGTCATCTTCATCCACTGCCAGCCGCGAATTGCTGTCGCAATTCTCGACTTCTAGTAGAGGAAGATGATTTGATGTGGTTTAAGAATTGAAGAAAATTGCCATGTGATGGTAAACCAGTTTCATGGAAATTTTCGTTCTAAAACCCCTATTTGTAGGAAAATTAAGTCTGTTTTTAGGGATGTAAAATGATGCTTTGATTTATCAAAGGCTCAAAGGGTTAAAGCGCTCCATTATACAATTTACATTTTAACCCACATAAGGTTGTGTCTCGCTACCGCGACCCACAACGTCAGCTTCTGTCTGACATACGGTGCAGTCAGGTTACATTTAAAGGGACTGGCCCAGGCTAAAATCATCAAAAAATGGGTGATTTTATTTTGGTTTCTTAATATGACCATATGATGTAAACATGTCCATAGACCAGAACTGCAAAAGTTTTTTAATATGTCTGCTGCGCATTCACCAGTTAGGCTAGATATAGAGACGAAATTCCCGTATTTCTTATTTTTGACATGTTTGTCAATAATTAGAAATCAGGATTTTCGTCTCTACATCTAGCCTAACTGGTGAATGCGCAGTACAAAAAATAAAATAAAAATTGCAGTTGTAGTCTATGGACATGTTTACATCATATGGTCATATTTAGAAGCCAAAATAAAATCACCCATTTTTTGATGATTTTAGTCTGGGCCAGTCCCATGTCCCATGGAATGGAGAGTTATTGTTGATCAAGTACAGATCAACTATCATGGTAGACCTATGGTGCTATAATCAGCAAGGTGTGACCGAGCTTTTGATTATGATGGATCCTCATTATGAAATGATGTATTTTAAGTCACTTAAAACCCTCTGGAGCCCTGCATTCTTAGCTGTAGAGAAAGCCTCGACTTCCGGCCTCGGCCTTTTTCACAGCTAAGAATGTGGAGTTCTTATACAGAAACATCTGGCCTCTCCCTTTTGACATTGAGATGTCGCTGCAACGAAGCGGACGTTTTCGCCTTAAGTATAATTAGCCCTTTCCACTCCAGGTCAATTTTGTGAGAAACTATAAGGTCTCCCGCGTTTCTAATTTTTCAACCCCGATATTTTCGGGTGTAGAGTTGACAGAGTGGGGAGTAGAGTGGAATGCTATACTTAAGCTGTGTTTTCAAAACAAAGTTTAAAGGTGATCTATCACCCCTTATATAGTATGAATAATTATGTCCTTATATGGGGTGATTGGCTATCATGTGACCCTCTCAGAGGGTCACATGATAGACAATCACCCCATATATGGGGTGATTGGCTATCATGTGACTATCACATGATAGCCAATCACCCCATATATGGAAACACTTGTGGCAACTTTGATTTATTTGTCACAAAATTATTTATACTATATAGGGGTGATTGATCACCTTTAAAAACAAATGAAAAACACTGAAAATTGACAGAATATTTTGTGAGATGACTCAACCATTACAAAGCTGAAATAATTTTTGTAAAACTATAGAGATCAATTTTTTTTTTAATTTGACGTCATCATAAATGTCTCAGTTAGATGTTTCTGCTTTATTTTAATACCCGTGTTACGTGTTTACGGCCATTGTAAATATTGATTTTTTTTCAGGGCAGAAACCGTTTTTATTTTGTAATAATGGCAAGCAAGCAATGATATCGTTTTGAGTTTGCGAACAGTTCGTATTTGCAAATTTATGTCATTAACTAGGCCTCCTCGTGGACTTTACTTCATAATTAAATTAGATAAAAAGGGGTTTTCGAATTCTGAGTGCATTGGCCGCCAGACCAAATAATGTCCTCGAAAATTATATTTCTAGAAATATACTTCTGTTACTGTCAGTCCATCTCGACAGGAGAGTATGAATGCGGGTGCTAGACAATAATTACCGTTAGAAAAACAGTTGAAGGTCGGCTGTGTTATTTTTTAGACCTGATCATTACGTAAATTCATTTATGTGACGTGTCCAAAATATAACTTAGCGTTGCTTGTATAACATCTGATAACTGTGTTCACCTACAGAAAACGAGCGAGTAAGCGAGTGCGTGAGTGAGTGAGTGAGTGAGTGAGTGAGTGAGTGAGTGAGTGAGTGAGTGAGTGAGTGAGTGAGTGAGTGAGTGAGTGAGTGAGTGAGTGAGTGAGTGAGTGAGTGAGTGAGTGAGTGAGTGAGTGAGTGAGTGAGTGAGTGAGTGAGTGAGTGAGTGAGTGAGTGAGTGAGTGAGTGAGTGAGTGAGTGAGTGAGTGAGTGAGTGAGTGAGTGAGTGAGTGAGTGAGTGAGTGAGTGAGTGAGTGAGTGAGTGAGTGAGTGAGTGAGTGAGTGAGTGAGTGAGTGAGTGAGTGAGTGAGTGAGTGAGTGAGTGAGTGAGTGAGTGAGTGAGTGAGTGAGTGAGTGAGTGAGTGAGTGAGTGAGTGAGTGAGTGAGGTGTCACTTAATCCCTTGGAAGAGTGCTGTATTTCTATATGAAACCCGCATAATAATTAGGTTTAACTGTTAGTCGACAGTGTTAAGTTGCCATTCTAATGAAAGGTGACAAGTTTCTAATCGTCAAATGGCCATGAATGCAGGTTGCTTAAGTACATCTGATTAATTTTAAATGCTGCCATATGACGTCATCATGATAAGTGCGCAATAATAGTTCCCATGATGTTAACCCTTTCAGCGTGGGGACCGTCTTTATACATTATAATTTGACGTCCGTGGGCGTCAAATTCTGAGGTATAAAGACGATGGTCGAACTGAAAGAATTAAAATATTTCAAATAGCCGTAGACCCATACCATAGGTATCAATAAGTCAGAAAGAGCTAATCAAGACATTGATGATGAAATCAAATTGAGAAAATTCATTGGTTGCCATTCTTTATGCAAAATAATTCAGGGCTGATTGCGCTGAGATAAAACTGAGCCATTCAGTGTTAGTCTAGCTCCAAAAGTGCAATATGCTTTGACTATTTAAAGCAGCTCCTTGGGATGACATCAATTTTCGTTTTTAATTCCGTACTGAAGTAGTGTATCCCACGGATCATGTTTTTATTCTTTTCAGAATTTTATTATTTTTACAAATATTTTTAATCAACATTTCTATGAAACCAGAAGTAACCCAAACAAACTATTTCTATACCTGAAGGACGATTGAATGTTTTTACATCGGCCCAGCGTTGGGTAGACAATCAGTGCTGCAGGTGTGTCCTCCCGTGTCCTGACTATAAGACACCAATTAGCGGCGACTACTCTGATCTTACCGTCTGATACGTGGGAATATGTGATGTAAAGTGCTGAATATTGCTGACTTGTTTTGTTTACATGGCAATATACGACCTGGAAATACAACTATTTCACTCTTTTTCGGTGCTTTAAAATTGTTTTTTGACTTTTCCGTATTTTCAGTTAAGATCAGTAGGCTATATAGCTTCATATAAATTAAATTTTCAAAATTGACAACATTGAAAATGTCTCATCCCAAGGGGTCCCTTTAAATAACATCGGAATGCTGGCCGATGGTAGGCTGACATCGTCATGTGACAAACTGTACATTTCTCAGTTGAAGCTAACATCGCATTGCCGCCACAATTACCAGCTTGGAATAAAATTAATGAATGTAACACGTGTATACTTGGCTAAAAAGACACATGCTATCATTTACAATTATTGTTTTTATATTTTAGATTTACATCTGATCATTTTACGTTAACTTCATCAAAAATATCATATGTTTCGTCTTGAATGTAATATTCAAGGATAAAATGTAGCAACAGTGTTATTAAAGCTATTCGTTACTATAAAAATAAGGATTATGCTTTTACAAGGGGTCAAAAAATGTAACTAGTGAGAATATCCCATCCGGATTTTTGACCCTTCTAGTCCTTCGTCCAACAAGGTAGTAGGGTTTTTCTAATTGTATATAGTGGTACCAGATGACAGATGAACCGAAATAAGTCAACTGACATTAGCATAATCACAACCATACAAATAAAGTACAGGAAGCGGCGAAGTTTTACTACTAAGTGTTTCTTTTAATATGATTTTAGCGCTCTAGGGGTGGATTTAAGTTTCCTGAAAAAAAATTGCAACTCCACTAATTTGTCGTTCTATCTTTAATAAAAGAGAAATAATTTCGACAGCGATTTAAAAATTGTTTATAACATTATTGTGGTTATGATTTTTAATTACCTGAGGTTTAAAAAATACGGTCTTTGGGGCTCGAGGGTCCCATTGAAAATGGTGAGTGCGTGAGTGAGTGAGTGAGTGAATGAGTGAATGAGTGAGTGAGTGAGTGAGTGAGTGAGTGAGTGAATGAATGAGTGAGTGCATGCGTGCGTGCGTGCGTGCGTGAGTGAGTGAGTGAGTGAGTGAGTGAGTGAGTGAGTGAGTGAGTGAGTGAGTGAGTGAGTGAGTGAGTGAGTGAGTGAACGAGTGAGTGAGTGAGTGAGTGAGTGAGTGAGTGAGTGAGTGAGTGAGTGAGTGAGTGAGTGAGTGAGTGAGTGAGTGAGTGAGTGAGTGAGTGAGTGAGTGAGTGAGTGAGTGAGTGAGTGAGTGAGTGAGTGAGTGAGTGAGTGAGTGAGTGAGTGAGTGAGTGAGTGAGTGAGTGAGTGAGTGAGTGAGTGAGTGAGTGAGTGAGTGAGTGAGTGAGTGAGTGAGTGAGTGAGTGAGTGAGTGAGTGAGTGAGTGAGTGAGTGAGTGAGTGAGTGAGTGAGTGAGTGAGTGAGTGAGTGAGTGAGTGAGTGAGTGAGTGAGGTGTCACTTAATCCCTTGGACGAGTGCTGTATTTCTATACCAAACCCGCATAATAATTAGGTTTAACTGTTAGTCGACAGTGTTAAGCCATTCTCATGAAAGGTGACAAGATTCTAATCGCCAAATGGCCATGAATGCAGGTTGCTTAAGTACATCTGATTAATTTTAAATGCTGCCATATGGCGTCATCTTGATAAGTGCGCAATAATAGTTCCCATGATGTTAACCCTTTCAGCGTGGGGACCGTCTTTATACGTCAGATTCTGACGTCTGTGGACGTCAGATTCTGAGGTGTAAAGACGATGGCCGAAATGAAAAAATTAAAATATTTCTAATAGCCGTAGACCCATACCATAGGTATTCAACGAGTCAGAAAGAGCTAATCAAGACATTGATGATGAAATCAAATTGAAAAAATCCATTGGTTTCCATTGTTTATGCAAAATAATTCAGGGCTGTTTAGGCTAAGATAAAACTGAGCCATTCAGTGTTAGTCTAGCGTCCAACAGTGCAATATGCACTGACTATTTAAATAACATCGTAATGCTTGCCAATGATAAGCTGACATCGTCATGTGCTAAACTGTACATTTCTCAGTTGAAGCTAACATCGTATTGCTGCCACAATTACCAGCTTATAATGAAATTAATGAATGTAACACATATCTACTTGGCTAAAAAGACACATGCGATCATTTACAATTATTGTTTTTATATTTTAGATTTACATCTGATCATTTTACGTTTACTTCATCAAAAATATCATATGGTTCGTCTTGAATGTAATATTCAAGGATAAAATGTGGCAACAGTGTTATTGAAGCTATTCGTTACTATAAAAATAAAGATTATGCTATTACAACGGGTCCAAAAATGTAACTAGTGAGAATATCCCATCCGGATTTTTGACCCTTCCAGTCCTTCGTCCAACAAGGTAGGGTTTTTCTAATTGTATATAGTGGTACCAGATGACAGATGAGCTGAAAGAAGTCAACTGACATTAGCATAATCATAACCATACAAATGATGTACAGGAAACGGCGAAGTTTTACTACTAAGTGTTTTTTTTAATATGATTTTACCGCTTTAGGGGTGGATTTAAGTTTCGTGAAATAAAATTGCAACTCCACCAATTTGTCGTTCTATCTTTAATGAAAGAGAAATAATTTCGACAGCGATTTAAAAATTGTTTATAACATTATTGTGGTTAGGATTTTTAATTACCTGAGGTTTAAAAAATAAGGTCTTGGGGGCTCGAGGGTCCTATTGAACATGGTGAGTGAGTAAGTGAGTGAGTGAGTGAGTGAGTGAGTGAGTGAGTGAGTGAGTGAGTGAGTGAGTGAGTGAGTGAGTGAGTGAGTGAGTGAGTGAGTGAGTGAGTGAGTGAGTGAGTGAGTGAGTGAGTGAGTGAGTGAGTGAGTGAGTGAGTGAGTGAGTGAGTGAGTGAGTGAGTGAGTGAGTGAGTGAGTGAGTGAGTGAGTGAGTGAGTGAGTGAGTGAGTGAGTGAGTGAGTGAGTGAGTGAGTGAGTGAGTGAGTGAGTGAGTGAGTGAGTGAGTGAGTGAGTGAGTGAGTGAGTGAGTGAGTGAGTGAGTGAGTGAGTGAGTGAGTGAGTGAGTGAGTGAGTGAGTGAGTGAGTGAGTGAGTGAGTGAGTGAGTGAGTGAGTGAGTGAGTGAGTGAGTGAGTGAGTGAGTGAGTGAGTGAGTGAGTGAGTGAGTGAGTGAGTGAGTGAGTGAGTGAGTGAGTGAGTGAGTGAGTGAGTGAGTGATTGAGTCCAAGGAATTGGGTTATGGCTAGAAAGCTGCAATTTAATTGCTTGGGCGAGTGACGTACGTACTTCTGTATGAAATGAACATTGTGATTAGGTTTAATTGTTAGTGGAAACATGCTAAGTTGACATTCTCATGAAAGTATACAGAGGGTAATCGTCATTTGGCCATGACTTCAGGTCGCTTAAGTACATCTGATAAATGTAAAATGCTGCTATGTCGTCATCATGATAAGTGCGAAATACTATTTTGGATGTTAACTCCTAGACCACTGAGCTATTCAATTTAAATTTTCAGACTCTTGAAGTTGTGTATCGCTACACATTAGTGTTCTTATAATGCCCTAATAATGTTTTGAAATATTTCCCTATCACATAAACATTTCATACCTTTTTTCACTCTGTGGTTCAAGCAAACTAAAAAACTAGCAGTATTTTGAAACTTGCCTCTCAGACTATAGTATCATAGCGGATGTGCCATAAGATAGCTTGCAGCAACGGGGATTATTATTAGAAACAATCATCTCCATCCTCGCTGCAAAGATGATTCCATTTTGTTATTAGGAAATCAAAGATGTCAGCATGCTACGTCATCTAATCGCGACCTACATACATGTAAGTAAAGCGGATAAGCGCGCTAGATTTGTTAGATTTATAACTAGTTATTACGGAATGTGAGCTTGGCACATGGTATAGTCGCCCACAACGTTACGTACTGAGCACAACGCAGCAGAAAACACAGTTACCCCTCCTCTCCTGGACCTCCATGAGTGGTATTATTTTGTTCAGGGACCGCTACAGGGCAAGAATCAATCTGGTAATACCAAATCAAAATCTAATCTAATTTATTAACCACATTATATCTGTACAAGATTCAGGGCCATACGTTAAGTAGGCCTATATAACTAGATATATTATACATTGATGTACAGTGATGATATATATATATTAAAAATACATTATGTAAATATCGTACACACTCATGGAATACGCGTGAATACATAATATCAATTAAAATCCAGGATGTTGATTTTTTCAAAATAAAAGCATCATAAACAAATCTAGCGACATGTACAGCCAATCGCCCGCGTGGACTGCAGAATATATTATATCAAAATGTGCCACGCTGTTGACTTCATTAAAATATGGCAAATTCGTTGAAACATTATCAAACAAAGTTTTACGCTGATTATCGTAGAGAGAGCAATTTAAAAAGAAATGTTTTCATATTCAATATCCATATTACAGAATTTATCTGAAATTACCTGAAGGTACGAAATTCCCAACATAGCCAATATCATCTACAGCAAAGTCAATGTTATTTTTCGCATTTTTGTGACCAGTGATGCGAGAATGCAGCTCCAGACGGCATTGGTGAAATTATATTTTTAACGTATTATACATTGTATTTATTGATTAGGCCTAAGTGGGAAAAACTAGACGATTAAAGTCTCATTATAATTTATAAATGAGAAGTAATAAAGAATTAAAACAAATTCAGCTCATGGAATAAGAAAGACATAGTTATAATCGTTTCAAATCTGTTTTACTATATGCTGTTATATAAATTACTGTTATCGGGAATGAAATGAGTGTTCATTAGAAAATGTTTGGTCTCAAATTAAAAAAATATGAGTAATTTTAATCGACTTGAAGTTGTGGATAGCGGTAGTGAGACACAATTTCAAGTGGTTGAAAATTAAAATTGTGTAAAGTAGTGGTGTAAGATTCAATATTATATATGTATATCAACAAAACATTAACATTAATCATGTTAACCCTTTAACCGTCGCTGCCGCATATATTCGGGTTCTCATTTTTTATTACCAAATTAAGTACCACATTTTAAATATGGTAAAAATAAAATGTGACATCAACCAGCGAGATTTGTAAAGAGTTGACCTCCATTTTGTCAAATCTGAATAATTTTCACCCACTTGAAGTTGTGGATCCCGTCAGCGAGACACAACTTCAAGTGGATGAAAATTCAAATTAAATAATTTGGCGGTTAAAGGGTTAATATCCTGGAAATGCTAATATATATTAAACTGATCAATATTATAGACAATATGCAATACCTGTATTACCAAGATACAGAATAATATTGATAAACAATATGACAGGGAAGACAGAATATTGGATGACATTATATGCCCTCTCATTAATTACAATAATTATATGTCGACCCCTAGGAAGCTCTCAGTTGTTCAAGTGGAAGACACAGTCCCGTGGATACACAGAAGCGACAATACGTGTGCTATAAGTGTGCATAAAAACGTGCAATGGAAAAATAATAGATTATTAAGTAACAAAAAACTTCCTTCATCAGCCAGCTAAGTTCTATTATTAGGAATATTATGGTACAATAAATATTTTTTAAGTTTATAATTAATGGTACATATTGAAAAATTGATATCGTTATTAGCAGATATATAATTCCTTATTGATATAGCAGCAGTTCTAATAAACTGTTCAGATCATTTGGTTTTATGATTAATAGTTGCACGTAGATTATGAGCATGTCTAATTGCTTGTTGAACATCAGAATTTTTACAAACATGTCGCCAAATAAAGTAGGTAAAAATAGCATCTGCATTTTGCACAACGACCTAGAAAATACAATAGCCAATAACATTTCTATGTCTATTAAGATTTTCAACAGTTTTTGGTCATTAAATGTGAAATTGAGAATTGCAATCTGGAAAGAAATAAGCTAAACCGAATGGTTTTGTAAATCTGCTTGGGACCCAAATCATTGCATTAATTATTGTCATTTGTCATTCAATGTAAAATTGAAAAAAAAAATCTTATTTTATTTCACATTAAAATGTGAATAATTTTAGTATTTTTCTACATTTAAAATCAATAAGAAACATCTAGGTATCATCTCTCAGAACGAATGGGTTATTACAATCTAATTAACAGCTGAAATTTATTAGCAATCAATTGAGAAACTATCAATTACTTGAGCAATGCCTTCAATAGTTTTAGATGTTATGCATATTAAGTTTCACCCGCTTGATAATACGATGTTCAATAATTTAATTATTATTGATATTATTTTTGTATAGAGAGATGGACAGTAGAAGGCTATGCTGCCATATCTTGCTTTCCAGTAAACACAGATCAGTGGCACAATGCTGGTTCAATGTTTGTCTAACGTCAGCGACATTGGCCCAACATTGAAACAACATAAGAATTATCTTGATAAAGGCTATGCTGCGTTATCTTGTTTAATTACCAGCAGCGACATTAGACGTCAGAATCTGACGTCTGAAACTGACGTCTAAAGTCGAACCCCGCAAAGAAAGAATTAAACAAATATACAGGCTGTAAACCCATAACATATGTATTCAAGTAAAGCAGGAAGAGCTAACTAAGACATTTATGATGATTTCAAATTGAAAAAATCCTGTGGTCTATACAAATATATTTCAGCTTTGAATGGTTAACATAACAACTCAGCCTTTTTATGAATGATAATATTATTATATATTATTAGAGCAAGCATGCGTAAGTGCCCTACGTAAGTATGTATGGATTACCCTTCCAGCGCTGAATTCTTTTGTTGTCTAAAACATGGAGACTAAAGGGTTTTGTTCAATTTAAATTCATTATAAATGTCATAGTTAGCTCTTTGCGGTTCATTTGAATACCTATGTTATGGGTCTATGACCAAAATAAATATCTTGCTTCTTTAAGTGCTGGGACCGCCTTTATACGCCAGATTTTGATGTTTACAGACGTCAGATTCTGGCATATAAAGACGGTTCCCTTTTTGGAAAATTACATTTTGGGGACTCAAAACAAAAACAATTGAGACACTGGCGTCCACCCTAGTCCTAATCATCAACATGTAGAGAGATCCAAATGTTGTTAGAACACACAAGGCGGATATGGCACGCTGCCTGTAAAATTTATTGCAAAAGAAAACATTTGCAAATGTTCGGTCTCGAGTTAAACAAAATATTAGTAATTTTCTAGTTGATTTGACAAATTTCCACCACACTTATATATACCTCGATTGGAAAATTTCCACCACACAAAATATATACCTCGATTGGAAGGGTAATCATGAAATATGAGGATTTTATTTATTTTATGTTGAGACGGAAATATGGCGGAAATATACATCTCACGTAAACAAAAAATTAATAAAAAAGCACCACTAAAGAACTCTTTATTCTTTCACGTATCTAATTTAACATGTCTTCCTTCTTTTTATTTTCTGAGTCGAGCGCATAGGCTACTGGCAACAGATCTACCCTGTCGTGGTTGCCATGCACACCGCCTCAGGAAATAGAAAATCACTTCGCAGTCTATTTGTGAGGATAGAACGATTTTGTTCACTTTAAATAGAAAATTGAGAAAAGCAATCAGGAACGAAAATAGATGAAATGAGCTCAACTGATGGATAAAATCAGTTTTTATATAACAATTGCTTTAAACGCGAAGTGATAAATGGTTTATTTCACTTGCATGTTTGATAAAACAATAATTATAAGACACTCAAGATCATCAGTCATACATATTGGGTTAATAGTATTTAATTAAAAACAATTACCCCTTGTGTTGCTGGACCCCGCATATAGACGGGTCAAATAAGTTTCAAAACAAGTAATATATCACTGAGATTGAACAATTCGCCCACTTGTATAGGAAAGGGTGTATCTGCCACTTCACAAAGTGGCAGATACACCCTTTCATATCCAAAGGGAAGAATTATTCTGTGGTAGTTATTTAATCATTCAATCAAATGTATCGTCATTTGAAGCTGAAATTTGAGCTTGCAATTGAAGCTTCAAATGACAAAAAAATTCAATTGAAAAAATTCAGCAGCACATGGGCGAACGAAAAAAATTCACCCGCATGAAATAACACGCTCATGATTATACTTATTATTACTATTCTTCTATGCTTCATATATTTATAAAATTTATAAAAGTCAACTATGCCAGGAGCAAAATTATGTGTTTTTTTCAAAAAAAACCCCACTTCACATGAAATAAGGTGAAATAAGCTATTCTCCACCAGCATTCATATAAACAATGATAACCATTTTAGCGCGGGTATCGAATTTAGATTGTCGTCAAAAGACGTCAGATACTGACATCTAAAGTGGATCCCCGCACCGAAAGATAGTGGCCGCATAGTCCCTTAAAATAGGTGTTCAAAATGAAACGGGAATAGCTAACTTGGACATTTATGATGATATCGAAGTGTAATAATCCTTTGTTCTCCATGATTTATACAAAAATATTTCAGCGTTGTAACAATTTCAGCCACTTGA
This sequence comes from Flabesymbios commensalis, assembly GCA_964017125.1. Lineage (NCBI taxonomy): Eukaryota > Metazoa > Annelida > Polychaeta > Terebellida > Flabelligeridae > Flabesymbios > Flabesymbios commensalis. The sequence continues at coordinate 80,164,820 of OZ024909.1, forward strand.
AGCCGTGTCTCGCTACCGCGATCCACAACTTCAAGTGGCTGAAAATTTAATATTTCAGCGTTGTAAGGGTAGGATACAATAATCATTTAACAAAAATACAGCGTCGATCACAAAAAGGACGTTATCAGCCTTACTTCGATATATCGACCCCTTGGACATTAAAAAGTGCTAAGTGGCAGATACACCCTATCACATTCACGGGGCCGATATTATTTACCTATGTTACTGATCACCCTGCGGCATAAAAATAGCAATTATTGAAATGAATAGTACACACTTATTCTCATGTCAAAGTATATAACATACAGGCTATTATTTATCATGTGCAGTGATTTATTCTACAACACACCCTGCTTGAATTTCACGACTGTGTTCTGATAGCAAATGTATGTTGAAACATGAATATATATTTTATTGACCTTATCCCATCAATTACCATCGCAACCATACATGCTAACTTAAGAAAACATTGTTTGACAGCGTTAAAACTACTTATTAAATTATATATTAATCCATGCAACGAATTGTGATATAGCCTCTTAGCTAATAAGCTATATATTATATATTTGTCTCTAATAATATATATTTACTCACAATCAAGGACGTTCTATATACATAGAAGTGTAGATGTAATAAAAGAGGTTCTATAGACATAAAAGTATACCTGTAATAAAAAAGGTTCTATATAAATAGAAGTGTACCTGTAATTAAAAAGGTTCTGTAGTAGTGTATCTGTAATCAAAGAGGTTCTATATACGCAGAAGTGTACCTACAATCAAGGAGGTTCTATATACAGAGAAGTGTACCTACCATCAAAGAGGATCTATATGCGTAGAAGTGTACCTGTAATCATGGAGGTTCTATATACATAGAATATACCTGTTATCAAAGAAGTTCTATGTGAATAGAAGTGTACCTACAATCAAGGAGGTTCTATATACTTAGAAGTCTACCTATAATCATGGAGGTTCTATATACATAGAATATACCTGTAATCAAGTCGGCTCTATATACATAGAAGTGTGCCTACAATCAAGGAGGTTCTATATACATAGAAGTGTACCTGTAATCATGGCAGTTTTATAAACGTAGAAATGTACCTGTAACCATGTAGGTTCTATTATATAGAAGTATATATGTACTCAAGGAGGTTCTACATACGTAGACGTGTTCTTGTAAACAAAGAGGTTTTATATACATAGATGTGTACCTTAAGCAAAGAGGTTCTACATACATAGAAGTGTACCTTAAGAAAAAAGGCTCTATATACATAGAAGTGTACCTGTAATCAAATAGGGTCGTTTTGCGTAGAAGTGTACCTATAATCAAGGAGGTTCTATATACATACAGGTGTACCTGTAATCAAGGATGTTCTATATACATAGAAGTGTACCTACAATCAAGGAGGTTCTATATACATGGCAGTATACCTCTAATCAAGGAGGTTCTATATACATAGAAGTGTATCTGTAATCAAAGAGGTTCTATATACGCAGAAGTGTGCCTACAATCAAGGAGGCTCTATATACAGAGAAGTGTACCTACCATCAAAGAGGTTCTATATACGTAGAAGTGTACCTGTAATCATGGAGGTTCTATATACATAGAATATACCTGTAATCAAAGAGGTTCTATATGCATAGAAGTGTACCTACCATCAAAGAGGTTCTATGTACACAGAAGTGTACCTGTAATCATTGAGGTTCTATATACATAGAATATACCCGTAATCAAAGAGGTTCTATATGCATAGAAGTGTACCCACAATGAAGGAGGTTCTATATACGTAGAAGTGTACCTTCAATCAATGGGATTCTATATACATAGAAATGTATATTTTTCAGTGACCTACATGTGTATATGGCCGAGGGCTATGAATAAAACAATGGGGAAAATAAATATAACTACTACTATTTTGAACAATGTTTCGAATTTTTGCTAATTTTATTTCAGTGTCCTTATCAAAAAATGGCAAAATAGGCCCTGGGGCGTGAAGCGGCGTCCTACTTGGCCAAAAAGAACAAGAATTCCGGACAACCAGAATGTCCGAAGGGTCAAACTAAAAAAAAAATCGCAGTGAAAATTTCATTTATAAGCACGAGGGCTAGATCCGGCTCCCGGCCAATGGGTCTTTTAGAGAAATATTATTGTTTCTCGCACTCATCCTGCTGAATTTCACTACGAGACGAATGGTGAGATCAGCCCATCTCGCATTCTCTCCTATGCGCTTCATTGCACAGTTTAATTTTGCTGTTTCAGATAGATATTCGAACGATAAAATGCATACTGCATCGTTGGTACGGCAAGATGGACTCATCTCAGACTGATTTAAGCACTCGTCACCACATCTAGCCCTCGCCTAAAGGCTCGGGCTTTATGTGGTGATTTGAGCTGACATGAGCCCATCTCACTACCTTCTCTCCTCTCAATGTGACTAGGCGATCATGTGGGAGTCAAGGTTGAATCCAGGGCGTCGACGTTAATCAAATGCGTGCTGTCACAATCAATTTAGCTATTTACCACCACCCGTTATTCGGTAGTTATGATAGCTAATAATTAATTATAATTAATTACCTATAACTAATATATTAATATGCTTAAGCTATGACGTAGGTTGGTAGCTATTTTGGTATGCTTCCATTTATTTGACAAAATAGATTGTGACGACCGAAATTTAATAAACTAGGCCTACTGCTACTACTACTACTACTACTACTACTACTACTACTACTACTACTACTACTACTACTACTACTACTACTACTACTACTACTACTACTACTACTAGTACTACTTCTACTACTACTACTACTAATGTATCATTTGGTAGAGCGCCACGCATGTCATGCATGCGTCCCGGCACAGTTTTGGATACCCTCCCCCCCCCCCTGTTCCGGATACCCTCGGGGGTGATCTGCAAATAGTTTCAAGTTACCCCCTCTAGTTTCAAACTCTCCCCTCCATTCTACCGGTTAACTTTCTATGATAACAATTATTATACTTTCTTTTTTCATCACATGGCATTGGGACATTTTATGAGACATTTAATCTCCATAATTATAACCTTTATATCTCTATGGCAACTATCCAAAAACTGTGATGTCAAGAGGTTTTAAATCACTTTATTATGCTAGAGTTTGATTGTTTTCGAAACAAATGGATTTTACTGAACTATTTTTAACTTAACCCTTTCACCGCGGGATTATTACGTCATAAATTGCCTGAGCGCTGAATTAATTATTTTTTTAATTTAAAAAAGTAATTAATGATGTCGCGACATCCGCGGTCTGCCAAGGGGGGGGGGGGGGGGGGCGCCTATTGGCGACATCCGCGGTGAAAGGGTTAAAGCAGCTGAGTCGTTTTGCTTCACTGAACCACAATATATATATGGCGGAGAGCCCACTCCTGTGGACGTTGACCATGATTTGCATGTGGTTTCAATGTGCACTCAGCAAATAATACCGGCCCATCTTTTTAAATCTACATCTAATGGTTCTTGAAAAGTCGATCAGCAATAATCATATTTGGTGTGGTGTCCCTATAGCCCTAAATGGGAGGGGGGTGAATTGAATTGATTTTTTTTTCAATTGTAAAATAACATACCCCCGGAGGTCATCTGAAACTAGGTAAACTACTGAAACTACGTAATTTGAAACTGTCATTTTTCAGCGCATCAGGGGGTACATTCCATACGGTACGCTGAAACTAGTTTCAGCGTACTGGTGGTACGCTGAAACTAGTTTCAGCGTACCACCAGTACGCTGAAAGTGAAAGACGTGTACGCTGAAACAGCTAGACCGGCTTCGAGCGTCGCTGGTATTGCGCCGGTCTTTCATATAAATATTATTGTTCCTCTTCTCTCAATGTAGCAGCTAGGCAATCCTGTTAATGGCGGCCTCGTCGAGTCCAGGTTAAAACAAGGGTATCGATGTTAATTAAATGCGTGCTGTCACAATCAATTTGGCTAATTACCATCCGTCATTCAGTTGCTATGATGGTTAATAATTAATTATAATTAATTATTTATAATTAATAGATTATTATGCTTAAGATATGACGTAGGTTGGTAGCTATATAGGTTATTTGTTTACATAATAGATAAATATTGTGAGGTATGTTATCAAATAGGTAGGTACATTGGGTATAGGTAGGCGGGGGTGAATCACGACACTAGGTCACGTGACCATGTTTTTGCTCCATATAATGACCGCTCGATTCAAGGAATCATACCGAAACAGATCCTCCAAGGGAGAAGCATCTCGTGTATTTTATTCATCAGTACATTTCCCAACTTTCTTCTATGTAAGTATATTCAGTGTCGTTTCATATCGAAAAATAATCATCAAACCTAAAAAAATACGTAAAATATGACGAAATGGGGCATTTTTGCTTCGTCTTTTAATTGTCAAAAAAATCAAGGTAGGCTGTCTAAGGGTTATCATTTTCATTTTGATTTATGTTTATCATTTTAACCTTGACATGCGGGGATCGACTTTAGCCGTCAGAATTCAACGTCTGTAGAACATTTCTCCATAAAACACAGCACTAACAGGTTGCCTTATAATAATACCTTAGGCCAGAACTGACCAGTGGCGCATGTTATCCGTTGATTTCTCCGTCAATTTTTTAATCAACCGTTTTACATGAAATTTTAAAAACATCATAATTCAACAGAATGCCATGATCCATAAAAAAATCGTAAATTTGCATGCTATATTTCGAAAGTTAGACAATTTAACACGTAGCAAGTTAAATTATGACGTCCCTCTATAAACTCATTACACTAATTCTGGAATTTTATGTCTCACCATATTCAGGAGGTTCTCCTGACCCAGTTCATTTTCATTTTCATCACATGGCAAATGGTCTAAATTTAAAATACCAACATTTTGCGAATCTTTTACTGATATAAGGATATAAAGGTGCAGGTTTGTTGTCTGATATCAACTTTGAAGACCTATCATCCGACGTTACATTTTACCCTCTGGTCACTGAACCTGTTCATTCGTGTGTCATCTCAACTCCACGGAGAGCATACAGTACTACAGCCATTTCGGCGCATTGCACTTATCATACACATTGCCATCTCGGTCCTACAGGTACTCATTTTCACCTGAGTCAAGTGAATCATTTGAGGATGAAGTGCCCTTCCCAAGGACACACCATCGAAACAATGTCCCAAGACTGAGAGGGGAGAAACATGATAATTATCTGAAAATACTGCACCAAGCGGGATTCGAGACCGCACGGCAGGCAGCGACATCAGCAAAGCGCCACTCTCTAACTATTGCGCCATGTCCCTCTCTGGATATGACTAGAAAATAGTCTGTGCAATATTTCAAGGAAATTGACGGTGAAATCGACAAAAACATGCGCTGCATATTTACCAAAATAAATGTGGCCCAGGGTAAAGTAGTTACGGTTGTTTTGTAGGCAGTACCCAGCAAACAGAAGACGTTTAGCCAATGTTGATTTAATTTTGGTCCCGCGTCGTAGACGGTGGGACAACATTAAACCTCCATTGATTCAACGTCTTGCTGTGTGCTGTCCCAGCAAACAAAAACATTTGTATAACATTTGTACAATGTTGGGCCAACGTCGAAGACGTTGGGCCGATGTTGTATAAATGTTATACAAATGTTTTGTGTTTGCTGGGGTGCATGCTTTAATCTAGACCAGCGACCATTAGGCGTTGACCCAATGTTGATCTAAGCCTGGAGCACTGCCCGCGACGCTGGCCCAACAATGAAACAACCCCAGTCCAACGTGTCGTGTTCGCTGAGCGGTATCGCCTGGCAGAGGCACCGCAGCATGACCTGGTGGCAGCACTAGATACTACAGTGGAGGGGGTGGCCATGTCACCAGAGATGCTGAGCTGCTAGCAGTAACCAGACCAGCAGAGACTGGGTGCGAGATACTCTCATACAAAACAGTTCTCATTTCACAAACCACGCCTTATTTCACAAAACAGGTCTTATTTCACGGAATGTAGTAGACGTCTGATATACATCCAGTACTGTACCCGGATCATTCGCACAGGAGTGTTTAAGGTGAGATTTTTACCGCATCATCACTTCTCAGGTCTCATTTCACTGGTACCAATCTCAGTCTGTGTTTGTTCCAATGTCACAGCAAATACGCGACGTTGACACATCGGCTTAAACGTCAGAATCTGACGTCCATAGACGTCAGATTCTGACGTTTAAAGTCGATCTCCGCACTGAAAGAGTAAAACATTTCTAATGGGACGGAGATCCAAAACATAGGTATTCAAATGAAGCGGAAAGAGCTGACTAAGACATTTATGATGAATTTAAATTGGAAACAAACTCGTTGGTTTGCATGGTTTATATATAAAGATTTCAGCGATCTAAGTGTTAATGCTGGGCCAGCGTCGCAGAAGGTGGACTAAAATTAAGGTCTTAAGTCTTGAACTGATTAAAGCTGCCTGCTTGGAAAGTCGGAGATCGTTCGTTCTAACCCTCTCTTGCCTTCAATTTTCAAAGACACATGTTTCTTCTTCTCTCACTTGTTTAAATTCAATATTGTGGGGAGCCTCCGTCACCGAGAGGTAGCGTGCTAGGATTTCAATTCCTGTGTCAGGAGGCAGTGTCTTCTCATTCATCTCACCATCCACAGGATGTTTTCATGGCCCAGCTCAGCCTATATCTATGTCTGAAATGACTCACTGTAAACCAAGAGACCAAAGAATTGTTTTCAATTTGAAATCATCATTAATCGTGTTAACCCTTAAAGCGCTGAAATATTTTTATGAAAATCATGGAAACCAAAGGGTTTTTTTCAGTTTGAAATCATCCTAAATGTCTTAGTCAGCTCTTTCCGATTCATCTAAATACCTATGTTATGGGTCTACGGCCATTAGAAATATCTTTACTCTTACAGTGCGGGGATCCACTTTAGACGTCAAAATCTGACGTCTTTAAATACCTACAATACGGGTCTACGGCCATTATAATATTTTACTCTTTTAGTGCGAGGACAGACTTTAGATGCTGAAAGAGTTAAAAATAATCAGGTACTGTTTACATTAATGTCGCAGGGAAGTGGTACTGACTGGATATCCAGAGATTCTGCTGACATATGTCCGGCATTAGGTCCTGATCACCTACTTGCCAATTAACCCTTCAAGCCCTCACGATGCATTAAAGCATCATTTTATAACCGTGCAAACAGACTTAATTTTCCTACAATTAGGGGTGTTAGAATGAAACTTTCTATAAAACTGGTTTACTGATACATGGCAATTTTCTTTAAAGGGACCCCTTCGGATGAGACATTTTCTATGTTGTCAATTTTGAAAATTTAACTTATATGAAGCTATATAGCCTACTGATCTGAACTAAAAATACAAAAAAGTCAAAAAAAAAATTCTTAAGGCACCGAAAAAGAGTGAAATAGTTATATTTCCAGGTCTTATATTGACATGAAAACAAAACAAGTCAGCAATATACAGCACTTCACACCACATATTCCCAGGTCTTGGCCGAGGAGATCAAAGCAATCGCCGCTAATTAGTGTCTGATTGGTGTCTTATAGTCAGGACATGAAGTGATACACCTGCAGCACTGATTGTGTGCCCACCGCTGGGCCGACGGCATCAACATATGGCCCAGTGCTGTAGGAACATTCAATCGTCCTTCAGCATGTGTTTAGGTATACAAAAAGTTTGTTTGGGTTTTAAGCGGTTTCATTTTTAGACCACATCATATCAACTTCATCCACTACAAGTTGAGAATTGCGACAGCAATTCGCGGCTTGTAGTGGATGAAGATGACTATGGTAAATTCAGGCTTGAAAGGGTTAAATCTGACAATTAAGTCACATTTACTGCAGAGACAGTTGTCAGCCCACTTGGGCTGCCTTGTTTCGTCGCACAGACAGTTGGTAGCCATCATGGTCTGTCTCGTTTCATCACACACAATTTTAAACGCTCGTGGCCTGTTTTGTTTCATCGCACAGACAGCTCTCAGCCCTTTCCACCTGCTTTGTTTCATCAATCACAAATCAAATCAAATTTACTAACCATATTATATTCGTACAGGATTCAGGGTTTTACATTGAGTACATAACTATATATATATACTATACAATAAAGTACAGTGGTGATACATTAGACATGCATGCTTTTCGTCGATTTATCCGTCAATTATGAATCAATTTCCTTGAAATTTAGCACAGGCAATTTTCAGGTCATATCCTAACGCCGGTATATTTAATATTGCAAAAGTTAGACCATTTGACATGTAATAAAATTCTAGAATTAGTTTAATGGGTTTAAAGAGGGACGTCATAATGGTCTAACTTTTGAAATACTGAATATGATTTTACAAAAAACATGCGCCAAGTACTGGTTAGTTGTGGCCTAAGGTATAGACATGTACAATAAACTCAAAATATCAGACAGTTGTCAGCCTCTTGCATAACCTGCCTTTTTACCACAGACAGTTTTAAACGCTCTAGGGTTTGTTTCACCACACATTCAGTTGTCAGCCATCTTGGCCTGCCCAGCTTATTTCATCCCACAGAAAGTTATTAGCCACTTGACCTGTCTTGATTTACCACCCAGACACTTTTCATGTATATTGGCCTGACTAGCTAAACGTAAAGGTAAAGGTGCAGGTTTGTATTCTGATATCAAGTCTGAAGACCTATCATCCATCCGACTTAACATTTTACCCCCTGGTCACTGGACCTGTTCATCCGTGTGCCATTTCAACTCCATGGAGAGCATACAGTCCTGCAGCCATTTCGGCGCATTGAACTTATCGTACACATTGCCATCTCTGTCCTACCAGGTACTCATTTTCATCTGAGTCAAGTGAAGCATTTGAAGGTGAAGTGCCTTGCCCAATGACACAACATCGAAACAATGCCCCAAGATTGAGAGGGGAGAAACATGATGTTTCTCTGAAAATCCTGCACCAAGCGGGATGCGAAACCGCACGGCAGGCAGCGACATCGGCAAAGCGCCACGCTCTAACCATTGCGCCACGTCCCTACATGGTCATTATATTTAATAAAGCGGCAATCTAGTCAGTTTCTTCTAAAAAGACCGTTTTCAGGCTACCTTGTGGCCTGTCTCGTTTCACCACACAAGTTTTGATTCACACCTGCTTTGCTCCACCACCCTGACACTATTCGGGTCTTTTTTCATCGCACAGACAGATCGTCTGTCCTCTTGACCTGATCTTTTTCACCAATCAGACACTTGTAGCCCTCTTTATCTGCCTTTCGTTACCACGCACACAGTTTACCCCTTATAGTTCGGGGATTGACTTTAGTCGACAGAACCTGACGTCTGTAGACGTCAGGTTTTGTCGACTAAAGTCAATCCCTGCACTGTAAGAATGGAAATATTTCTAATGGCCGAAAACCCATAACATAGATATTCAAATTAATCAGAAAGAGCGAACTAAGACATTTATGATGATTTCAAACTGAAAAAAAAAGTTGTTGCGATGTTTTTTTTACAAATTAATTTAGCGCTTTAGAGGAAAACGCTGTAGGCCTTGTTTCACCAATCAGACAGTTTTTGACCTGCCAAATTTCACCCCACAGACAGATGTCGGACATTATATCTGCCTTTGTTTTACCACGCAAACAGTTTTAAACGCACTAGGCCTTGTTTCACCACACTTTCAGTTGCGGGGATCGACTTGAGACGTCAGAATCTGACGTCTGCAGACGTTTGATTCTGACTACTAAAGTCGATCTCCGCATTGATCTGCCTTTTTTTTACCACGCAAACAGTCTTAAACGCTCTACACGCTGTTTCACCACACATTCAGTTGTCAGCCATCTTGGCCTGCCCAGTTTCCCCGCGCAGACAGTTTTCATCCCTCCAGGGCAGTGTTATCTGGGCTCTGGTTCTGGCAGACCGCGTTATTATTGTGATCATTCAAAGAGGAACAATCTTATCTCACTTACTGCCATCGCCACCTTTACTCAGAGACCCACCAGAGATATCTCACAGTACATGGGCGGGGGCCCTAGGGTCAGTGGTCAGCACCGCTGCCTTTCACGCTAGAGTTCGGGGTTCGTTTCCCGGTCCCGGCGGTTTGAAAAGAAGCAAAAAGTTTCTTCCCATCCACTCGTAAAACTCAGTATTATGGGGAATCTCCGTGACCAAGAGGTGGCGTGCTCGGTCTCAGACCTTCAGGGTTTGAATTTCGAATCCCGTGTCTGGAGGGCAGTGTCATCTCACTCATGTCACCATCCTCAGGAGGTTCTCCTGGCCCAATTTAGCATGTATGTGCATAAAGTGGCCTAAACCCGATTCATTTCATTTCTCACAATACAAAACAGATCATTGACCGGATGAATATGTTCAGTCACTGCTGGCTCAACCCAGACAACGCTGAATTACTTATATATAAACCATTGAGACCAAAGGGTTTTTTCAATTTAAAATCATCATATATGTCTTAGTTTCCGATTCATTTGAATAACTATGTTATGGGTCTATGGCCGTTAGAAATATGTTTAGTTTGACAGTGCGGGGACCGACTTTAGACTTCAGAATCTGACGTCTACAGACGTCAGATTCTGAAGTCTAAAGTCGGTCGGTTGTAAGGGGTAATATTGGGGCAACGTCGCAAATGTTAGCCCAACAGTATACCAACATTGGGTCGGCGTATCGCATTCCCACCAGAGATCTCTGATTCTAACACAGAAACAATCTCTCAGGTCTCTTTCACCAGTCCAGCAAAACGATCAACATTGGGATAACGTGCTGTTTTTTGTTACAAACTGTCAGCAATTATTGCCTCAAAAGCATAGAGATCACTTGATGTGGAAATCATCAGCTGTTCCTAACCCAGTAAACAGGAAGCGTTGAGCAATGTCGGTTTTGTGCTAGGCCGGAGTCGCACACGATTGACCAGTTTTACCCATGCAAGCATCATAAAAATTTTGACTTGAAGTTGTGTTTCGCTACTGCGACCCACAACTTCAAGTGGGTGAACATTATTAAAATTTGTTTAATTTGAGACAAAACATTTGCCAATCATGATGTTTAAACATCATGATTTAATCGGTTGATAAAAAAAAGTAAAAACTACTATAGTTTTGCTTAACGGTTCAACCTTTACAGCGTGGGAATAGACTTTAGACGTCATAATATGTAGACGTCAGATTTTGACGTCTAGAGTCGATCCCCGTACTGTAAGAGTAAAAATATATATCATGGCCGTAGATCCATAACACATATAGGTATTCAAATGAATCAGGAAGAACAAACGAAGACATTTATGATGATTTCAAATTGCGAAAACCCTTTGATCGCCATGGTTTATATAAAAATATTTCATGAAAAAGTAATCAATTTTGTATACATGTATTATGTGTTTTGACGTCAAAATCTAATACAGAATGCTTAAAATTTCTATACATATGTCAGTTTTTGACAGCAAAATGTGATAATATTTATATATCTTTTTTTCTACATTTATGCAATCATTTATTCATTTTTACGTTAAAATTGTTTACAGACTGCTTATAATTATAATTTTGTATAGATCTATACATTGATATCTACTTTGTCTACATCAAAATCTAATGCAAATTACATATAATGTATATACATGTATACAATAATGTATTAGTTTTCTACGTAAATATTTACTACAAATCACATATCATTTGTATACATTGTAGAAATGAAATGAATCGGGCTTTAGGCCACATTTGTGCACATATAGACTAGACTGGGCCAGGAGAACTTCCTGAGGATGGTGAGATGATTGAGATGACACTGTCCTCCAGACACAGGATTCGAAATTCGAGCCTTGGCGGTCTGAGGCCGAGCACGCTACCTCTCGGTCACGGAGGCTCCCCACAATACTGACTGTATACATTGTAGAGAACAGGAGGCGTCCACGGAGACAGATAATAGTTGCTGACGTTGTTTTTTTGCTGGGCCAGCGTCGTAGACGATGAGCCAGGATTAAAGCAACATCGGGTTAACACTGTTTGTTTGCTGTAAGTGAATGGTTTGCCTAATACGGTTGTTGTTTGTGCTTTTTACAGTCTGGAAGATCAGTGATCGCTCCAGGAGTTCCAATCTGTATAGTTTACAGTCTACAGGAGCAGGAGCACTAATTCCAATCTGTAGATTTTGCAGCCTAGAGGAGTGGCTGGCGATCCGGCTGTCTCAATCTGCAGAGTTTACAACCTAGAGGAGTGGTGGGCGGCCTTAACTACACCAGTGTCCCCTTCAGCCTGGAGAAGCAGTGGGCGCTTCACCAGTCACAGTCTGCAGAGCTACAGTCGCCGCCGGCGGCTCATTGCGCTTCATTGCTCTCCGCATAGCAGTCTGTCTTGTCTTCTGCTGTTGCAGGCTGCATACCAGTTGTGATCTTCAGAGAGGCTGGTCCACCAAGACACACCATCAGCTAAAGCATCAAATATACAGAGAAATATCTCAATTATTCTCTGGTCAGCCTTAATTATTCGCTGCGGATATTTTTCTGATCTAACGGAGTCATTGCTTTGTTTTCTGTCGTATGTCTTCTGCTCTTGCAGGTTGCATAACGAATGTGGTCTTCACCGAGGACAAATCTCTCACACTTAAATCTAAGCCTCATCTGAATAAAATTTACTGATTGTTTTATCTTCAGCTGTTCCAACATCTACACACGGACTTTGAGTTTGGTGGGAACATTAAGGAATCGTAAATGGATTAATATTTGAACGCTTACAATAAATCTTATGTCTGATAATAACACCACATTGACTTGGTCTGATATTACAAACAACTAGATAGTCTACGACATACAAATGCAGATAAGATAACTAAGCATATAAAACATTAAAAAACACCACATAGGACAATTGGAAAGAGTGCATTGCCAAAATGTGATAAATGTCTCTGCAATGCGCAAACATTTCTGTTAATATAACATATAGAAAGTGGTGACCATTGATCGTTTTACATATGTCTATGACGAGCAGTGACTTGACAACATTCTAGAAATCATCAACGGATCAACATTTCCTGCCTCTTGGACATATTATGTGACAATCGCCAGATTATGTGACTAGTTTACAAGGATTCTCTCAGCGCCCGTAATCTCACGTAAGTAGCTTTATAGTAATACTTTAACCCTTTAGCCCTCTAATGTATTTATTATTTATGTATCAAGATATATTTATACAGGGTGTATACATATCAGCAAAGATTTGTTTTAAATATGTGCTCTGTTATACATTCAATAATAGAATATATTTCTAAAAAATGTGATAGTGTAAATGGTATATATACAGCTTAAAATATCCAAAATCTAATCATAGCTACCCTTAAAATCAATTTAATTAACACTGTCATATGAAGCTTTTAAAAGCACATGTTATTAGGTGGATATCAGATAGCTCATAAGATCAATTTATTGTTAAAAGTGGCATTGCCTTGATAGTAGATAGTAAATACATTTTTGTAAGTGGTAAAAAAAATCTCTCTTAGTAACTCAAAACATCGGCCTATGTGTCGAATTCCACCTGTAACCAATCAAGATTTCAATCAGTCGACCACGTGGGAAATTCAGCTAATCCTGATCTCAACACTCGGTACCACATCAAGCCATCGACTTAGCAAAGTGTAGTAGCTTTCACTGAGATCAAGTCGCGTCGAATCATCATGATGCCGTACAAGTCACAACATCAAACCCTCGCCTAAAGGCTCGGTCTTGATATTGTGACTAGTGTTGAGATCAACCCACCTCGATTCCCCAACGGCCGTATGCAAATATGCTTCTATGTTTATTAATTCGTTCAGCATAGACCAGTGGTATGTGCGCTACGCGTATTTATACAGCATAATATACAAGAAAAGTACAATATGATGCATGCAAGCAAGTTTGACAGCTATTGTAACAAAACTACATTTTCTTTTTTAAAACCAATATTTACAAAGGTAGCAAGCTTGTGAATGACTTCGTGTCATTGGCATTATATTAATTCTACAAATTGCTGCATGGATTATCTTTTCCAGTGAGACCATGCGATACATTTTAAACGAAAGTCATGGTGTTTAATGCATTGGCGGACAAGATGACATTCATCTCCCAAAACTACAAGTGTGCTACTGCTACATATACGTTCACTATAATGCTTAGTTTGAAACCATTTACCCCGTATAACAAATAAAATATGATTTTTTCAAACAAATTTTAAAAGGAATATCAGTAGCTAGGGTTGGTGAAAATACTTATGAAATTGACGATAAAAAGTGATTAATTTTCTAAGATGAAGTTTCTAAGATCGGGTTTAAAGCCCTATCTGCATATTTATATTGTCAGAATCGGACGTCTATTGACGTCAGATTCTGACGTCTAAAGTCGGTCCACGGGCTGAAAGAGATACGGGATAAATAATGTTTGGGGTCGGGACAAAAAATATATTTATATCTATTTTAAATTATTATTTAAGTAAATTATTAGTTTACGGGGAGTTTGGTCTGGAATTAGGCTCAGCATTTATTGATGTTGCTGGCACGCATGATAGTGATTACTACGAAATCCTAATGAAATTCTCCATGTCGACATAAATATCTTATATAATTTCATGTCATGTATATTACGGAGGGAGTGTTACGACGAAAGACGACTAAACGATTATGTGTTCAGAGCTCTGGCAATTAACTATTATTTCCTCACAGTTTATGAATACAGTACTTACTGTAGGGTGCAAACAGTAGTAACTGCTCACCTCAAAAGTAAGCAGTTACTACTGTTTGCCTTTGGCCTGCAGAGGCAAACAGCAGTAACTGCTCACTTTTCAGTTGATGTTATTTGTATTTGGAGTTGATACTAGGCAAACAACATTAACTGTTTCTTTGAGAAGTAACCAGTGTTTGCTGTTTGTCTTTGCACGCAGAATAATAGGTTCACCTTGGAAACTGTGATAACATTTTTCACCCTCGGCTCTCATTCCTCTGTGTTTATTGTCCAAGTGTGGTTCTCGACACCCAGCTAATGACCATGCTAATGACGGTATGTTACGACGCTTGGTGATAAATGGTGTAAGGCCGGATTATGGTAGTAATGAGAGGAGCGCGCAGCGCGTGGCCCAGCGCGAGATTAACGTCGATACACTGCTCTCAACCCTTACTCGACGAAGCCGCCATTAACGTGATCACCTTGTCACATTGAGAAGGGAGATACAATGATATTTCTCTGAAGACCCCACCCAGGTTCAACGGGGTTCGCATCCGGGACGCATGCATGACTGGCGAGGTGGTCAGGCACACATTGGGCCACATCCCCTTCTCTAATTATGATAGTCTACCCTCTAATTTAAATATAACAACTGCATGACGGCGATGATTGCCAGATTTCGTCATGTGACTGGCTGATTCACTCATTGATCAGGGGTAGAACATACCATGGTACTTGGTCCCAGCAGTGTAGGGCGCGATCGCTGTTTATAGAAAACTAGTAGAATTATATGGGGTTTTTTAAAGGGGTTGGAGTTTTACGACGTTTCAAGATGAGATTACTTGGCGGGAAAAACTTTAATTTATCCGCTCGACTCATTTCTCGTGGGGGCCATTCAATAAGATATGAAAACGGCTTTCCTTTAAGTGCCATATAGGAAATACAGCACTCGTACAATTAATATTTTTTTATTGGACATTCGCTATATTTTCCCATATCGCACGAAAAATTGAACAGCGTTTTCATTTTCTCACACGATCAAGTCACGCATGTATAACATCCATAGATTGCAGTTCCAGCTACAGCTAGAGTGCGACATGGGCTGATACCAATATAAGTCTGATAGTGAAAACCACTGTAGAGAGTGTGATTCTTCGTGTGGAATGTAATAAGATAATTGATCGGAAAAATCCAACACTTGATTAGAAAATATGATACGACGTTATGCGGGCTAAACATGCACTGTGTTGTGTTTATCACTTGAACATATATCATTCTATCTTTATAATAATATTTATTACACTTTACTGATAAGTGATTGTAGGCCTATGTCTTATTGTCATGACTCACCCTCATCAATAAATGATAATGCAATTTTAAAAAATAGCATCAAGTTTTGGTCTGTTGTCAGCTGTAGGCCTATTTATATCAAACTATGTGCATATCTGCGTGGGACATAATATCAACGCATAGAAAAATCCAATTGCAAACGCACGCTAGACAATGAAATGAAATGAAATGAATAGGGTTTTAGGCCACCTTTGTGCACATAAATGCTATACTGGGCCAGGAGAATCTCCTGAGGATGGTGAGATAAATGAGATGACACTGCCCTCCAGGAACAGGATTCGAAATTCGAGCCCTGGCGGTCTGAAACCGAGCTCGCTACATCGCGGCCACGGAGGCTCCCCACATTATTTAATCTTTACGAGTGAGCAGGGAAGAAATATTTTTGTTCCATTGAAACATAAATGCCAGAGCGGGGTACGAACCCGAGATCTCCGACTTTCCAAGCAGGCTGCTTCAGTCATTGAACCAGGGCCCCCTCCCCCAACGCTAGACGTAGCGTACGTCATAGCGTGATAGTGTCCCTGGCAGCGTCGAATGCCTTTGTGAAATCAACAAAACAGACTTAGGCCTACAGTGATCTACCTACAAACGATCTATATTTTTCTATGATCGATTCAATGAAAAAGTTACCAGTGGTTCTAGAAGTTTTACTTCTGCCTGAAAGTGGTGGGCGTCATTGCGTAGCTTTATTTGTATATGGTCACCCTAAAAGAGCTGATTATTTGTATACATCATAGAGACCAAGAGTTTTTTCAATTTGAAATCATCTTATAAATGACTTAGTTAGCTCTTCCCGCTTCATTTGAATACCTATGTTATGGCTCTACAGCCATTACAAAAATCTTCACAATTTCAGCGACGGGATTGACTTTAGTTGTAAGGGGTAATCTGACTTTTTATAACTGATTCGAATACTATCCCCAATAGCAATCCACGACCCACACCTCTGTGGCTCAGGGCAGGGACGGTGGGCGGGGGCCCTAGGGTAGGGGTTAGCACCGCTGCCTTTCACGCCAGAGTCCGGGGTTCGGTTCCCGGTCTCGGCGGTTTGAAAGAAACAAAATTGTTTCTTCCCCATCCACGTGTGAAAATTAGTATTGTGGGGAGCCTCCGTGACCGAGAGGTAGCGTGCTCGGCCTCAGACCGCCAGGGCTCGAATTTCGAATCCTGTGTCTGGAGGACAGTGTCATCTCAATCATCTCACCATCCTCAGGAGGTTCTCCTGGCCCAGTTTAGCCTATATGTGCACAAAGGTGGCCTAAAGCTCGATTCATTTCATTTCTGGCTCAGGGCTGTCCATGGCTACTGGCCTCCACGACCCACACCTCTGCGGTTCAGGGCTGTCCATGGCTACTGGCCTCCACGACCCGCACCTCTGCGGTTCAGGGCTGTCCATGGCTACTGGCCTCCACGACCCACACCTCTGCGGTTCAGGGCTGTCCATGGCTACTGGCCTCCACGACCCACACCTCTGCGGTTCAGGGCTGTCCATGGCTACTGGCCTCCACGACCCACACCTCTGCGGTTCAGGGCTGTCCATGGCTACTGGCCTCCACGACCCACACCTCTGCGGTTCAGGGCTGTCCATGGCTACTGGCCTCCGCGACCCACACCGCTGTTGTTCGGGTCGTCCAGGGCTACTGGCCTCCACGACCCACCCCTCTGCGGTTCGGGGTCGTCCAGGGCTACTGGCATCCACAACCCACACCTCTGCGGTTCAGGGCTGTCCATGGCTACTGGCCTACAGACTCACACCTCTGCGATTCGGTGCTGTCGACGGCTACTGGCCTCCACGACCCACACCTCTGCGTTTCAGGGCTGTCCATGGCTACTGGCCTCCACGACCCACACCTCTGCGGTTCAGGGCTGTCCATGGCTACTGGCCTCCGCGACCCACACCTCTGTTGTTGGGCTGTCCACGGCTACTGGCCTCCACAACCCACACCTCTGCGGTTCAGGGCTGTCCATGGCTACTGGCCTCCACGACCCCACACCTCTGCGGTTCGGGCCGTCCAGGGCTACTGGCCTCCGCGACCCACCCCTCTGCGGTTCAGGGTCGTCCAGGGCTACTGGCCTCCACGACCCACACCTCTGCGGTTCAGGGCCGTCCAGGGCTACTGGCCGCGGTAGACACCCGCAGTCTGTTATATAGATTTTAATCAGCTTTACAGACGTGTAATCAATATGACTATAAGACGTTTCTATGGTGATGATTTGGTTGAATGTGGTGCTGTTCCCGCACTATAATAGGGGTGTCAGTCACAGATACACGCATCGCGGGTCCCCTCAACACAATATCCGTCATGGAATAAGAACGAAATGCGATAGATAGCCTAACAGATGTACGAGTCGCGAAGCGGCGCGTAGGCCCCTATATAGGGATCTACAAATCTATCGTAATTGAGTGTTCCTTCGACTTACAATACACTATAGGTACATGCGTTCCAAGATTTGTTATATAAAATCTCATTTGTGTGATTCTAAATCATGTCTATTGCGCCCGTCCTGGCCATTATAAACAACAGTAGATTCGTAGATCGGGGATCGACTTTAAAGGTGATCTATCACCCCTTATATAGTATGAATAAATTTGTCACAAATAAATCAAATTTGCCACAAGATGGGGCACAACTGTTTCCTTATATGGGGTGATTGGCTATCATGTGACCCTCTGAGAGGGTCACATGATAGCCAATCACCCCATATAAGGACATAATTATTCATACTATATAAGGGGTGATAGATCACCTTTGAATGGACGTCAGAATCTGCCCTGAAGTTTCGTGATATGATGCTAGTTACACATATAGCGCGATAATATCAGATAATTAAACAGAAGTGATTTTTTACTGAAATATCGGGATGAAATGTACCATGTCCAATCAAATTATTGCAATAAAGCAGATCGAGTTATCGAGGACAGTTCAAATAGGCTCAATATCACACAATGTTCTTCACGCGCGAGGGCGGGGACCCTGGTGCACTGGTTAAAGCTGCCTGCTTGGAAAGTCGCTGTGACATTCTAGTTTCAAAGAAATAAAATGTTTCTTTCCCGCTAACTCGTGACGTTTCAGTATTGGGGGGAGCCCCTGTGACCGAAAGGGGAGCCTCCGTGACCGAGAGGTAGCATGTTCGGCCTCAGACAGAACTCGAATCTTGTGTCTGGAGGGCAGTGTCATATCACCATCTTCAGGAGGTTCTCCTAACCCAGTTTAGCCTATATATGCACAAAGTTGGCCTAAAACCCTATTCATTCAATTCATTTTTCTTTCTAACGCACGATTTCCATTTGTAGAGAACTGCTTCTGGTACAGTTTCCCAAATTCCCTTCTTTTTCGATTCGCTGTGAAAAGTGCCTGGACATAAGCTTCAGGAAAAAAGACGACATAGATGAAAATGTTTGCAAAAGCTTCGCGAAATTAGCCGTCGTAAAGTGATTGGTCTGGGGGCAATCACTTTGCTAAATTAGACCCTATCTCAGCTATTGTGTAAAATGAAACATTTTGTGATCGTGCCAATCATTTGCTTGTTTGATGTTGGCCCAACGTCGAAGACGGTGGCCAACATTAAACCAGCACTAGGAGAATTATTCAGCAAGCACGATACATCGACACAATGTTGGTCCAATGTTGGGTCAGCGTCGTAGACGGTTGACCAACAATATCTTGAATACTTGCTGGGTATATCGTGCTCAGTGAGAGTGACTTGATTTAACCTTTACAGCGCGGGGACTGACTTAAATCGTCAGCATCTGACGTCTGTTACAGACGTCAGATGCTGACGACTAAAGTCGATTCCCGCTCTGTCAGAATAGACATATTTCTAATAAGTAGACTTATAACATAGGTATTCAAAGGAATCGAGAGCTAACAAAGACATTTAATATGATGTTTTTGAAAAAAACCCTTTCGGTTGCGATTTTTTTTACAAATTAGTTCAGCGCTTAAAGGGTCAACAATTAAAGTACACAGTTCCAGAGAAACATATAATTAATTATAATCATTGTCTTTGTCTAAACTCAGCGTGATCAATCACCACTGACAACTTCCCACCAGATGTCACAGCCAGGTCAACCGTCATTTCATTGTTCTATAAATACAGAGTCAATTCTTCGATGCGTTTGGCTTTACCACCGAAAGCATGACAATTAGAATTATTGTATTCTAAAGTTTATGTCTATTGATTCTATTATTATGGGTGACACTCATGGTTGTATGGTTTTATGTGATGTGAATTTGGAAAGTACAGTTTATTTGGTATGGAGCCTAGCATGTATCGGGTGGTGTGTAGATGCAGACTTAATGGTGATACGCATACTTTTTACCGACTTGGAGTTTGGGTCGCTGTATCGAGACACAACTTCAAGTGGATAACAATTTTAGTAAGATAACTTAGAGGGCGAAGTGTTAACTATCCTTGATACTAATGCGACCGGGCAATCAGTAACAGTTATATGTTTATGTTTGTGCAATTGGTGTGTGGTTAGCAGAAAAGGAAGCACGATAAACAGCAATAATTATGAAAAAGTTTAATGGATTTCCCATTAAATATTTATCTTCTTAATCCTAAAACATTGCCAAAAACGTACTTATGCGGGTCTGTCATTAAATGGTTGTGCGTTTGGAATGTAGATTATATTCTATCTTTTTTATTTAAAAAAAAATGGAAAAAATAGCCATAGAATATGCTGGTGTACGAATATAAGCATTGCCACAGATAAGCTGATAGCTGTCCCTCTCAGTCTGGACCCTTAAACAACAGTTTCTGTTAGAGTGCTAAATTAAATAATTTAAATCTGTACAACTTCAAGTGGTTGAAAATTACTCATATCTGTTTATGTTGAGACCCATCTGCACCAGTCCAGTCTTAATACACGCAGAGCATGGCTCAAGCCTGGACAACTAGTGTGTACGGGAACTGTATATTAGAGAGGGGTTATCTTAACATGAATATTCATTAGTGCCTGTGAATGACGTCAGCGGTGACCACTCACAATGGGCGGCACAGATTTCCGAGACAGTCACACCCGGGGTCAGACGATTTGTTTACGTTGCTTACCAATGTGATTGGTCCGAAGATATTTGTATCAGGGCAGATGACAGTATAGCGTGAGGCCGTGGGATTGCGTGCCGCAAATCACATGGCAGAGCGAAGATGGTTGAGACCCAAACTTTTGCAAATCTTGATGTTTAACCCTTTAAGCTCTCACGATGCATTAAAGCATCATCTTAAATCCCTGAAGACAGGCCTAATTTTCTTACAACCAAGGGTATTAAAATGAAAAACACACATTTCATGCCCAAAACTATGATTTGATCGGCAAATAAAACAAATTAGAAACGACTAGTCGTGTTTGGGTGAAAGGGTTAATTACTTACTTTACATGGCCCATATTCTCGTACAAGTTACGATATATGGTGGGCTTCGGATTGGTCGAGATGGCCATCTGCCTATCAGAAATCAACAAAACAGACATATAATGATCTGACTAAAAACATGATAAACGATCTCTATTTTTCTATGACAGCATTAACAATGAAAATATTATCAGTGGTTGTTTGATTTTTAATTCTGCCTGAAAGGGCTCGACGTCACTGCATACCTTGACATATCCAGGATGTTCTCATGCTCTAGTTTAGCCTATAAGTGGCTTAAACCCCATTTATAAATTCGATTTACAGAACAAAACGATAAATGGAGGATGAGAATGGACCTGATTCGAATTTGCAGCGCCTCTGAGCTCAGGACACAGATATTTTGGGCGCGTTTTAATTTTTTTCATTCATTCATTCATTCATTCGAATCGTACATTCGTTCGTTCGTTCGTTCGTTCGTTCGTTCGTTCGTTCGTTCGTTCGTTCGTTCGTTCGTTCGTTTGTTCGTTCGTTCATTCGTTCGCTCGTTCGCTCGTTCGTTCATTCATTCATCCATTCATTCATTCATTCATTCATTCATTCATTCATTCATTCATTCATTCATTCATTCATTCATTCATTCATATATCAAAGGCATGCGACAGTAACTGCTTACTTTGCAAGTAAGCAGTTACTGTCTCATGCCTTTGCATTTCAGAAGGTGTTTGGAGGTCCTGGGGCTGAATAGGTTAATTCAGTTATGGCTGTGATCTGATTGGCTGTGGCGTACTTTCCCCTTTGTGTCAGATTCGTTCCGTGTCGCTGTGATGTCCATTTATGACAAAACCTACTGTGATTAAATAACGTGTCTGACAGACCGTGGTCTCATATGACATGTACAAAAAACTACAGGGGGCAAAACATATTAGGGGAGGATGGGAGACAGGAAAGAGGAGGATAGGACAGGGCAGGGCGCAACAGGACGGAAAAGGGTGTTATATGACATCCCAGAAAACATTGAGCCGGTGTTGGTTTAATATATGACAGCATAAGGGAAGATGGGGCAGTGAATGACAGGACAGGAAAATGTGGGATGAGATGATAGGACATGATAGGATATGATAAGATAGGACAGGATAGGATATAATAGGATAGGATAGGATAGGGAAGGAAAGGAAAAGATATGATAGGATAGGGTGGGATAGGATAGGATAGGGAAAGATAAGATAGGAAAGGATAGGAAAGGAAAAAATAGGATAGGATAGGATAGGATAGGATAAGATAGGATAGGATAGGATAGGATAGGATAGGATAGGAAAGAAAAAGATAGGATAGGATAGGATAAGATATGGTAAGATAGGACAGTATAGGATATAATAGGATAGGATAGAAAAGGAAAAGATAGGATAGGATAGGATAGGGAAAGATAGGAGAGGATAGGATAGGGTAGGAAAGGTGAAGATATGATAGGATATGGTAAGATAAGACAGGATAGGATATAATAGGATAAAATAGCAAAGGAAAAGATAGGATAGAATATGATAGGAAAAGATAGGATAGGATAGGATAGGGTAGGGTAGGGTAGGGTAGGGTAGGGTAGGGTAGGGTAGGGTAGGGTAGGGTAGGGTAGGGTAGGGTAGGGTAGGGTAGGGTAGGGTAGGGTAGGGTAGGGTAGGGTAGGGTAGTATAGGATAGGATAGGATATGATAGGATAGGATAGGATAGTATAGGGTAAGATGGGATAGGATAGGATAGTATAGTATAGTATAGGATAGGATAGGATAGGATAGGATAGGATAGGATAGGATAGGATAGGAAAGGATAGGATAGGATAGGATAGGATAGGATAGGATAGGATAGGATAGGATAGGTTAGGATAGGATAGGATATGATAGGGTAAGATGGGATAGGATAGGATAGTATAGGATAGGATAGGATAAGATAGGATATAGTAGGATATGATATAATAGGATATAATATGATATGATATGATATGATATGATATGATATGATAGAATAGGATAGGATAGGATAGGATAGGATAGGATAGGATAGGATAGGATAGGATAGGATAGGATAGGAGAGAACAGGATAGGACAAGACAGGACAGGACAGGATAGGATAGAATAGGATAGGATAGGGTAGGATAGGATAGGATAGAATAGGATAGGATATGATAGGCTGAGAGAAAACAGGATAGGATAGGATAGGATAGGATAGGATAGGATAGGATAGGAGAGAACAGGATAGGATAGGATAGGATAGGATAGGATAGGATAGGATAGGATAGGATAGGATAGGATAGGATAGGATAGGAGAGAACAGGATAGGATAGGATAGGATAGGATAGGATAGGATAGGATAGGATAGGATAGTATAGTATAGGATAAGATAGAATAGGATAGGATAAAATAGGATAGGATAGGATATGATAGGATAGGAGAGAACACGATAGGATAGGATGGGATAGGAGAGAACAGGATAGGATAGGATATGATAGGATAGGAGAGAACAGGACAGGATAGGATAGGATAGGATATGTAAGGATAGGATAGGATGGGATAGGAGAGAAAAGGATAGGATAGGATAGGATAGGATAGGATAGGATAGGATAGGATAGGAGAGAACAGAATAGGATAGGATAGGAGAGAACAGGATACATATTGATGTACACTCAATTACAGTTTATGCGAGTGGTGCCACCTGTGGTATAACTATTAATGACGCCATTTGTATCATAAAATCAAAACCACTCCGGACAATATTGCCGTAGTGTAGACAGACAGTACTCTCAGAAACAAATACTGCTGGAGCGTAACCAGAAAATTCTCTCGGTTAAAACGATCTTTTGCAATAGTGATAAAAAAATAGGATAGGATATAAAAGGAAAAGATAGGATAGGATAGGATAGGAAAAGATAGGAGAGGATAGGATAGGGTAGGAAAGGAGAAGATATGATAGGATATGGTAAGATAAGACAGGATAGGATATAATAGGATAAAATAGCAAAGGAAAAGATAGGATAGAATATGATAGGAAAAGATAGGATAGGATAGGATAGGATAGGGTAGGGTAGGGTAGGGTAGGGTAGGGTAGGGTAGGGTAGGGTAGGGTAGGGTAGGGTAGGGTAGGGTAGGGTAGGATAGGATAGGATATGATAGGATAGGATAGGATAGTATAGGGTAAGATGGGATAGGATAGGATAGGATAGTATAGGATAGGATAGGATAGGAAAGGATAGGATAGGATAGGATAGGATAGGATAGGATAGGATAGGATAGGATAGGATAGGATAGGATAGGATAGGATAGGATAGGTTAGGATATGATAGGATATGATAGGGTAAGATGGGATAGGATAGGATAGTATAGGATAGGATAGGATAAGATAGGATATAGTAGGATATGATATAATAGGATATAATATGATATGATATAATATGATATGATATGATAGAATAGGATAGGATAGGATAGGATAGGATAGGATAGGATAGGATAGGATAGGATAGGATAGGATAGGAGAGAACAGGATAGGACAAGACAGGACAGGACAGGATAGGATAGAATAGGATAGGATAGGGTAGGATAGGATAGGATAGGATAGAATAGGATAGGATATGATAGGCTGAGAGAAAACAGGATAGGATAGGATAGGATAGGATAGGATAGGATAGGATAGGATAGGATAGGATAGGATAGGATAGGATAGGATAGGAGAGAACAGGATAGGATAGGATAGGATAGGATAGGATAGGATAGGATAGGATAGGATAGGATAGGAGAGAACAGGATAGGATAGGATAGGATAGGATAGGATAGGATAGGATAGGATAGGATAGGATAGGATAGTATAGGATAAGATAGAATATGATAGGATAAAATAGGATAGGATAGGATATGATAGGATAGGAGAGAACACGATAGGATAGGATGGGATAGGAGAGAACAGGATAGGATAGGATATGATAGGATAGGAGAGAACAGGACAGGATAGGATAGGATAGGATATGTAAGGATAGGATAGGATGGGATAGGAGAGAAAAGGATAGGATAGGATAGGATAGGATAGGATAGGATAGGATAGGATAGGATAGGATAGGATAGGATAGGATAGGAGAGAACAGAATAGGATAGGATAGGAGAGAACAGGATACATATTGATGTACACTCAATTACAGTTTATGCGAGTGGTGCCACCTGTGGTATAACTATTAATGACGCCATTTGTATCATAAAATCAAAACCACTCCGGACAATATTGCCGTAGTGTAGACAGACAGTACTCTCAGAAACAAATACTGCTGGAGCGTAACCAGAAAATTCTCTCGGTTAAAACGATCTTTTGCAATAGTGATAAAAAAATTGAAATCGAGGGGGATGCTCAAGCACCCAGAGCCACCCCCCCCCCCCTCTGACTGCCACGGGTGTAAACTAATATTTCTTACAACTGCAGAATACCCCTGGCTACGCCATTGTATAAAACCTAATAGTAGGTCTTCTAATTTGTATTCATTATTCATTATTAATCATTCCAAGCTGAAATTACTTTCATTACTTTTTGTCAATCGTTTGAAGCTAGCATTGGAATTAAATGGCTATCAAAATAAAATAAGTTTAAGGTGATGACCATTTATATATTTTTTTGTATATTTATGTGTTGATAGAATATCAGACATGCATGCGTCATGGGTTTGAACCCCACTGATCCTGTGTGGAGTTTTCAGAGAAATATCCTTGTTTCTCCCTTCTCAATAATACTTGGCGATCACGTTAAACTTGTCTCCCTCACTGTTTTTTATATACCTTTGTGACCAACAACTTGTTTTGCAAGATGCACACAAGGCGTTGGCGGTTGTGAATAAAATGACCAAACACTTTATATGAATCTTTATAGAATCACCTTAAACTTGATGTGCTACTTTACGTTGATGACACTGTGCCAGTTGCTGAATCAGCAGCAGATTTACAGAAACCAATTACTCTAATGAAAAACTATTGTGATATTTGGAAACTAAACATCAACGTAGCCGAAACAGGAAGGAGAGGAAAAACACGAAATATTTCCAAATTCTAATTTGGTGAAACCCAATTAGAAGTAGCTGACCAATATAAATATCTAGGCCTTATTTTCAATTTCAACGGTAAATTTACTAAAGACAAAAAACTCTTGTATGACAAAGGTACCAGAGCTATGTTTGCACTTCCACGCAGAGGCAGACAATTACAATTACCAATAGATATTATGATCCATCTATTTGACACACTTGTAAAACCCATCCTTTTGTATGCCAGTGAAATCTGGGCCCATAAATAAATATATTTTATTAGTAAACAGGACAACATATTCAAATATGATATATGGTGAGCTAGGTGAATACCCGCTAATTCTATCCGCTCAAACAATAATGGTTATGTTCTGGGCCAACATTTGCCAAGACACTGAGAAACCTAAAATTTCAATAAATCTGTGAGATTGTGGTTTTCCTAGTATTTGGGGAAGTCATGTCATTCCTTGTAGTAAGGAATGCCTTAAACAACAAATTAAAGAAAGATTACTCGATCAGTGTGTACAATAATGGGCAGCAGAAAGCAATCAAAGTAGCAAATGTTTGAACTATAGAACGTTTAAATCAAACTTTTAAAAATTGAACTATAGAACGTTTAAATCAACTTCAAAAACTATTTGACAACATTAACCTACAATAACAAACGATTACTTGCGAGATTCCGTTGCAGAAACCACAAATTTCCAGTTGAAATATGATGTCATAGAGTTATACCCGGAGAGCAAAGAAAGTGAAACTGGTGTGAGAGTGAACTGCAAAGGGTTCTCCTGGGTTTGCATGGTAATAGTACTCAAGCGTTCTTTCTAAAGAACCTATATTGTTTAGAGTGTGTGAGACGAGTTTCATTTATTATATTACTAATTTTAGCGGCCATTTTGTTTTTGAATATTAAGTAGGAAAAAGACAAAATAGAGCTTGGCATGGGACAGATTTGGAATTAGCGTTCCCAAATTGTGTTAGAACAACTCCATGCCAAATTCCCATAAAAAATGCCTTAGCAAGTCAGAAATTTCGAAAATGGGCCCTGACTATTATTATTTTTTCCAATTTTAAAACTTTTCGGAATCAGCTAATTAAAAGACATCATACGATTCGGTGATCAGCTTTTACGTTTGATAAATTAATGTCCGAACATACTTGAATTGAAAAACTTATGTACATTTATATATCAGTATTGTACAAAATCCATCAATGCATGTATATAATACCACTGTATAATATTGTCATTAAGCCCACCTGGCTTTTTTCTATATGTCTGTTAAATAACAGATACTATGAATAAACTATTGTCTATTGTCAATTGTTGATGGCGGCCTCGTCGAGATAAGTTTGAAACCCGTGTATTGACGGTAATTTCGCACAAGGGCATGCGCTGCACGCTCCATGTCTTTCTTTTTAATTTGAAAACATCATACAGGTCTTAGTTAGCTCTTTCTGCTTCATTTGAATACCTGTGTTATGGGTCTACGACCATTATAAATATGTTAATTCTTTCAGTGCGGGGACGTTCTCACGCTGACAGGGTTAATATCAAATAACCTTGACATTGTTTAAGTAGTTATTGACCTGTATTACCCCCCCCCCCCCCGGCTTTCAACTGCTGACCCACCTTCAAAGCCGGTGTTAGCCCCTAGGCTCACTAGAGATAAATAATCTCTGGTCTCACACCATCAATTATTCAGGACATATCATGGGAATGTTTAGCCTGACCTAAAGTTAACCCTTACAGCGCGGGGATAGACTTTATTCGTCAGAATCTGCGTCTGTAGACGTCAGATTCTGACGTCTAAAGTCGATTATAATCTCAATGTGTTCCTTGCCCCAAAAAACCTGGGTATAGACATCAAGATCATTAAATTTGGGTTGATAGTTACATAGTTTCGGCGGCCATCTTGGACGCAATCTTGAAAAAAAACGTTTTTCCGGGTGTTCAATAATGGTAGACTTTTAGTATGTTATAAAGTACACTAGCCCCTACTGGAATCAGTTGAGAAACCCTTTGTAGCTATTTGTTGGGGGGGGGGGGGATGTTAGACTGTATTTTGACCTGACCATTCTGTGAAACTCAATGACCATGACCTCCTTTGTTTTCAAAAGCTGGCTAATACAATGAAGTATAGGGGAGGGATATTATATAACCTTGTTTTTACCGAGTGACGTCACTGCGTTTCACAGAATGAAGTATGGGGGAGGGGTCTTATATAACTTTGTTTTCACCGAGTGACGTCACTGCGTTTCACAGAATAGGTTATTGCGGTTGATGTGGATGTTCTGTTTGTGATTTACTAAACGTACAAATTAATGTGAGTTGTCGCGTTAAAAGCTTTACCTGAACATTAATCATTTCTGAATAATTTATTTTTTTAGGTCTAGTATACAGTAACCAGATCAATAAAATAAAAATAAAGAGGAGGCATTGAAGGTCAACCACATTTTTCATGACGAATGAAATTATAGCAACATTTGAAGGAATTACGGCCCAAGTACTCTGAATATCATTGGGACAGGGAACAAAAGGTCGCAAAAGGTCGCAAAAGTACAATACTATTTCTCTCAGTTTAAAAGACAACTGAATGACGGAGGTGTTAAGGTCATCCACGAATGATAATACATGCAAGTTTATGCGATATGTACATAAATTGTGAGGCCTCGTAAAGAAATAAAAGGAAATTTTATAAGATAAAAAAATAAAAAAAATAAAAATAAATGTGAGTGAACGAACAAACATATGAGTGAAAATAAAATAAAATTTAAAATAACATCAAAACTAAACGCTACTATAAATATAACATGTTGTGCGTCTGATATTAGAGGTCTGATGTTGCTGCGGTATAATGTTAGGCCTATGTAGTATTGTCTGTTATAACATGACACGTGGCTGTCATTGTCGGCAGCTGTTATTGCCCCGTGTCTGTGATCTCGTCATAATAGAGACGTGTCTGTGATCTCATCCTATCCCTAAACGCTCCGCTCACAGACAAACATACAATAACCTGTCATTTACAGACCCTCTTCACCAACAAACGACTCATTATGGCGTCCTATATAACATCGAGCATTCACTCAATGCTGGCTTAAAGTTGGGCCAGCGTCGTAGACGGTGGGCCAACATAAATTCAGCATTGAGTTCACGTTTTGTGTTTGCGGGGTACTGGGCGTCGGCGCATGCGCACATCACACCGTCTGGCTCACCGCGCGGGGCATTGTGGGAATCATAACGGTCCATGCCACATGATTGGTCGCATTCAGAGATAGGGAGGAAGCGAAACTGTCTGGGCCCCATGGCAACCATTGTAGACCTGTGATCTGGTGATGTGTATATCAACCCTCTACCCTTAAAGGACTGAAATATTTTTTGTAGAGATCAAAAGACCAAAGGTTTTTTTCGATTTGAAATCATCATAATTGTCTTATCAGCTCTTTCCGCTTCATCAGAAGATCTGTGTGATGGGTAGCCTACGGCCATTATAAATGGTTAAAGGGACATAAAAAATCGGTGATTTTATTTCGGGCTCTTAATATGACCATATGATGTAAACATGTACAAAGACTAGAACTGAATTTTTTTATAATTTTTGTGCTGCGCATTCACTAGTTAGGCTACATATAGAGACGAAATTCCCGCATTTCCTATTTTTGACATGATTGTCAATAATTAGAAACCAGGAATTTCGTCTCTATATCTAGCCTAACTGGTGAATGTGCAGCACAAAAAATATAAAAATTTGCAGTTCTAGTCTATGTTCATGTTTACATCATATGGTCATATTAAGAACCCAAAATAAAATCAGCGATTTTTTTATGATTTTAGCCTGGGCCAGTCCCTTTAAATTCTATCAGTGCGGTGATCGATCGGAGAATCTGACGTCAATAGACGCCAGATTCTGACGTCTAAATACGGTCCCCGTGCTGAAAGGGTTAACGCTGTGATCGTGAGTAGTGATTTAAGTCGCTTTCTGCACAATCATGGCAATATCACGACAGAAGGAAGCCCGAATATGCCCTACTCTTATCCAGTGACCCCAAGGGTTTTTTAGGTACGCACCATTAGATATCTGGAGGGGGGGGCTAGAGTTTTTGTTGCTTGCAAACTTTTTTTTTTACCTCCGAGAGAAAACAATCTTTTTTTTGGTGATCAACATCCGCCAATTTTTTTTTTTTTATGTTTCGTCGAAGAATTTTTTTGTCGTATGCTTCCCCTATTATGTAGGTTACCATTTGGTGTTTTTTCCGGTCAACATATTTTTCATAAATTTTGACAACAAACTTTTTTCTTCTGCCCACATTTTCAACAATTTTTTTTTTCCGACTTTTGCGGCGACAAACTATTTTTTTCAATTTTCTTCTAGCCCCCCCCCCCCCAGATATCAAATGGTGCGTCCCTTATAATGCACAGTACCATTTGGAAACAGTACTCCCCCGAGGCCTTTCAAGAGGTTGGAAGACTGTAAATACACGAACCCGATGACAAACACAGCACCAGGCCGAGATTCGAACCCAGTACCTCTGAGTTTCTAAGCACAACCAATAAAGCAATTTTCTTGAAATTGAAATTTTCCCGTCCCCAGCCTGCTGCCCCGCAAATTGTAGCGCATATTTTAAAAAACTGGACCATTTGGTATGTAATGCAATTCAGGGCTTAAAACGGACTTTAATGTTAACCAGTTTGATAGGCTTATAGAGGGACTTCGTAATTAACAATTATTTACTACATCTCAAATAGTCTAACTTTTGAACTATAGAATAATTTTCAAAGAAACCCTCACAGTGGGTGATTCAAAAATAGTCCTTGCAAAAACATCGGTTGAGGATTGACTGCGAAATTAGCGAAAAACATGCGCTACAAGTTAATGTGACGCAGTTACCGTTGCCTACCTCAGGTTCAGCACACAGAATGCAATATATATACAGAATATGTAAGATTAATACTCTGTAATGTTGGGCCAACGTCTGCGACGTTAGCCCGACATTAAACCAACATTGGTTCAACACCTCGTGTAGCTTTGTCGTCTTAACATGGCGGTATTGCCCACTTCATCACAACATATCCCCAATTTGCCCCTGTCATAGTCTCGCCTCGCTGTTTATGAGTGATGTTATAGCCTTGTTACAGCCCTCTGTTTCACACCTAGCCTAGCACCAGCAAATAATCGACTTCACTGTTTCATGTCACTGCGCGTGAAAATCTATTACGTATGGTATGCATGTCACTTTAGTCGAAACAAGATGTCGTGGTTCAATATTTCGTTTACAGAGATCGGTAAGTTAGTTTCAGTGTATGCAACTTATTTCAGGTAATTTATATTTCGTAATGCAGTAGAGCATCGGTGGTTTGGGGGAATTTAGATGAGCACATCTATACTTAATATTAAAAAATAAAATATGTATAAGAAGAAGAAGAATATTTATTTGCATCTGTTTACATAAACTAACAATTTTGCAAAAACATTTAAAAGACAAAACAGTAAACATTAGAATCAAACAAATAAAAGACACACAATGACAAAACAATGCTAATAGTTGAAAATTAATAAGGCTTTAAAATATACTATCACTGGAACATCATGATTATATAGTATAGTCCTCTTTTGTCTAGGTATGTATTCATAAATTTGATAAAATAGTTTACAATATCCAGATCATTTGCTTTCATAATAAAAAGAATTGGTCAGTTTTGGGCAAATTTCGGAAACTGAGAAAAGCTGTACATATATCTGTTTTATTAGAGTTTATCTTGTTTCTGCCATCCTCCTGGCAGCAAGTCTTGACACAGCGAGGCCGTTAGGCCAAGCCTTGCTGAATTAGCCATACCATCCACCTATTGGGGTAGGGAGGGAGATTTAGATATTGAATATTCATTAGTTTTTAAAAAAATGTCTTTTTAATGTTGGCCCGCTGTCTGCGACGTTGGCTCACCATTAATTCAACCGTCACGCACGTTCCGGTGAGATGTGGTGGTCTGTGTCTGAGTCGTTTCCGGTGAGCTACTCGGCCAGCAGACATGTGTTGTTTAATGTGGGGCCGATGTCGTAGACAGTGGCCCCACATTAAAACAACACTCATGCCAGAGGTCAATCTTGGGTCAAACAGAAAAAATATCTTTAGAAAGTCCCCACTCCAATAGGCGGATTCAACCCTGTTTCAGCAAGGTCGGTCTACGACCTCAGGAATAGCCAGCCTTGCAGAGGAAGATGGTTTCTGCTAATGATGAGCATTTCATGAGGAAATGTATCGCATCTTCGACATCACCAAGTTATACAATAGTAATATCAAAAAGCTGGTTAACGACAACAGGTAAATAATTAGATAAGCATCTACATGTTTTCTATGGTATTGTGCATCCAGCTATAAGGAGTATTCTCACACTCTGCGCAGTGATTTTCACTATGAGACGTATTTCGGTATCAGCCCATATCGCACTCTAGTTGTAGTTGAACTGCAATATATGGCAATTGTGAATTGATCGTGTGAGAAAATACAAACGTTGTTCATTAGTCGTGCGATATGTGAAAATACAGCACATGTCCAATGAATAAGATGTTCGCCTAAAGGCTCACACCTTATTCATTGGACGAGTGCTGTATTTTCCCATATCGCACTCAAATGAACACCGTTTGCATATCATATTCGCATATATCTATGATGTAGCATTATCTTTTTCTTGGTATAAATCATTTGTATCTTTTTTTTAACAAAATCTCCTACTTTTTATGAACAGTAAAGTGTTTTCTGACGTTGGACCACCATATACGACGCTGGACCAACATCACCCCCTGTGCTGCTAGGCCCGTATATATTCGGTTTCAAGCATGTTTTAGATCAACATAAATCTTTTTGGTAGATGCTTTATAGTTAATCCAATAATTCAATATAAGAGATGTATTTTTTTCATAGATATAAATATGTTTCGTCATATAAATCTGGGAATTGCGTTTGAAATTCCAGCTTCAAAAAAATGAAAAATGGAAACAGCAGCACAAGGGTTAAACCGTGTACGACACTGGTCCAACATTAACCCAACATTGTTTGCTGGGTACTGTGGAGGCCCTGGTACAGTGGTCAAAGCTGTCTGCTTGGAAAGTCGGAGATCGCGGGTTCGAGCCCCACTCTGGTCTTCAATTTCAATAGAAACAAAATATTTCTTCCCGCTCACTTGTAAAGATTCAGTATCGTGGGGAGCCTCCGTGACCGGAGGTAGCGTGCTCGGCCTCAGACCACCAGGGCTCGAATTTTGAATCCTGTGTCTGGAGGACAGTGTCATCTCATCCATATCACCATCCTTAGGAGGAAATTCTCCTGGCTCGGTTTAGCCTATATGTGCGCAAAGGTGGCCTAAAACCCCATTCATTTCATAGAATGTGGGCGTTCTATTAAAGCAGCCCCTTGGGATGACATCAATTTTGGTTTTACTTCCGCACTGAAGTAGTGTATCCCACGGATCATGTTTTTATTTTTTTAAGGATTTTTATATTTTTACAAATATTTTTATTCAACATTTCTATGAAACCAGAAGAAACCCAAACAAACTATTTGTATACCTGAAGGACGATTGAAAGTTTTCACAGCATTGGGCCACATGCTGATGGCATCGGACCAGCGTTGGGTAGACAATCAGTGCTGCAGGTGTGTCCTCCTGTGTCCTGACTCTGAGACACCAAATATCCCCCAATTAGCGGTGACTGCTCTGATCTTACCGTCTGATACGTGGGAATATGTGATGGAAAGTGCTTAATATTGCTGACTTGTTTTGTTTACATGGCAATATACGACCTGGAAATACAACTATTTCGCTCTTTTTTGGTGCTTTAAAATTGTTTTTTGACTTTTTCGTATTTTTAGCTAAGATCAGTATGCTATATAGCTTCATATAAATTAAATTTTCAAAATTGACACCATTGAAAATGTCTCATCCCAAGGGGTCCCTTTAAACTATACGGACAAAACGTTTGGTAAAGCGATTCTAGAAAAATGAGTTAATTTGGGTTTGTATTGGTAAAACAAAAGTTCAGTATCTAGTGCTACAAAACAAAGCGTTTAGGGTTAAACAACTGTGACTGTCTATTTTCCATTTTATTATCTATTTTCAAGGATAAGCTATTTTTTTTTGCCCTGCATTGCATAAAATATAAAAGAAAACAAAACGAGCTGATTACTTTAAGATATATTTTCCATATAATTAGTTATTTTGCTTTGTATTTCATCGAGTACTGGCATACTGACCGCCGTGTTAAGGCAAACAGCAGTAACTGCTTACTTTCCAAGTCAGCCGTTATTCCTGTTTATCATTCCACTGCAGTAATGTAAAGAAAACAGCAATTGCTTATTGTCAACAAAACAGTTACTTTCCATGTAAGTGGTTAATATATTTTTTTTTATTACAGTAAATGCGAAGATAAACAACAAACAAAATCTCATGTTGCCTTAGCATATATATATATATACTGTTTTCTGCCTGCCTAGGGGTGATTATTGACCAGTATAGTAAGCAGTAACATGTTGCAATGACAAACATTGGTGACGATATGGAAAGAAGTAAGCGGTTACTGATCCATGCGCTGTTTTTTCCCCACCTCAGAGGGGGAGGGGGGGGGGTAATGATTTTACGTGGATTGTGTTCGTGTGAGAACCCGTAACAATGGCTATAAGCTGCCGCATTGAAAACACCAGCACAATAGATTGTCTGTTGAGAACAATGGAGGCCCTCAGCCACAGCAGATTATGGTGCACTGAGTCTTATAAATAGTACTGTCCTCTGTAGCCTCATTATCAACCCTTGTGCTGCTAAGACCACATATATACGGCTTCAAGCACATATGATATCCAATAAAATGTCAATGAAAATTACCTACATATCCCCACAGTGTCTATTTCTCATACGTAAACATATTTTTCGTCATTTGAAGGTGGAAATTGCGTTAGCAATTCCAGCTTCAAATGAATAAAAAATATAAGCTAACAATACAACAGAACTAAGGTTATCCCTTGAAGCACCATTATCTCTTTCATTCGGTTTCATTATCGCATCACATCAGATATCTGAGCACAATATATAGGAGAAAATAGTCTAACATCCCTCAAACGTGGCATTTTTTTTGCTAAACTTGGTATTTTTTTACATCGAGACATTTGTATTGAGCTTAACCCTTCTAGTGCCGAGACCGACTTTAGACGCCAGAATCTGATGTCTATAGACGTCAGATTCTGACGTCTAAAGTCGATCCCCGTACTGTAAGTGTTAAATGGATTAATCAATTACTGGCTCGGTTTCATTTTCTACAGACAATTATCCATACCAGCTGTTCAAACATGGTTGCGCTGGGAGTTTTTGGTTATGCAAGCATTAATTTAAAATGTATACATAATAAACAACAGGGCCCACCCGTACTATCGAACAAGTTACGATGTTTTGTAGGATTCGGATTGGTCGAGATAGCCATCTTGCTTTCTTGCTTACTTCCCTGCTCGCTTGATTACATGCTGGCCTGCTTGCTTGTTAACTTTCTGGCTTGTCTGCTGGCTTCTGTGTTTGTTTGCTTGCTTGCTTGTTTGCTTGATTGTTTGTTGCTTCTTTGCTTCCTTGCTTGATGTCAGACTGGATTGCTCGCTTCCTTGCTGGCTGGCTGGCTTGCTTGCTTGCTTGTTTGTTTGCTGGCAGACTGGCTTGCTCGCTTGTTTGTTTGCTTTCTTGCTTGCTTGCTTGCTAGCTTGCTAGCTTGCTTGCTTGCTTGCCTGCTTGCTTGCTTGCTTGCTTGCTTGCTTGCTTGCTTGCTTGCTTGCTTGCTTGCTTGCTTGCTGCCTTGCCTGCTGCCTTGCTTGCTTGATGGCAGACTGCCTTGCTCGCTTGTTTGCTTGCTTGCTGTCTTGTTTGCGTGTGTGCTTACTGGCAGACTGGCTTGCTTGCCTGTTGGATGGCTTGCTTGCTTGCTGGCAGATTGGCTTGCTTGCTGGCAAATTGGCCTGTTTGCTTGCCTGTTGGTGAGTTTGTTCGCTGGCTTGCTTGATTGCTTGCTTACTGGCTGTTTGGTTTGCTTGCCTTCTGCTTGCTTGTTTCTTCGTGTTGCTGTAATCTGCCCGTGTTGTCTTTGCTCGTTTATCCTGTCAGTTTGTAAGTTTGCTACACAGAAACACTCCTGCCGCGTGTGTCTGTGTATTTAGCTCGTTTCTCTTGTTTTGATTTACCTCTTCATCGTATCTTTTTTTGCTTGTTTGTTTGTTTGCCTGTTTGTTTGTTTATTTTTTTGATTATTTGTTTGTTTGTTTGTTTATTTGTTTGTTTGTTTGTTTGTTTGTTTGTTATTTTTCCGCATGCTGTGTGCCCGTATTACCCCCTCTCCATTCCCTTGCTCTTCTTCCCCTCATCACCATTTATGTGTCTGTTTGTTTGTTATTTACCCGTACCATGTGCCCTTATTGCCCCTATCCATTCTCTTGTTTATCTGGTCCTCTTTCCCGTCCGTCTCACCCAGATAAGCTCGCCTTACACGTGTTCTATATGCAGATCTCTCCTCTACATGCAAATGAGATGCTAATTAGGGGGAAGTCTGCCCGCTGGCCGAGAGATTGATCATAGGCGGAGATGAAAAAGGCACCGGAGCGTTACATGAGACAGTCCGACAATCCGCTTTGACTGCTTGTCTCCGCAAATACGAGACGCGAAACAATGCGGGGACAATGTTTGCCCACCGTCTACGACGTTGGGCCAACATTGCCCCCTCATTGGGTCAGCGTCTCGTGCTGGATGTTTGTCATTTTCATTATTCTTACATAACACTCATCTATCGCATAATTGCCTATTTGGTAATAATCCAAATCCCCGACAATCTTTTCCAAAACCCTATAATTACCCAGCACACAGGGTACATTGAACCACTGTTGGCTCAATGTTCGCTCACCGTCAGCGATGCTGGCCTAACATTAAATCCATATTGCAGGGAATAACTTGTCTGATGTAGCGGAGCAGTCTGCTACACAATTTTGGGCATATGCTACACAATAATATTTTGGTGTAGCAGTTTTTGGCATGGAGAATAGTAGGCCTAGTTTTGCACATTCGCGGCTGCTAAACTTCTACACAATTTTTCTGGGACAAATTATTCCCTGTATCGGCTTACTGTATCGTGTTTGTTGGGTAAGTATTCATTTCACACCATAATACGTAGCACTATGATACACTTTAAGCCTCACAGCAATGAAATATGTATACACCATGGAGACCAAAGGGGTTTTGCAATTAGAAATCACCATAAATGTTTTCATTAGCACTTTCCGCTTTATTTGAATACATATGTTATGGGTCTACTACCATTAGAAAAAATTTTACATTAGAGTGCGGGAATCGATTTTTTAAAGTCAGATTCTGACGTCTAAAGTCGATCCCCACGCTGAAAGGGTTAAATAACAACAAGATGTTTTATAAAGTCATATAATTTCAAATTAAGTTGATCCTCGCGCTGAAAGGGTTGAGAGCGAAGAGTCCGTTTAATTGGCAGATTAAAACACCGGTATTTGCAATAATTGTTTGGTTTCGAGTTAAAGGGACCCCTTGGGATGAGACATTTTCAATGTTTTCAATTTAAAAAAAATAATTTATATGAAGCTATATAACTTACTGATCTTAACTAAAAGTACGAAAAAGTCAAAAAGCAATTTTAAAGCACCGAAAAAGAGTGAAATAGTTGTATTTCCAGGTCGTATATTGCCATGTAAACAAAACAATCAGCGATACATCACATATTCCCACGTATCAGACGGTAAGATCAGAGCAGTCGCCGCTAATTGGTGTCTTATAGTCAGGACACGGGAGGACACACCTGCAGCACTGATTGTCTACCCAACGCTGGGCCGATGCCAGCAGCATGTGGCCCAATGCTGTGAGAACATTCAATCGTCCTTCAGGTATACAAATAGTTTGTTTGGGTTACTTCTGGATTCATAGAAACGTTGATTAAAAATATTTGTAAAAATATAAAAATTCTGAAAAAAATAAAAACATGATCCGTTGGATACACTACTTCAGTACGGAATTACAAATGTTAGTAATTTTCTCTCACTTAACGTTGTGGATCACGGTAGCAGGTGATTAAATATTAATTTTTAAAATTTAAATAAGCGGGAAAATGGTTAAATGTTAACACGACCACACAAACAATGAGGAGCACCGACCATGTGCTGGCCGACGGTCTCCAACACTGGCCCAGCATTGAACCAACATTAAAAACCATGTGGACGGATTCACATATAACGAACAAAAGTTCGTCATATGTGAATCCGGCCACATGTTCGACATAGTTTTCACAGTTTCCTAATATTTATTTTATTTTTCTGTGGCTTTTTTCCTTCTAGTTCGTACTCGCTGTTTACTTTGTGTGAATGAGCGCGCAGCGCGTGGCTCTGCGCAAAATTAACGTCGATACACTGGTTTCAACCTTAATTCGACGAGGCCACCATTAACGTGATCATCCAATCACATTCAAGATATTTTTCTGAAAAACCAACGCAGGATCAGCGGGGTTCGAGCCCGGACCCATGCCTGACCATGCTGTTTAGTCTGCAGCGCATTCTTGTTTTTACAGTGCATTGTATACGTCTGTCCACTCCTTACAGCCATCTTGATTTGATGGGCTGTTTCCTCCTACGTTTATCGATTACCTGATCACAGCGTGTTCCTGTTTTTCAGAGAAACTGTGGCCATTACTTATTCAAACGCTGCGAGTGGATTGATTTCTGTATTCTTTTGTAGTTTTCAGATTATCTAATTTGTTTATATAATAAGCTTGGCCTACATAGTGCTATCTTCTGTGTAATGTCTATAGCTATTCTTTTGTAGTTTTCAGATTATCTAATTTATTTATATAATAAGCTTGGCCTACATAGTGCTATCTTCTGTGTAATGTCTATAGCTATTCTTTTGTAGTTTTCAGATTATCTTATTTATTTATATAATAAGCTTGGCCTACATAGTGCTATCTTCTGTGTAATGTCAAAGAATAAAAATGTTTCTTTTATACAATTTGTGTAATGTCAATTTGTGTAATGTCAAAGAATAAAAATGTTTCTTTTATACAATTTTTCAAAAAATAAACAATATAGTACCCGGTGCTTTTATTGCATTCTCCATCAAGTATAAAAATGTTTCCTGCCTAAAAATGTTTAAATAAATAGGCAATAAGGTATCTGCCGCTTTTATCGCATTCGCCGCTAAGCATCTCCGCTTTCACTGGTTTATAGTTTATATGGTTCATTCTGGAATGCCGATCATTTCAGTCATTTACGTTTCGGTGCTTTCGGTTTTTATTCCGTTTGTTCGCGCTCCCGCTGTCTCTCGGTTTTGTTATTAGTGCGTTTTTTATTAGCCAGATCCACTTCCGTTTGTCTTTTTAATCATATTTTTCACATTTGTATATAATTATTGTTTTCCCATGGTGTTATTTTTGCAGCTTTCTGCCTCCACCACGTCCCCATTTTTTTCTTTCGTCGATTGTTTCTCCTTTTTTTGCGTAATCTTGTTATGGTGAACATGATTAATTCAGCTATCTCAAATCAAATGCCACAGATAACGCAGAAAGCACAAAACATGTGTATAACATTTATACAATGTTCGGGCAACGTCGAAGACATTTGGCCGTCGTTGTATAAATGTTATACAAATGTTTTTGTGTTTGCTGCGAATACAATGTGTTCATCGCTCTGATGAAAAGGCACCCAGTTTTCGTCACACAGAACAAATCACTCCCACAATCAAAGCATGAAATACAACATCTACGCCAGGAATTCATTTACGTCAACAAATTGATTTATTATGTATTTTAAAAAATGATCAAAACTTGTTTCGAACAATGTTTATGCACTTTCTTTGTTAAGCTGGGCCGACAAATGAAATGAAATGAATCGGGCTTTATGCCAATTGTGTGCACATACAGGCTAAATTGGGCCAGGAGAACCTCCTTAGGATGGTGAGATGAGTGAGATGACACTGCCCTCTAGACATAGGATTCGAAATTCAAACCCTGGAGGTCTCAGGCCGATCACGCTACCTCTCGGTCACGGAGGCTCCCCACAATACTGAGTTTTACGGGTGTATGGGGAAGTAACTTTTTTTCTTTCAAACCGCCGTGACTGGGAAACAAACCCCGAAAGGCGACGGTGCTAAGCACTACCCTAGGGCCCCCGCCCAGCTGGGCCGACCGAAACAGGTGTGGTCTAATGAAAGTTTTTTTGAAATAAATAATTTCGGGCGGACTCTGGGTTAAATAAATAATTTACTTCAAGTACTGTTCTATATAAACGTGTAATAAAATGTGAAATTTGGATATTGAATGGTGGCCCCCTTAGTCTGCTGCATTATATATTACTATTGAAAAAAAAAATAATAATCTGTTACAATCTAACAGGGCATAGATTTAGTCCATCATAATACATTTTGTGCGATCTGCTGGTTTAGCAAAGGACACAAAAATACCACACCAAATCACCGATATCGTTTGCACAGTTAATCATCTTCCTTTCAGGTACAAAACTGGAACCAAATTAAAATGTCACTGAATTCCCTAAGATAACGTTAGTTCACCCTAAACAATATAGGTTCTTTAGAAGGAACCCTTGAGTACTAATACCATGCAAACATCACTCACTCGCTCATGGTATTGCATGGTAATAGTACTGAAGGTTTCTTTTTGAAGAACCTATTGTTTAGAGTGTTGTTGTAGATGTTTAGCTAAGCACAATGCTAACCTTTAATGATATATCAATTATTTATAAATGTAAATATTTTAGTAATATCCAAGCAGGAATTGTGCAGCCATTTAAGTTACAAATGAATGAGGCCTACTAACCAGCCGCTAACAGTCAGTTCTGG
The DNA here is from genome assembly GCA_964017125.1 of Flabesymbios commensalis. Taxonomy (NCBI): domain Eukaryota; kingdom Metazoa; phylum Annelida; class Polychaeta; order Terebellida; family Flabelligeridae; genus Flabesymbios; species Flabesymbios commensalis. Next base: position 80,206,118 of record OZ024909.1, read on the forward strand.
AAGACATGGCGTTGTTAGCGTCATAGTAGTCAAACCTGAACCTATTATGTGCGTTCAATTGATCAATAAAATAAGTTATTTCGTCCCCCGCTCTCAGATTGAGGTTTCAAAGAAATACATGCATAATGCTTCTTCCCCGCCAACTCGTGCATATGATACTGCTCCATAGATACGAGATTTTAGCCTTTTAAGCGTTAACCTTTTATACGTCAGAATCTGAAGTCTGTTGACGTCAGATTCTGACGTATAAAGTCGGTCTCCGCACTGAAAGAATTAAAATATTTATAATGGCCGTGGACCCATAGGTATGCAAATGAAGCTGAAAGAGCTAACTGAGATATTTATGATGATTTCAAATTTAAAGCCCCCTTTGGTCTCCAGGGTTTATACAAAAATATACAAAAATACTTCAGCCCTATGAGGGTTAAGCCTATCAGAGCTTTTTGTGTGAGAGGTGTGGTTTAGTCTGTGACACAAAACCAGCTTTCCAAATCACTGAAAGCGCCCACGGGACAAGTTTATGTCTCCCAGAATAGCGAGGTGGCCAATCTATGTAATGGCAACGACATTTCCCCTTTCAAAAGCCTCATTTCCATTCAACCAATCTATTGTGACGAGAGGTGGATGACACGGGTACCAATATAAGCTCCAATATGGCGAGCAGACCAGACTCAATTTGACTAACACCATCTCCCGCTGACCTCTCGTTTGTTTGACGAGATCGTCCTGTTCTTCGGCGTCACCATTGTGTCAAAGGGTCGTATCTGCCACATTGTAAGGTGGCACTAACGACCGTTCAACTCCTCCAGTGCGGGGATCGACTTTATACGTCAGAATCTGACGTATAAAGTCGATCCCCGCACTGAAAGGGTTAAATAAGTTTTAACTTTGTAAAGCGTCAGATTTTTGTAAACCCTGAATCCCTTCAGCGCGAGGATTGACTTAAGACGTCAGAATATGAGTATATGTACGTCACTTTCTGAAGTCTAAAGTCGATCCCCGTACTGAAAGAATTAAACAAGTTATATGTTTTTGAGATAATTTGCCCTCGCCCACAAATCCAAGATGGCCGCCGTATTTTTATTTATGCTAAATATAAATACGTGTACTTCACAGTTTGTATGTGATTTTTTGGCGAGAAAATTGATTATTTTTATTACCAACTATGACCCAATTGAGTTCAAGTTCAAATTGAAGTTCAAGTTCAAGTGTTTATTCTTTAAGCCTCACATGGAGGAATACAAGAAAATAACAGTGAATGTATTAAGCAGAACATACAACATAACACATAATAATGTATACATTATTATACAATCAATAACAGTTTTTTCACTTCACACTTTCTAAAATAATCTTAATGAAATTCGCCAAACTACGTAATCTTGTTTTATCATTCATTATGCTTTTGAATTTGGGTGCCGAAGGGTGTATATGACAATACTTCGGTAGGTATGTGCGTCTCTGATCAGCAAAAAGAGGACAGTTAATGAAATTCATCACCAATTTCTGACTGAGTACATTTAACGCATACTCTTTCAGATCTTGGGATGTTTTTATAAATGCCAGTTTCTACAGGTAATTTGTGATTTTTGCACCTAAAACGACTGAAAACGGTTCTTAATTTCATAGGTAGAAAAGCAATGTAGAATTCTAACGATATATCCGACTTATACATACGGTAATTTATACATTTTGCATTTGATGCTACATCATCTGTCCAAGTCTGAAGGTATTGATCCTTAAGTCTAGTTTTAAAAACTTTTTTTAAATATTCAAGTGTACGGGGTATCTTTTGATCTCGCCAACCATATCCAAACCCAGCAGACAATAAAGTAGATTTGACAAAAGATGGCCAGGGTGAATTATAAATATCTAGATTATACATGTTATACAGTAAATTATACATTTTGACTGACAGTTTTGAGACTGGGTCTGAAATAATACGTGCCCAAAATAAAATACATCTTGATGTGTATTCAATATTCAATGGATAACGGCCCAATTCGCCGTATACCATCGAAGATGTGGTGCTTTTATTAACACTTAAAGGGACTGGCCCAGGCTAAAATCATCAAAAAATCGTTGATTTTATTTCGGGTTCTTAATATGACCATATGATGTAAGCATGTACATAGACTAGAACTGCAAATTTTTATAATTTTTCCGCTGCGCATTTACCAGTTAGGCTAGATATAGAGACGAAATTCCTGATTTGTAATTATTGACAACCATGTCAAAAATAAGAAATACGGGAATTTCGTCTCTATATCTAGTCTAACTGGTGAATGCGCAGCACAAAAATTATAAAAAATTGCAGTTCTAGTCTATGTACATGCTTACCTGATATGGTCATATTAAGAACCCGAAATAAAATCAACGATTTTTTGATGATTTTAGCCTGGGCCAGTCCCTTTAATATATATTTACAAGATATGAATGAGTTTACTATTGTTTTCAACCCTTCAAGCGCTGATATATAAACCATGGAGACCAAAGGGTTTTTTTAATTTGAAATCATGATAAAAGTAGGTATTCAAATGAAGGAGATGTAGCTAACTAAGACAATTATGATTATTACCAATTTAAAAAAAACGTTGTTCTCCATGGTTTATGCAAACATATTTCAGCGCTGTAAGGGTTAACCCTTACAGCGCGGGGACCAACTTTAGTGACGCCTAAAGTTGATCCCCCCACTGTAAGAGTGAAAATATTTCTATTGGCCGTATACCCATAACACAGGTATTCAAATGAATCATAAAAAGCTAACTAAGACATTTCTGATGATTTCAAATTGAAAAACTCTTTGGTTGCAACGTTTTTTTACAAATTAATCCAGCGCTGTAAGGGTTAATATTCGTCCCCCGTTCTGATATTTCAGGTTTCAAAGAGATCAAATGTTTCTTCCCCGCCCACTCGTGCATATGGTACTGCTCTATGCACACGGGATTCTCAATACACTAGAGCCCCGGCATTTTATCTGCTAATGTGAATAATCCTTTCAATACTAATATAATATGAGGATGCTGCGTATCAATAGATAAATATATGATGTCAGCCTCTCAAGCCGTCATTTTCATCTCCGTCCACGCATCCAGACCTGAGGCGGGCTAAGCCTCTGGAGACCGTTCACAACAGCTCTGCTGAAGTGCTTGAGCCCCGTCGGGAATGGCTTAGGCCTACAGGACAAACACATTATCACACGTGCAGTGCACAGACAAACAGAAGTAACTGCTAAACTAAAGTTTATAAAGTATATAAACCAAAAAACCAAAGGATTTTTTCAATTTGAAATCATCATAAATATCTTAGTTAGCTCTTTCCACTTCATTTGACTATCTATGTTATGCGTCCACGGCTAAATTAATATTTTATTGTTTTATTTATTAAATATTTGATTATTTTCGGTGCGGGGATCAATTTCAGACGTCATAATCTGACGTCTACAGACGTCAGATTCTGAAGTCTAAAGTCGGTCCTCGCGCTGAAAGGGTTATTGTTGGGCCAGCGTCGAAGACGTTGGACCAGCATATTTGGTCATCGTGTCATGTTTGCTGCTCTAGTTTAGACACAAACAGCAGTAACGGGTTTCTTCAAATCTAAGCAGTTACTGCTGTTTGTCTTTGAGCTGCAGGATTCTCTTCTGCCATCGAGTACTGGCATACTGACCGCCATGCAAAGACAAACAGCAGTAACTGCTTACTTCAAATGTGATAAGTTACTGCTGTTTGTTTTCGAGCTGCAGGATTATCTTCTGCCATCGAGTACTGGCATACTGACCACCGAGCAAAGACAGACAGCAGTAACTGCTTACTTTAAATATAAGAAGCTACTACTGTTTGTCCTTTCATGGCATGACTAAGGCATGTTTTTTCTCTGTTTTGGATGAGCGCACGTGAAATTAAAGCCGCGCATTAAAAAAAACATCTGTCCAGCGCGCGCGTTGGATGGTTACCAATTTTCGAAAAAACATGCCAATTTAAAAAAGGATTCATTTCAGGAGATAAAAATATTGATCCAGCATTGGGTTTCTTTTTTTATCGCCTTTATTAACTTTTTCAAAACTATTTCCTAAGTTATTTTTATTTCGTAGCCTTCATTATCTTCAACAGAAATTGGTCCATTTTTTTAATTTTTCGTCGCCCTCATCAACGTCCATAAATAAGTCTGAAAAAAATTCTGTGTTTTTTTCCTCCCTCCCTCACTAGATTTTGTAGTGGCCTAACCCAAGAGACCCGAGACGTTCACCACATTCACCTGTTCACTAGGAGCTGCTGGAAATTGCAAAAGTCAATTTATTAAATTCCATACATGCTGTAATGTACATTTTCAAATTCCGCGTCATGTTTGTGTTGATTTTGATTCACGCTGTTTTTTATTATCGCAAATTGGTCCTCTAAATGAGCAAACAACGAGTGTTTTTATTTTCCCGTTAACTTTAAGTTGGTGAAAATTACCCAAATCTGTTTAATTACAGACCAAATATTTTTAAATCTTTATTTTAAATAACAGCGATTTTGTCGGCTATTAAGACGAATTACACCGGTTTTTGATTGCGATTAGCGATTTCAGGTTTTAAATCGAGATTAGCGATTTCAGGTTTTAAATCGAGATCAGCGATTTCAGGTTTTTGATCATGATTAGCGATTTCAGGTTTTTGATCGTAATAAGCGATTTCAGGTTTTTGATCGTGATTGGCGGTTTCAGTTTTTCAATCGAGATTAGTGATTTCAGGTTTTTGATCGTGATTAGTGATTTCAGGTTTTTGCTCGTGATTGGCGATTTCAGGTTTTTGCTCGTGATTAACGCTTTCAGGTTTTAAATCAAAATTAGCGATTTCAGGTTTTTAATTGTGATTAACGATTTGGGTTAGGGTTAGTGTTACAACATTATCTCAATCATTTCACCTTCAGTCCGCTCGTTCACTAGCTCGAGGGTTCGTTTATTCATTCATTCGCTCGTATGTGTTGTTATTGACACAAAATTTCAAATGATTTCATTCAAAAATGGTTATCAGTCGATGATTATTCAATTTCTTCACATACGGTGATAGAGAGGGCATTTTTTCCCGTCTCCATAGGCGGGGGTTGGGAGGGGGGGGGGGCTGACGGAGGTAACTAGAGATGCAGGCTGTGAGATACTCTGAGATGGGCTTGCCTCTGTGACGCTAATGGGTTTAGATCGCCGACAGATTTCTGGTAGTGGGTTGTGACAGGATAAAGTGGGCCGGCTGGCTAATGTTGTTATATTAGCTGTTATATTAGCTGTCGCCAGATGGATTCCGTGTCAACCCACATATCCCACCGGATTCATAAAAAAACACTTCTAGAGTGAAACGACACATTATCCGACGATTTCACAACGCCACTCAAAACCAGAAAAAGAACGTGAAGACCATTTAATGTGCGTTTACAGCCCAAGCCAGGGCGGGCCCTGGAGCAGTAGTTAAAGCTGCTTGCTTGGAAATTCGGAGAAATGGGGAGCCTCCGTGACCGAGAGGTAGCGTTCTCGGCCTCACACTGCAAGGGCTCGAATTGCAAATCCTGTTTAGCCTACAGGTGGCCTAAAACCCCATTCATTTTATTTAATTTTATTTACATCCCCAGCAAAACACGAAACGTTTACTATTACTCTTAACCCTTAGAGCGCTGAATGTTTTTTGAAAATCCTTGGATACCAAAGGGTTTTTTAATCTGAAATCATCATAAATGTCTTAGTTAGCTTTTTCCGATTCATTTGAATACCTTTGTTACGGGTCTACGACCTTTAGAAATATGTTTACCCTTACAGTGCGGGGATTGACGTTAGGCGTCAGAATCTGACGTCTACAGACGTCAGATTCTGACGTCCAAAGTCGATCCTCGCACTGTAAGGGTAAAAGCACTAAGTTATGGAAATTAACTTTTCACCCATTTAGAGTGCCGTCTCGCCACCGCGATCAACAACTTAAATAAGTTGAAAATTACTCTTACATGTATTTGTTTAATGTGAGACCAAAAATAGTTCAATCTTGATGTTTGAACACACATTTCATTCCCAATGACAGGGATTTAGTCGGCTAATAAAGCATATTAACCCATGAGGTGATAAGTTAAATAAATTAAATTTTCACCCACTTGAAGTTGTGTCTCGCTACCGTGACCTACAACTTCAAGTGGGTGAACATTGAGACCGAACATTTTCAGATATTGATGTTAAGCACTCATTTCATTCACAATAACAGTTATTTGAACGGATAATATGACAAATTAACTGTTGGCTTAAAGCGCTAAATTGAATATTTAAATTTTCACCCACTTGAAGTTGTGTCTCGCCACCGCGACCCACAACTTCAATCTGTTGAGAATTACTCGTATTTGTTTAATGTGAGCAAACATAGTCCAATCTTGATGTTTAAACACACATATGATTGTAAAAAACATTGCTTTTATCGGTTAATAAAACAAATTACCCATAAGGACCTAATTAAATAAATTAACTTTTCACCCACTTGAAGTTGTGTCTCGCTACCGCGACCCACAACTTCAAGTGGGTGAAAAATACTCATACTTATTGAATTTGAGACTTGAAGTGTTGCAGCAGTTAGTCTTTGTATGACCGACTAGACTTGCTTCAAATACAAGCACTAACCCAATGTTGGATTAATTCCACGACGCCGGACCAACAAAGGCAGCATTAACCCAGTATTTTGCCAGCATTTTTGTGTTTGGGTTTTGGGCAAAAGGACAGACAGATGCGGGATTTACACGCAGTGGCCAGATAAATAGGCCATAAACAGCTAGCCAGATGAAAGCAATCCCATGAATAGCGGCACCCCCACACAGAGTAAATGATTTGTTTGATGTAACAATGGTCTGTGCGTGTGGGACATGATGGATCTAAGGAATCCATGTGATCCAGAAAATGTCCACCTGTTCATTTTCACATAGTGACGTCATAATATTCAGCTAGCTAGGCTATAAATACCCAATGCATACATTTGTTTTCATATATTTTTTCATACAGAATTATATGATAACATTCCCTGTCTTTATTTAGCTTGTTTCGTTTTATATATATCAGCTGTAATTCGTTTGTTTATTTATTTATGTTCAATACATCATTTACTCAGTTGGCATTCAAGGCAGCGACTTGCAAAGTCTTTATGGATGTCTCCTTACCCTGTAGTGTATATTTTGGTTTTGAATTTAAATACTTTATATTTTATGATGAAATAAACAAACATTCTTTTTCTTTTGTTTATTGCATATACACAGTAACGTCTAAATATTTAGTTGTGTAAATTTATCCTTAAAGCACTAAATTAAATAAATGCTCCTCGCACTCATGCTGTTGGTTTTCACTACGAGACTATGGAGAGATCAGCCCATCTCGCACTCTCTCCACAACGCTTCACCGTTTAGTTTGATTTTGCCGTTTCAAATAGTTATTCGTATGAGAAAATACATACGGCATCGTTGGGTACGGCGAGATGGGTTGATGTCAACACTCGTCACCACATCAAGGGCTCGCCTAAAGGCTCGGGCTTGATGTGGTGGTGACTTGTGCTGAGATGAGCCCATCTCGCCTTCCCAACGATGCCGTATGCATATAATCTTTCACCCACTTGAAGTTGTGTCTCGCTACCGCGACCTTGAAGTGGTTGAAAATTACTCATATTTGTTCAATTTGAGACCGAATATTGCTGATTTTTTTAAAACACACATTTTTATTCCCTATTACAGTGATATTGTATCGGCTAATGAAACGGACTATTGATGGGTTGAAATATACCTAGTTTGCACGGTTGGTTATTTAGTTGTGCAGTGGATCAAGAGCTCAGTAACGCTACATTCTTAGCTGTGGAAAAGGCCGAGGCCGAAGGCCGATGCCTTTTCCACAGCTAAGAATGTAGAACTCAGAAGGTTTTAACTGACTTAAAACACGCCCGAACATAATGAGTATCCCACATAATCAGCAACTCTGTCACACCTGACTGAATTTAACACTATAGGCCTACCATGATAATTGGTCTGTGCTAGGTCAACCATAACTCTCCATTCCCGGCTTAGAATGTAGTGGCTAGACAAAGAAAATAATGTAGTGGTGTGTTTTAATTTACCAAATTACATGGCTGGGGGACCCAAAAAATGACCCCTGTCGCGAGGGCCACCTAAGTTGACATTATTCCTTAAAGCGCTGAAATATTCTTATATAAACCAAGAATCTAAAGCATAAACGTCAGATTCTGACGTATAAAGTCGGTATCCGCACTGCAAGGGCTAATGTAGGGCCGGCGTCAAAGACGGCGGACCAACAGGTAGCCAGCGTCGGCTCATTGTCTCATGTTTGCTGTTCGATCCCCTCACTGTAAAAGTTGAAGGTTGAACCCTATGACGCGAACTGACAGTCGATTGACTGCCCGTTTCCATGACTGCTCATATGGAACAGGCATGGATCGGCTGAGTTATGGGTTGCATCGCGCACCACAGCTGAAAGTCTGTTGGATTTTGATGTATAGTTTGTGATCAGCTCTACGATGCATTGCCAATATGCCTACAGGCTGTATGACGGCACTCCCACAAACAACAAGGGCGACTGCAGTCACTTTCGCTGTGAAAGTTAAAAACATCATAATTGCTAAGTATCATACACAAAGTTGACGAAACCATGCTTAACTCTTACAGCGCCGTGATCGACTTTAGGCGTCAGAATCTGACGTCTGTAGACGTCAGATTCTGACGTCTAAAGTCGATCCCCGCACTGTAAGAGTAAAAATATTTATACTGATCGTACACCCATAACATAAGTATTCAAATGAATCAGAAAATAGAATAGAATAAAACCATTTGATCTCTATGGTTCATATACAAAATATTCAGCGCAAATCCATCAAATCCGTGACGACTCTCTATTAGTGTATATATGTGACGTCAAAATGAAGTGCTAAGACAGACAGACAGACAGACCGACAGACAGACAGACATACCTACAGACAGACAGACAGACAGACAGACAGACAGACAGACAGACAGACAGACAGACAGACAGACAGACAGACAAATAGTTTATTTGGCAAAATGTAGGTTGACAAAAATTATTTGCCAGGAGATTAAGACCATTTAGTAGCTAGGCGTGAGAACCACCTGAAAAAAAACACATAAATAGTTAAGAAAACTATACTAAATATTATACCAAAACTACATTTTATAGAAAACACTTGACAAAACATTATGAACCTAACGATATTTGCTGCAGAAGAGTTTGAAAATAGCAGTGATAACATCTGTTTCCCCAAAAGTTATATATTCTGAGTGATGGGTGTTGCACATAGTGTCTTATTTGGATGTGAAAGGGCACATCGACAAGTATGTAAATTGGCCGATAAACCCTTTTACATCCAAGATGACGATGAAAAATAAAGTGTCATTACTAATAGCAAAACATATACAACATAGCTGATTAAAATGTTGTATTTAAATGTATGGGTCAGGTCGGTATATATGCTGTCGTGTGCATCACTTGAACCCTCTTCAGTGTGGGGATCATCTTTATACGTCAGCATCTGACGTCTAAACGTTAGATTCTGATGTTAAAAACGGTCCCCGTACTGACAGAATTAAAATATGTATAGGAGTCGTAGACTCATAACATATGTATTCAAATGAAGCTGAAAGAGCTAACTAGGACAATTATGATGATATCAAATTAAAATTAACCCTTTGGTCTTCATAGTTTATACAAAAATATTTCAGCGCTACAAGTGTTAAAGTGCAGGTCAATGACCACAGACCAGATTGTCAGAGTATATGTTTGTAAGCCGTGTCGTCCTTTGTGAGGAGGTGGATTGATGTATTTGCTTTACCCGGAAAAATTCAACATGACGCTGACTGAGAGCGATCTGGACCCCAAGGTCCGAAAAATGGCCATAACTTTTTAATGACTGTGCGAGCTGTGAGCTGAGCATGCGGGTATGTAGCATGAATGCTACTGGTTCTATAAAAACTTTTTTCGACCTGATTATTCGCGGCGAGTCTTAGATGTGACCGTTTAGATAAATGTTCGGAGTTAATCTGTGACTGAAACCTGTTTCAACCACTCGGAGTATATGTTTTTTTTATCACACACGTGATGGGTGCAGTAGACGTCAATAAGAGGCTGACAAAGGAATCCTATAAATACGTGACCAAGATAGCACGAGACAAGTGTTTGTCCCGGTAGTATTGACTGATGAGGTTCACAGCCAAGCCGTGGGGGGGGGGGGGCCTAGTCACTAGTGCCAGGCCTAGTCACTCACCTAACTTTCTCCCCAGCAGCCACGAGACGTTAACCCATTGAAATGTTGCTCAATGGATATTTAAATGTATTTGTTTGCTACAAATCGTCATAGTCAGTGTCATTCCTTAATGCATGACACAATGTTAAAAAGAGTATCTGTATGACAAATCTAGAGAGAGTGATTATTTCAATCATGACACATCACTAAATGTATGCTGGTTATTGACATATTAAAAAAAAGGTAAAGGTGCGGGTTTATAGTCTGATATCAAGTATTTCATCCGACTTTCACATTTTACCCCCTGGTCATTGGACCTGTTTATTTGTGTGCTATCTCAACTCCACGGAGAACATACAGTTCTGCAGCCATTTCGGCGCATTGAACTTATCATACATATTGCCATCTCTGTCCTACCAGGTACTCATTTTCACCTGAGTCAAGTGAAGCATTTGAGAGTTAAGTGCCTTGCCCAAGGACACAACATCGAAACAATGTCCCAGTATTGAGAGGGGAGAAACATGATATTTCTCTGAAAATCCTGCACCAAGCGGGATTAGAAACCGCACGGCAGGCAGCGACATTGGCAAAGCTCCGCGCTCTACCCATTGTGCCATGTCCCTCTCTAATGTATATTAGGACCATACTCCTGCTCGGGGTAAGGGGTGAGAGAGGTGAGGATGTGAGGCCAGTCAGACAAGTGTTTATGCTGGCTTCATTGATTTATAAAGACGTCCGAATTACCTTCCTCTCAAAATCAGAAGCCCCTAAACCAATGGTGGATTAACACTTTCAGCGCGGGGACCGACTTTAGACGTCAGAATCTGACGTCTAAAGTCGTCAGATTCTGACGTCTAAAGTCGATCCCTGCACTGAAAGAATTAAAATATTTATATTGGCCATGAACCCATAACATAGGTATTTAAATGTATTGCTTAGCATTGCTGAAGTAAATCATATTTCAGGGCTGTAAGGGTTAACTTATCCTTTGTATTGTTTTGTATTGCTAAAGTAAATCATATTTCAGGCTGTAAGGGTTAACTTATCTTTTGTATTGCTTTGTATTGCTGAAGTAAATCATATTTCAGGGCTGTAAGGGTTAACTTATCCTTTGTATTGCTTTGTATTGCTAAAGTAAATCATATTTCAGGGCTGTAAGGGTTAACTTATCCTTTGTATTGTTTTGTATTACTAAAGTAAATCATATTTCAGGGCTGTAAGGGTTAACTTATCCTTTGTATTGCTTTGTATTGCTAAAGTAAATCATATTTCACGGGCTGTAAGGGTTAACTTATCCTTTGTATTGCTTTGTATTGCTGAAGTAAATCATATTTCACGGGCTGTAAGGGATAACTTATCCTTTGTATTGCTTTGTATTGCTAAAGTAAATCATATTTCAGGGCTGTAAGGGATAACTTATCCTTTGTATTGCTTTGTATTGCTAATGTAAATCATATTTCAGGCTGTAAGGGTTAACTTATCCTTTGTATTGCTTTGTATTGCTAAAGTAAATCATATTTCAGGCTGTAAGGGTTAACTTATCCTTTGTATTGCTTTGTATTGCTGAAGTAAATCATATTTCAGGGCTGTAAGGGTTAACTTATCCTTTGTATTGCTTTGTATTGCTAAAGTAAATCATATTTCAGGCTGTAAGGGTTAACTTATCCTTTGTATTGCTTTGTATTGCTAAAGTAAATCATATTTCAGGCTGTAAGGGTTAACTTATCCTTTGTATTGCTTTGTATTGCTGAAGTAAATCATATTTCAGGGCTGTAAGGGTTAACTTATCCTTTGTATTGCTTTGTATTGCTAAAGTAAATCATATTTCAGGGCTGTAAGGGTTAACTTATCCTTTGTATTGTTTTGTATTACTAAAGTAAATCATATTTCAGGGCTGTAAGGGTTAACTTATCCTTTGTATTGCTTTGTATTGCTAAAGTAAATCATATTTCACGGGCTGTAAGGGTTAACTTATCCTTTGTATTGCTTTGTATTGCTGAAGTAAATCATATTTCACGGGCTGTAAGGGATAACTTATCCTTTGTATTGCTTTGTATTGCTAAAGTAAATCATATTTCAGGGCTGTAAGGGATAACTTATCCTTTGTATTGCTTTGTATTGCTAATGTAAATCATATTTCAGGCTGTAAGGGTTAACTTATCCTTTGTATTGCTTTGTATTGCTAAAGTAAATCATATTTCACGGGCTGTAAGGGTTAACTTATCCTTTGTATTGCTTTGTATTGCTAAAGTAAATCTAAATCTACAAGTATCCACCATTTAATTGATTCCACGACTCAGATTATCTCACGAGGATCACCTTCCAGTGGGGAGAGCAGTGGCGGATCCAGGATCTGAAAAAAGGGGGGCGCCCATGGTTTTGGGGGCTTGCCCCCAAGATTTTTTGGTAGATTTTAGCCAATTTAGGGGACCTTTTGAAGTATTTTGGTGAAAATAGGGGGGGGGCGCGCCTGCTACGCCCCCCCCCCCCCTGGATCCGCCACTGGGAGAGTGAAGTACTTGTCCTGCCCTATTATGATCACCTCTCGACGCGCGTGGAGAGGAGAGAGGGGGGAGGGGAGTGATGTTAGCCAGACAAGTGTTTATGCGGGTCTTATTGACTTATTAGGACGACAAATAACCCCCATGTTTATCCATGGACCTCCATGTTTATGTTGATCTTATTGACAAGGACTCGGGACACGGATCCCGATAAGGAGACAGGGTGGGACTCTCCGTAGTGAAGATGTTATTGAGATGTTATTGACAGGAGTCTGGTTTATGGAAACACTGCAGGTTCTTATCGACTGTCCCAGAATACATCTGACTGGAAAGAGGGAGGGGGGCTAACTAATTCCACAGCGCCTAGGTTTTGCATCTTCATCTATCCAGTTGTCTGCCACCGGCAGAACCTGGATAATCCGTATATGTGCTATGAGTTCAGAACCCCCCTCCTCCCTGGCCAATTGACAGTTGATTCAGGCGGCCCAAACAATCTGACCTGAGTGTGACCTCCACGCTGCCGTCAGTAAACCGGTGACGTCATAATGAATATTCATGTTGCTCGCACCCCTCATTTTCGTACCCGTTTCACACACACCTGTTGTCAAGGTCAGACTGGTAGTCTGACGGTCAGACCTGATACGGCAAGGTGAGGTTTTGTCATGTTTCAGGTAGTTAGCTGTACTTAGTAGGTCTTTAGGTTGCATCGTCTTTCAGGTAGGGAGCTGTACTTAGTAGGCCTTTAAATGTTATGGTAGTTTAGCTAGTTAGCAGTACTTAGTATGCCTTTAGGTGTTATCGTTTTTCAGGTAGTTAGCAGTACCTAGTATGGTCTTTCAGGTAGTGAGTTGTACTTAGTAGGTCATTACATGTTATGGTCTTTTAGGTTGTTAGCTGTACTTAGTAGGCCTTTACATGTTATAGTCGTTCAGGTAGTGAGCTGTACTTGATAGGCATTTACATGTTATAGTCTTTTAGGTAGTTAGCTGTACTTAGTAGGCCTTTACATGTTATAGTCTTTCAGGTAGTTAGTGGTACTTAGTAGGCCTTCACATGTCATCGTATTTTAGTTAGTTAACTGTACTTAGTAGGCCTTTACATTTTATGGTATTTTATGTAGTTAGCAGTACATAGTAGGCCTTTAGATTGTATCGTCTTTCATGTAGTTAACTGTATTAAGTGGGCCTTTACATGTTATCGTGTTTCGAGTAGTTATCTGTACTTAGTAGGCTTTTAAATGTTATAGTCTTTCATGTAGTTAATTGTAGTAGGCCTTTAGATGTCTTTCATGTACTTAGCATTGGATCAACATTATTGTATTAGCTGTCATTGACGTTGTCTCTAGTGCAGTCTGGAAAACAGCTTCTAGTCATGAAATAATCGTGTTATTCGATGATAACGTGACCAATAGCTGGCTGGTTTGTTTGTGGACGTCTAGGATTAACAATACAGGAGGAGATCAAACAAGAAATACGTGGAGACATACGATAATCAGCTGGCTCAAGCATTGACTGGCGTTAGATGAATGAAGTAGAGGAAACAATACTATATCAATAATGTGGGGATCAAATAGACACAAACAATACTATATCAATAATGGATGGATGAGATAGATACAAATAATACTTTATCCATAAGCTGATGCTATTTAAAACTCAACTTTGCTGGGGTATTGCTGAATTCAGTAGACAAAGGAGTGTATGGCTACATGTCATTCCACATGATATGGACAAAAATACTGTTGTTTGTTTATCCGAATGTTTGTCCGTCCATCTGATCAAATCGCCTGCCCCCATCCACCCACCTACCCATCCACTCATCGACCCATCCACCAACCAGCCCGCCGCCTGCTGCCTGCCTGCTTGTCAAGCTCTTGAATATTCGAGATTCTTTTACTAAGAGAGATGTAGGGATGTCGGACCATTTCCCTTGTTTTATTTCGCTTCCTAATGTTAAGCCTAGCATAACGAGAAACACTATTTCCTCAGCAGACCATTCTCCCCCAGCTCTAGCTAAATTTAAAGAAGAAATCAATAAAGCTAACTTATCTGATCTAGTGCAACCCGCCCTCATGTCGGACCCTAACATAAGCTATAATAATCTCGATCAAGTTTTTTCAAAAGCTAAAGCTTTACACATCCCAATAAAACAAGTCAAATTTGATAAAAAGAAACACAAAAAGAGTCTTTGGATAACCAAAGGTATAATTAAGTCCCTAACTTGTAGAGATAAGCTTTATCGATCTTTTAAACAGTGTCGCGTAGGGACTGAAGTTTACAATACATTAAAAACTAATTTACATACGTTTAAGACGATATTAAAACGGAGCATTTCGTCAGCGAAGAAAGTGTACTATAATAACGTTTTTAATCAATATAAGTTTAATATTAAGAAAACTTGGGGAACTATCAAGGATATATTAAATAAGAAAAATAATACTAGTGCTTCGCCTGATAGTCTAAATATAAATGGAGATATAATTAAATTAAATTATTTAAATTAAATTAAATTAAAATTAGCAGATCATTTCAACACTTATATCGCAGACATAGGTCATATATTATCACAACAAATTACTGCTAATTACAACTCCAATGTGTCGTACTCAGATTTTTTCGACAATTCAACCAATTCCCGCTTTAAGTTTTCTTTAGTTTCTGAATCTGTCATTGCTAAAATTATCAATGATATATCAGCTAAGAATAGTAGTGGACCTGATGGTCTTGACACCAAACTTTTAAAACTTGTTAAACATGATTTAATTTCACCAATAACCAACATTGTTAATCAGACATTAAGCACTGGAATATTTCCAGATAGACTCAACATTGCCAAAGTAATTCCCATATATAAAAAAGGTGATTCCTTATTAGCTGAAAATTATCGCCCAATATCTCTTCTTTCTAGTTTATCGAAAATATTTGAAAAAGTAATGCTTATCCAATTAAAACAATATCTAGAGGAGCAAAACTTACTTTATAAAAGTCTATATGGCTTCCGTGAGAATCACTCGACTGAATATGCAGCCCTTGAAATGATAGACCACATTTACAATAATCCTGATAACGGTAAAGTACCATTTTCCATATTTTTAGACCTTTCCAAAGCCTTTGATACTCTCGACCACACTATTCTCACCCAAAAACTAAAACATTACGGTATTAAAGCCTGTGCCCTGAAATTGTTAAAAAATTACTTATGCAACAGAAAGCGGTATGTAGAATTGAATAATGTAAAATCTGAAATGTGCGAAATAAAAACAGGTGTTCCCCAGGGCTCGATTCTGGGCCCATTACTATTTGTTATATATGTCAACGATATTTATGAGGCCAGCTCTATTCTTCATGCTATAATTTATGCCGACGACACCACTTTGACTGCTAATTTAGAATATTTTTTTGCTAAAACAATAAATAAATTCAGAAATAAATAAAATTAACATCTGGCTGAAAGCAAATCGTCTTCCTCTTAACATCCATAAGGCAAAATTCATGCTATATTACAAGCCTCCCAAAAGGGTACCAATTCCCGTCCTCAAAATAGATAATACTGAGATAACCAGTGTTGACACCTTCAATTTTTTAGGTCTATTAATAAATACAAATTTAAGCTGGAAAGCTGATGTAGAGAAAACAGCAGGAGAAATATCAAAAGCTATTGGAGTTATAAATAGACTAAAATTTGTTGTACTCCAAAATATACTGGTGACTCTATATAATTCATTAATTTTATCACACCTTAATTATTGTACACTAGCATGGGGTTATGAACATAAACGCATCACTAAATTACAGAAAAAAGGTTTTAGAATAATTCATATGGCGAGATATTCTTCACACACCGATCCTCTATTTAAAAAAATACGTTCTCTTAAATTCAAGGATCTGTTTGTGTTAAATATTCTAAAATTTTACTATAAACTTATGAATAACAACCTTCCAGATTACTTTTTACATTTAAACAAAGTTGTCGGAGCACAAACTCATAGTTATAATACTCGTTTTAGAAATAATGTTAGACATATTCAACTCAGGCACGAATATCGCAGGAAATGCCTTCATTATGAAATTGCCAGAATTGCAAACAATAATCCACCAAATATTCTTGAAAAAGTGTACACATACAGCTATAACGGATTTATTTTATATATAAAAAGCCATATGTTGAAAATGTACCCCGACAATTGTCATCTGGAAAACTGTTATATCTGTAGCAGGCAATAGTATAATATAACGCCTTCACTATATTTACAAAAATTGCTCTCATTTATAATAAGTGTTATTTTTATGTTTTTATAAATTAATCCACAATATAATTTAAATAAATCTATTCATTGATAAATGTTTTCACTAATGGGATATTGCTGTTTATTGAGACGTAATATTTGGCTATTAGCCCTACCCGTAGGGCTGCTAGACTATGTGTGTGTATGCTCTTTTCCCCGTCTGGTAGGCTGCTGGTCTCGAGTACGTGAGCTGCCAGGGACCCAGCACACACAAGACGTTGAATCAATGTTCAGTAAACGGCCGTCCAGCGCCATTAACCCTTTAACCGCCAAATTATTCAATTTGAATTTTCACCCACTTGAATTTGTGTCTCGCTGACGCGATCCACAACTTCAAGTGAGTGGAAATTATTCAGATTTGACAAAATGGAGGTCAACTCTTTACAAATCTTGCTGGTTGATGTCACATTTTATCTTAAACATATTTAAAATGTGGCACTTAATGTGGTAATAGAAAATAAAAACCCGAATATATGCGACATCGGCGGTTAAAAGGTTAAACCAACATTGATTCAACGTCTTGTGTCCGCTGGGGAAGTAGAGGTATAGACTGTTCTATGCTGGTAGCACATAGACCATACCAGGGAGGGAGGTGGGGGGTCGTCGGTTTACTGGACTACTATGCCAGTTGACACCTGGCTGAAGGAAGGTGAGCTGTGATATTTAGCAAGGTGGTCCGTGGTTAGTTTCTGGGTAGACATGTAGACAAGATGCGGAGGATAAGTGATAATAATACTAATAACATGATTTTTCAGGGCAATATACATTGTTATTATCTCTCCGAGGGCGGGGGCCCTAGGGTAGTGGTTAGCACCGCTGCCTTTCACGCCAAAGTTCGGGGTTCGTTTCCCGGTCTCGGCGGTTTGAAAGAAACAAAAATGTTTCTTCCCCATCCACATGTGAAAGTTAGTATTGTGGGGAGCCTCCGTGACCGAGAGGTAGCGTGCTCGGCCTCAGACCGCCAGGGCTCGAATTTCGTATCCTGTGTCTGGAGGACAGTGTCATCTCAATCATCTCACCATCCTCAGGAGGTTCTCCTGGCCCAGTTTAGCCTATATGTGCACAAAGGTGGCCTAAAGCCCGATTCATTTCATTTTTATTATCTCTCCGCAGATGTCGCTGGCATCCAATAAAAAGCCTCTATTGCCCTAAAAAATTATGTAATTGTTATATTGATACTCAGGGACCGTATGCTTGTACCAGTTACGATATATAGTAGGCTTCGGATTGGTCGAGATGGTCATCTTAACCAATTGAAAGCCTACGATATATTGTAACTTGTACGAGCATACGGAACCCAGGAACTAAATGAAAATATGCATATCACAAATTAAACATATTTAATCAGTTTAATATAAACAAGGGACATATTGTGGTAAAAGAAAAATAATAAAAAATGTCTTAGTTATCAAATAATTAAAGTTATCACGTAATATCAGCTTATTGTTAAAACAGTAGATTCACATAATTATCTACAGTATTGTTCATACATCATGTACATAGATCTTTCTGGCCACGACATCGAGGTTTAAATATACTGAATGTCAAATGGAGATTGTATATAATGTATTGACGCCGTCCGTGTGATTATTCCGTAAACTCTAAATTGAAGAAAGAACTCAGTTATGAAGGATTCTAAAATCTGAATAATCTGCCTCATTAATTCAGATTTGCAAAACTACCAAAGTTCTCCCTTTCCCGTTACCCATTAAAGCGCGGACATACTTGTGTGTAACTCATGGAGACCAAAGGCTTTTTTTCAATTTGAAATCATCATGATTGTCTTGATTAGCTCTTTCTGATTCATTTGAATACCTGTGTTATGGGTTTACGACCATTATAAATATTTTAATTCTTACAGTGCGGGGATCGACTTTAGAAATTATAATCTGACGTCTACAGTCGTCAGATGTTGACGTCTAAGGTCGATCCCCGCACTGTAAGAATTACCATGCAAATCATAGTTCTGTCTTGTCTGTATTTATAGACGACTATATTGACATTTAATATGGTAATTATATAATGTCCTGGAGCAAGTATATGCCTATTGTACATACTCAAAGTCGAAAAAAAAATCAAAAAATTATTGTAATGAATTAGCCAATCTGAATATAATGCGAGTACATCAAATTATTTTGTTATCCTTCAGATAGGCCTAATATCGCAGTTATTACTTGTGTGTATTTACTATTTTGATGTATAATAGGGAATGCATATTGTCCTGGGGCCATGCATATGCCTAATGTGCATTCTCTATGTCGAAAATTGTGACGAATTTGCAAAATCTGAATATAGTACGAATAGCCTTTATGAAATTATTTGTCCTTCTTGATATACTAATCACAGCTGTTTCTTCTGTGTGTTTACAGATGAGTTTGGTGACGCTCACGTCCTGATAGTGTAGCTCACAGCTTGATGATGAAGGCCGACCTTATCTGTCAGCTGGTGTCTAGCACTCTGCCGAGGGACTTTAATTTCTCCACGGTGAATATGAGTTCTGGTCTGCTGGCAGGCGATGAAGACTACATGTATGGCGGCTCGGGGGAGGACGGCAGCGGAGAGACATGGTGGAGCAATCACTCCTCACAACATAACGGTAAGACGTCACCTGCTACAGTATTAACACTTATAACGGAGAGACATGGTGGAGCAATCACTCCTCACAACATAACGGTGAGACGTCACCTGCTACAGTATTAACACGTATGACGCTGAAATACGTTTGTATAAAACATCTAGACCAAAGGGTTTACTCAATTTAAAATCATCATAAATTGTTTAGTTATCTCATTCCATTTCATTTCAATACCTGTGTTATGGGTCCACGGCCGACAGAAATATTTTTTTATTCTTACAGTGTGGGGATCGTCTATATACGTCAGAATCTGACGTCTGTAGACGTCAGATTCTGACGTACTGTGACGGTCCTCACGCTTAAAGAGTTAACGCGCTGAAGGGGTTTACAAATATAGATAGTACTGCGGCAGCAGGTAAATATTATTGGTGCCAGTGGGGCCCAAAAACTAACATTTGTTTTTATGTCTAAAAGCATTATTGGGGTGAGTAGTTCATGAAACCATCGGAGGCCAAGATCAAAAGTGCGTGCAATTTTTATATGACGCCATTTTCTAAGATGGCCGCCATTTGCTCATTTGACGTCTCACCACACCAAATACCCGTCCCATAGACTTACATGTAATATGACCCATACACTCAGGCCTCCCAGCACTCTTCAAGTGGCGAAATGTAAATAAACCTATGTATCATTTTAACCACCAGTCTGTTCTCTTTCAATCTAAGCAATAAAAAAGGCATGTTAAACTGACAATTTTTTTTATTTGAGCCCACAATAACCTCTTGCCCCACTCTCCTCTGATCGACCTAGAAAAAAATTGACCTTGTTTTTTAGAAGAGCCTTGTTACAGCCAGCGCAAGGACTTCCTGTTGGATCTATCTTTCATCATCTCGATGCTTTTGCTACACCAAATCATCACAGAATCGATTTAAATTGGTAGCAAAATGATATATCTGTAATATTTGCCACCGAGGCTGCTGCAAAGAGCCGCATTTTTTAAAAAGAGACTAACTTTCTTATTCTTAAACTTTATAATGATATGAGCGTATGAATTTGTGTGGTGAGACCTTGACACGATTAAATGGTCATGTCTACAAAACTATAGTTATTCCATGATTCAGAGGGAGCACCTTGCGCCCCTCACCTCAGGACCCTCCGTGAGTGGCATCATTTTGTTCAGGTACCGCTACTCAGTGAGAAGCAGCCTGTTAGCACGTCATCTGTGGAGACGAAATTTCCAATATCGCTGATTTTCAAAATGGACGCCATTAAACGTATCGAAATCTCCTGACATACATGATCATATAATCATATGATCATATATTGGCTATCAATCAACTCAAAAAGTTGATTTCAGTGGCTAATCATATAATTTCCATAGCCACGGAATGAAAGAGTCCAGTTGCCATATTGAGTACCTTGCGGTCATGAATAGCGTATTGTTGTTTGCTGATTTCCCATTGATATGGGCCTATGGATCATATTTAGCTTGATTGCCGGAGTTAAACTTTTGTGGAAACTGTGCAATATGCATAAATACAAGATGGCCGCTATGACCGCGATATAAGTGTAACTTGTAATTCATACAATGCACAGGAACATGTAATAACGGGCTTGATGACCAAAACCATGTTTAAAATTTCGATAGAAGCATACAAATTGTTACAGATATTAGCCAAATTGTGGGTTTTTCAAAAAAATGTGTTGTTTACCGCTAAAAAGAATCAAAATGGCCGCTAAATCCAAGATGGCTACCATTTGTGAAAGGTCAAACAATAAATTTATTGATATCATATTCGACAGAATAGAAGCATATTCACGACTATGGTGTATGTGTGTATGTGTAATGTGTATGTCCGTTCCTCACTGTGCTTGCAGGATCTGCCGGCGATGCAGCCAGCTACATGGCTACAGTCATTGTACATGTGTGTCATTGTACATTGCCTTTATGTATATCTGTTCTTCACTGTGTTTGTAGGATATGTATACATGTGCATCATTGCATATTGTTTCTATACATTTGTTCTTCATTGTGCTTACAGGATCTGTCGACGACGCAGCCAGCTACATGGCTACAGTAAAGCTATACCTAGTCACAGTTGTCCATCCAGCTCTATGTGTGATGGGACTAGTCGGTAACATGCTGAACATGCTTGTCCTAACCAGAAGACGCATCAAGGTGGCCATGAACAGCGACATTGAGAAGGCCTCCCATCTGGGCCTGGTGGCCTTAGCCGTCTCTGACACCCTGTACTGCCTTACAGCTCTGCCCGATGCCTTCCTCAGCAGCCAAGAGACCGTCTACACCAGCAAGAGCTTCATCCTGTTTGTCACAATGTACGGTAAAAGCATCCAGAACATCTTCATGAGGGCCAGCACCTGGCTGACTGTAATCATGGCCACAGGGCGATATATCGCCATCTGCCGACCTCTACAGGCACGGTATATAGTAGAGGTCAGGGCGACCTTGACAGCGGTCATCTTGTCCTTTGTCGTGTGGGCGATATTACAGCTACCTAGCTTCTGGACCTTTCACCTTGAGGAGTTTTCGTGTCCTTCAGGGACTATATACATCCTGGACAGTGGCTACTTCGTGCTGAATAAGACCCTGTTGACCACCTGTAGTTACGTGTGGTCAGTCCTGGGCTATGTGATCCCCGTCACCTTGCTGGCTTACTGTAACTTCCATCTAATCCAGGCACTGAGGCAGTCATACCGGATGCGGAAGCTGTACAGGGTTCACACCCGGCGCAGCACGGACAGCAGTCAGATCACCCCCACATTGGTGGCCATTGTCTGTATGTTCATCGTTCTGGTTTCCCCATCTGAGATCGTCACATTCTATTTCTACTCCGTCACTGGCAGTCAGCTCGAGGTCCACAACTTCATCATCACCGTCACCAACACGCTGCACACCATGAACTTTGCCTTCAATTTTGTACTTTATTGCCTTGTGAACCGCCACTTCAGGAAAACCTGGAACAGTTTGCTGTGTTTGAAACAGCACAATACACACTATAATCCGATGCATCGCTGTATCAAGCTGTCTGATAGCGATAACCCCACGGTGTCCACCAGTGTTAAAGCCTCTCCCGGAGGTCACCGACTCATACGAGCTGACGTCTGACAGTCAGTCACCAGTGTCACTGCCACCAACAGTGTCACTGTCACCGACGGGGTGAATGGTCGCCAGGCCAACCACAGACAGTCAGAGACGTGTGTATGACAGTGTCGAATGTCAATGTCACCAGCGGAGTGAATGGTCGCCAGGCCAACCACAGACAGTCAGAAACGGGAGTATGACAGTGTCGAAATTACAAACAGTGTCACTTTCACCAACTAGGTAAAGGGTCGACAGGCCCACTACAGACTCACAGAAACTGGTGTATGCCAAACAATGCCACTGTCAGTAAGGTGTACCGAACTCCGTCATGGCGGCCAGTAATCATGTATATAGTGGCCGGTGTCACTATCAGCGACAATGTCACTGTCAGCACCAGTGTCACTGTGATTACAAGGATGGACGGTCGTCAGGTTTACCACAGACTATCAGAAACTGGAGTATGACAAGCTGCGTTGTCACTGTCAACAACAGTGTCACTGTCACAACGAGGGAATGGTCTTCAGGCCCCATCCACATGCTGTCGGAAACTGATGTATGAAAACAGTGTCAGTGTCACCAACAGGTGCAGCTGTCATCAAAAGTGTGAAAGACATTAAGACAACATTAGATTTTCATTTATAAGGAAGGTCCACACACTGCGAGGGGCAACGGCAATTAACAGTGACTGTTTACTTGAAAAGTGGGAAGTGCCTGCTGTTTGCCCTCGTATGGCACAATTGGAATGGCTTCACGTCCAGACAACAACATACTTTCCAAAACTGGTGTTTGATAATAATCGCTGTAATCAGAAACACTGGCAATTACAATGGAATGACTGAACACTAGGCCCCCAAAAAATATATGTTTGTTTCCGATTTGTTGTCATTTTAACCAGTGGGTAGGTGGGGAATTTATTTTATTTTTTATTTTATTTTTTGTCACTTAAACCAATCGGTAGGTAAGAATTATTTTTTATTTTATTTGGCGCCAAATTCACTTCCATGCATGTCTTATCTGTACATTACATACTGATTTTTTGTTTTTGGACGCTTTTTGCCCCCCCCCTCTCCTTTTCTGGACCTTTTTATTAGTTGCTTTGACTACAGCAAGTAAGTCATCCCTTAACATGCTTAACTTATGGATTTCCTAAAAAAAAAAAAAAAATTTTTTTTTTTTTTTTTTTGGAAATCCATAAAATAAATTTGGGTCGCACATGTTTTGATAGGGTCGGTCGGAAATCGGAAACAAACAATATTTTTTTTTAGGCCTTAATCCCAGCACTGACTATCATAAACTGGTGTATGACAAACAGTGGCAATGTCAGCTACTGTGTCATACACGCTTACCCAATGTTGGTTTGATGCTGGAACAGCGTCGCATTGGACAATATTTCAATCAAAAACAGGTGTGCTCAGGTTCGGGATATAAGGTTGAACATCCTGAGATAGTGCGGGTTTTGATATCATGGCACTGCTTTGTCCCGAAGGGCGCGGCCTGGTGAACAAAACAGGTCCATAATCTCAATAAGAGATTGGGTAATCCCACACTCTCGGCTCATGTAACATCATTATACCCAGATCTATGTGGCCCCTGACTGTCTTTTGTCAAGTTTGTGCGAGGAATGTATAAAGGTCACTTGTATCGTGTAACTGTAAAGCTAGGGACAAATTCAAACAGCAATAACTGCTCACTTTTTAAGTAAGTAGCTACTGGTGTTTGTCTTTGTAAGCATAGGTCTTTGTTAAAAGCTACACCTGTTTATTTTTGTAAGACAAACGGCAGTCACTGCTTACTTTTAGTGGCGGAGCCAAGGGGGGGGGGGGGGTTTAAACCCCCCTAAGAAAAAAATCATCACTTTATTTAGGGATTTCCTTATAATTTGGTGATATACTGAGTGAGAAACAGTGCCCAAAATGCCTTAGATAGCATGAAAAAACCTTTGGAAATAATTTTTTGCCCCTCGACCCCTTTACAGTATTTTTTTTGTCAAATTTTACACCCCGCCCCCTCACTGAAAAGCTAGATCCGCCCTTGACTTTTAAAGTGAGCCGCTACTGCATTTTGCCTTATTTAAGATTATCTAAAATACGGCGGTGATTTTTTTCATTCAAATTACTGTCATACGTCCTCGGTACCACAGTACCACGGTACCCCGGTACTACGTATTGATCAGATCTAAACATTAGTACATTTAACTACCATCATAGTCGTTTTCAATCCGTTTTATTACCAGTTTAAATCGCATTTGTTTGGAACGAAATGTAAAAACATCAAGATTTGCAATTTTTTTGTCTCAAATTAAACAAACATGGGTAATTTTCACCAACTTGAAGTTGTGGATCGTGGTAGCGAGACACAACTTCAGGCGGGTGAACATTTAAATTATTTATTTCAGCGCATTACGTGGCAATATACTTCATATCGTACCAACACAACTGCCGTACAAAGACAAATATGTTGTCAAATACTGTAGATCTCATAATGTTCGCAAGGGTTTTATTTTCGCGAAATTCGCGCGGAGGACAAATTCGCGAATTTAAGAATCTTGCGAAATTATTAATATAATAGCGCTATCTATCATCGAAAATGATGATTCGCGTATTCTAGACTCTGTGTAGTCCCAAAATCACAAATTCGGGAATTTAAACACGCGAAAATTACCAGATCTACAGTATATGACTTTTTGCTTTGCCCTCGAACCACAGACATTCTGAAAGTGGGTGAAAATTAAAATTCTTCAGCTTAGCGTTTTAAGGGGTAACACTGTTAACGACCAGGAAATGTAATCATATTTCCTATTATCACAACACTGTGAAATATAAAAGAAACAGTTTCAATAAACATAAAAAAGTGATAACAAGAGACCGACGCCCAATGGGGAGTGTAGGCCTACATGTTCCAGAAAAAATGAAAAGATTGATGGATTATTAATAATGTTTTAAAAGATCAAATTATTATATAATAACTTAAATGTTTAATTATTATGTTTGTTGTTACGTACAAAGAGATAACATATTTTCATAATTATCCGAATAATGTTAGTTTAATATGTTAATTTATACTGTTTTATTATTTATTATTTATTTATTCTATGTGTACATTAACGCATTCTGTACCCTGGTTGTTGCTACATGTGCCCTTACTCATACCAATCCCCGGAACTCAGAACAATCACTGAGAGCTGAATTGGACAGAAGATGATTATAATTTTGTTTGACAAATTACACGAGGCGTTAATTCATAAATGTCTTAATTAACTCTGTCTGGTTAATTTGAATACCTATGTTATATATGAGTCTCAGCCATTAGAAATATTTAAATTGTGTCAGGGCGTCCTTATACGTCAGAATCTGACGTCTACAGACGTCAGCTTCTGACGTATAAAGACGCTCCCCGTCCTAAAGGCTTAAACCATGCTACTCCACATACTTGAGCGACATCTATAAGTAAATAATTCCATCAATTCCAGCAATCAGTAACTTCCAAATAGAAATATTGTTTTTGAAGCAATTTCAGGTTCGAATGGATGAAAACTAGAAGCAAACAATTCATCCACATAAGGATTAGCATTGTTAAATGTTTTGTAGTTTGCACACAACTTTCACTTGAAGAAACCCTTATGTCGATAGAGTATGCTTTGATGTCACTCTTAGTATTATAAGGTCGTATCTGTCATTTTGTGTCAGATACACTTAAATGTTAATGTCACGATTATAATGACACGAAGAATCAAACTGCACTTGATTTATAGCTACATTCACAACAGTTGACGTCTAAATGTGACAAAGTGTAGATAACCATGGTAACCTATATTTATATTTTAAACGTCATACATGTACATAGAAAAAACATTACATGTTGTATAGTCATAATATTGAATCTTTTTATAAATCGTTTTTATGAATTAGCAATACGAAAAAAACTGAAAATACATTAAACTATTGCCAGTTACGACTCTTTGGTTGTACGTGGGGGGGGGGGGGGTGTAAAACCCGGTATGCTGGATTAAAACGAATATCAATATGAAACGCAAATATGTCGTAACTGACAAATAGAATAGGCAGGGAAGAAATGTATACACCTTGGTCTTACACTGTCATATACATGTATAAACCCGGTATTTAGGACTTGCACTGTTGTGGTTGACACTTCATCAAGACAGTGTCAGCCACAACAGTTCTAGCCCTCAAAATATGTATATTATTGATCATGATTCACTTGAATGTGTATTGTTTGAGAATAAAGACGTCAGATTTTCTGGTCAGTGATCGTGAGTGACGTCATATTGGGTATACGTTATGGGTGTACGCTGATGACGTCATATGTTACCTTGGATATGAAAGGGTGTATCATTCTACCACTTTGTAAAGTGGCAGATGCACCCTTTCATATCCAAAGGGATGATATGTTACCTGATGGTATTATATATTATTATTCTAATTATTATTGTTATAATTACCATGATTACTGTAACATTCTGATGTTGAGTGCCCACACAAAAAACTGATTTCATCTTGGTGATGTAAATGTAGTAAAAACAAAATTACTGATTATTGTGTCTTATTGTTTTATCGTACGCCGAGCGATCCGGATAATAATTCCCCCTCCCCTTGAATATAAACGGGTGTATCTGCCACTTTGTAGAGTGGCAGATAAACCCTTTCCTATCTTAGCGGACAATTAGTTGTCATTGACATAACTGTATGTACACAGTGCTCGAAACTGTTTAAATAACTGGGGTTTGCAGTGCAGCCTCATATAACACTCTCATATAATCCTACAACAAATAGGATCGGTCCCGATGGCTCATTCGTATCGACTGGGGCTTGTAACCTGGAGGTGCCAGATTCGAATCCCGGTCAGGCCGGATATTTGTCATCGTGGTTGTGTATATACAGTGCTCCAAACTGTTCAAAGACATGGAGTGTGCAGTGCTGACTATGGTACTGTGCACTATAAAAAACCCTTGAAGTTATTCGAAATAAGAGTAGGACATAGTTCCGGCTTCGGGTTTCCTTCTGTCGCGATATTGCATCAAAAAAATGTGCAGAAAGCGACGTAAAGCAATATATATATACATACAACAAAAAGGTGTGGAATGATGATGATGGTGGTTGTCGCTGCTGCCGACGTTTCTTCTTCTGTTTCTACTGCTGTTATTGTCGCTACTGTTGTTATTGTTGTTATTGTTGTTGCTACTGCTGCTGCTGCTGCTACTGCTGCTTCCGATTCTTCGTCTTCTGATTCTACTGCTGTTATTGTTGCTGCTGCTGTTGTTGCTGCTGCTGTCGCTGCGGCTGCTGCTGCTGCCGCCGCCGCCACCGCCGCCGCCGTTGCTAACTCTACTAAATCCGCTACGCAGGAAGCATTAAACATTGATCCAGTGTTAATTCAATGTTGGGCCAGCGTCGCAGACGGTGGACCAACATTAAATGAACATTGTTTCAATGTTTCGTGTTTTGTTGCTACATGTTAGGCCTACCCGCTCTGTAAGGTTTCAAAACTGCATCATCCGGTAATTGCTTCTGACCATAATATCAAGTTGCGGAATCCTCTAATCTGATACAGTCCCTGTAATCCTATGTAAGCCGACATAGGGCTACATTCAGGCGGGTGTCGGGATTCCCTGGGACAGATGGCAATCCCTGGATATCACCTACCCCTGCTCTAATGAGGAGAGCTTGACCCTTTTCCTGCTGTGTTTATTTATTTAAATTTTCACCCACTTGAAGTTATGTCTCGCTACAGCGACACACAACTTTAAATGAGTGAAAATTACACGTTTTTTTTTAATTTGCCATAACACATTTGCAAATCTTGGTGTTTAAACATCAATTTCATTTCAATAACAGTGATTTAGTCGGCTAAAAAACTGATTGAAAACGACTATAGTCGTGATCCCCCTTTATCCTGCTAAGTTAATTTATTTAAATTTACAACCACTTGAGGTTGTGTCTCGCTACCGCGATCCACAACCTCAAGTGGTTGTATATTACTCATATGTGTTGAATTTGAGCATTTACAAATGTCGATGTTAATACACACATTTCAATTCCAATAACAGTGATTTGATCGACAAATAAAACAAATTAAAAACGAATAACAGGCAAAGGGTTAATTGGAGAAACACATCATTTACTAAATCCAACAATCCGCTTCCGTCATAATCATCTATACTATGGATAATCACCATGGATACGCGGATGATCAGAGAAGGCTTGTCCATATACTGTAGATCTGGTAATATAGGTATCCACTGAATTTAGCTGATCCTGCTCTACTGAGCATATTTTAACATGCTGAGCACGACAGTAGTCGCAGCCCATTGCTGGTTCAATGCCGACAAATTCTCCACGCCGCTGGCCCAACGCTACTTCAACACTGGGTCTGCTGTATAGTTAGAGGCAGCACCCCAAGCAAACACGTGCTATTTACCCAGTACTGTTTTAATGTTGACCCAACGTTTTCGACGTTGGCCCGACATTGAAACAGCACTGGGTCCTCTACTCAGATACATTAGCATAATGCTGATGTAATGATGGGCCACCGTCTGTGACGCTGGGCCTACATTATCCCAACCAAAACCCATTAAGCTCTAAGCACAAATAAAATCTTGAATATTATTTTTTCTTAACACTTTTTAAAAACGCAACTGTCTGACCCAGCCACCTGAAACGTTATATTCGTCATGTTCATAAGGACTGGTGTACATAAGTGTCAACCGTTTCCCACACACGGCACCCCTCTTTCCCCTAAATAGGACACACATTCAGGCAAAATAAACTTATTAGGCTAATGGCCTACGGCCAGGCCTAATAATGACCTTACACCCGTAACATAGGTATTCAAATGAAGCAACAAGAGCTAACTTAGACATTTATTATGACTTATGCTAAAATAATGCAGCTTTGTAAAATTAAGAGCTGATACGCCTGCACTACGAACTTTTTTTGCATTT
This sequence comes from Flabesymbios commensalis, assembly GCA_964017125.1. Classification (NCBI taxonomy): domain Eukaryota; kingdom Metazoa; phylum Annelida; class Polychaeta; order Terebellida; family Flabelligeridae; genus Flabesymbios; species Flabesymbios commensalis. The sequence continues at coordinate 80,235,792 of OZ024909.1, forward strand.
CGCGTTTCCTAGTATACCTGGCCAACAATGAGATGTTGTCCTAATGCTGCTTTCATATTATGACAACGTCTTATACTAAGAACCAGCATTGAATCAACATTTATAAGGGTGCGATATCAGTAGCTAAGATTTCAGTCCTCGGTCAAGCCAGTACAGTCACGATGGGGCTACGATATCAGAACTTGCCATTGTGACTAGTATAGGACACGTACGTAGGCACATCATCTGGAACCCTTGGGAAAACATTCAGTCAATGCCAGGCCAGCGTGTTATTGATATATCGTAATTCTGCAGCTTATTTGCTTAATTTGGTATAAATCTCCTTCTCTGTTTTTATTAAATGTCGATGACGTGGGAGGTGAAGGTCACAGACCACGTGACCTCTGAATGTTATTGACATCAGGGAATCTGTTTGGCGTGCGGTATAAATTCAGCGACAACGCTGACATTATAATCACCAGAGAAACCCCTTTATGGAGCTGTATTCGGGTCAAAACTGTCAGGAAGTCATTCGACGCAAACTCTCGTTCTGATTTAATGACATACGTTTTAATTGACGCATTTGTAATGTTGCGTACCTTATCTTAATCGACACACTTGTGGACTTTTTTAGTTGCATAAGTTAATTGAGCCGTAATCTCATTTTAATTGACATGCCTGTAGTCTGCTTTACGGCTATACAAGTTAATTGAACGCGTCCCGTTCTTCTTGACTGTCTAACGTTCAACTGCGATTGGCATTGCTGTTGACGGGGAATCATGTTAGTTGAGTAATCTGTGTTTTAGCCGACTAAGAACGAACGCTCATCCAATTTAGCGCAGTGTTTACAGCTCTACATAAAACACGTGGAGATAACTTGGCCCTAATGTGATCTGTCCCAAGGTCACATTCAGGGGCCGTATTCTCGTATTCTCGTGAGTTCCGCATCGTAGATTTTTGGAATTTCCTCAAATATTTCCGCATTTTTGTTTTTTTTCCGTAAGTGCTATTCTCGTTAATTTTACAATGCGGAACTCGCCTAAGTTTTAGGTAAAAGTTACGGAAAGAATGTGGATGACCTAAATTCTAGGAAAAAATGGCGTGTTTTGCATAAAAATTAGGTTTTCCGCAAATAGTTTGAGAATAGCGATTTACGGAATTACGCAGTTACGGAGTTCCGCATTTTAAAGTTGCGGAAAAATCCTAAAGTTAGGTGATCTTCACGAGAATACGGCCCCAGGGCCAATAATAATTGTGGGGTTCGACACGTGGTTTACACTTGTTCCTCGCCGGCAACAGCGCCATCTGGAGAGTGGAGGAGAATTATGGTCTGTCAACATGGTAAATAATGCTCAACAACAAAATGATATAGGCCCCTATATTAATGTTTATTTATTGATGCTATTCTTCAGTTATTACAAACATTGATCACTGTTTCTAATATTGTTGTAAAATAGGCAATCTCATGGATTATACCCACCCTCACCCTCATTTCGTCCCATTTTCACTGAATGACGTGCTTTTAATGGACTTTTAACATTTAAAATCCCCTATTATCGACAGTTGGGTATAAACCAGGAAATAATCACTAAATCAGATAGCCGTAAAATATATGTTATGGTTAATATAAATGACATAAATAACATTAATGATTATTAATTGTAATATATTTAACGTAGACTAAACAGATATAGATCTAGTAGTAGACTAGTGCATCTCTCAAGCTTAATTAGACCAATATCTATTTCATTTAGCCTTTTTTGTAGTCTAGCGGCGTAGCGCATTACCCGGTATCGTAGGTTATCTTCTAATTCAGCAATTATCTATCTATAGGCTATAATGGGCCAATTTTTATAGAATTTTGTTTGTGGTGTTGGTATCAACTCATACAAGAAAAAAGGTCAACACTTTTTAGAGCATGTAAAATAAAATATATGACGTCTCTATAAAGTCATGTTTTTTTCTCACTTTTTCAGAAAAACTTGAAAAATTCAAAATTGTAGGGCCTACATCTTTTTAACCATAATAGATACTATAAAAATTATATAAAGCTATAAAATTGGTCGGGTAATCAAATCAAATCAAATCACAGTTGAACGTCAGACAGTCAAGAAGAACGGGACGCGTTCAATTAACTTGCACAGCCGTAAAGAAGACTGCAGGCATGTCAATTAAAATGAGATTACGGCTCAATTAACTTATGCAACTAAAAGAAGACCACAATCGTGTCGGTTAAGATGAGATAAGCAACAATGCCAACATTACAAATGCGTCGATTAAAACGTATGTCATTAAATCAGAACGAGAGTTTGCGTCGAATGACTTCCTGACAGTTTTGATCCGAATACAGCTCCATACCCCGTGTGCTGAAAGTATATTAAAGGGACTAGCCCAGGTCTAAAATCATGAAAAAATCGGTGATTTTATTTTGGCTTCTTATTATTACCATATGATGTAGACATGTCCATAGACTATTACTGCAATTTTTTTTAATTTTTGTACTGCGCATTCAACAGTAAGGCTAGATATAGAGACGAACCTTCTGATTTCTAATTATTGACAACCATGTCAAAAATAAGAAATACGGGAATTTCGTCTCTATAGGCCTATATATCTAGCCTAGAACTGATAAGTGCGCAGCACAAAAAATAAAAAAAACTTTAGCAGTTCTAGTCTATGGACATGTTTACATCATATGGTGATATTACGAAGCCAAAATAAAATCACCGATTTTTTTATGATTTTAGACCTGGGCTAGTCCCTTTAATTCATCGACAATGCTGACAATATAACCCACAGATAAAGCGTTGTGAATCTACGCAATGAACCCTTACAGCACTAAGAATACACTAATATGAAATGGGCAGTGCCCAAGAAGCCCACGGCCTAACCAGTGTTAAACTAATAAGCATAGGCATGAATAAAATTAAATTAAATCTGTACAAATTGAGTCTAGGCCAAGGTTACATAGGCCCTATAAGTATAACTTGCTTTGCATGTATTTAAGGTTTTTTATAGGCCTACTATAGGTCATACGCCCAATATCGCGAACCACGTTTTTTGCCATTTAAAAAATATTTGGTGACTAAATATTATTTTTTTCAACTTTATTCAACTTGCCAAGTTATCCGGCGCCTATTTCTGCCGTTTTTTCGGCAAAAAATACTTTACATCGTCTGATCCTTTCTTTGTCATGTATAATGACAGGTGCAAGTCATTCATCATTAGAGCGGTGGGCGATATTAAGTGAAATTCGCTAAAAACGTTATACATAACAAAGAAAGGATCTCCCAAGTTAAAATATTTTTCAAACAAAAATTATACCTGGAGATCGCCGGACATGTTAGTGAGTTGAATAGAAGTAAGAAATAATAATTTCAGCTGGTAAATATTTTGTAAATGGCGAAAAACGTGGTTCGCGATATTGGGCGTACGACCTATAGGGCGTAGTCTAGTCTAATAATAATAATGACGATTTATATTGACAAAGATGGTAAAATGTCATTATCGGTGTACACCCGATGCAAACAAAAATTAAATCAGACCATTTAATTGTGCTGGGTGGTGATTTCATTAAACCTATATAGTACTATATCTGGTATTGACTGAGACAATAGGGTGGTGAATCCGAAAGCAGCAAACAAATCATAATGCGAGCTGCTTTTGTCAAGCCTAGATAGACAAATTCACAAATATATCCTAAATCAATGCCTGGACAAATTTATACCAACCAAAATTACTTCCCCTCGGGAAAATCTATCTTGGCTCACTCCTAGCATCTATTCTAAATTACTTGAGGGCTAATAGTTTTTAAATTATTACTATAGCATGTTCATGGTGTTGTAGTCATGGCTATTAAACTAAGGCTGAATCTATGACGTCATAGTCTCCCAACTGTATTGTATTTTTACTGGAATTTATGAATGAAATAACTTCAATCTATGACGTCATAATTTATCATCTGGTTTAGTGAACTGTATATTTTATTATTGAATGCGATACTATCACTATTCTAGAATACTACAGTACCACTGTACCTATCATGCTTCACCATAGCCTATGCCATGGCTATGCCAGGCTAGGCCCTAGAGGGCTATTATATATTTTCATACCATAACCATGTGGATGTGTTCTTATGATTATCAAAGAATACTCCTCTGCATATGAATTGTATCATGGGAGCGAGCTCTCCCTTGGCAGTGCCTATACATATTAGCCCACGGCCTGGGCGCGAAGCGCCCAGAGCCGTGGGCTTAACGGTTAATGTGCACACGGGTCAAAGGTCAACTCTGATCAACACAATCAGGAAGTCAAAAAAGTTGTGTCATTTTCTACTCCCGATAGAGGTATGTTCTGCCCATGCGCAGTAATGAGGTATTCTGGGTGTTTACTGACATTTAGTGCTGAGTTCTCAAAATGATCAAGCATGAATTTACTTCTTTCAGTCTTTAATAAACCTATAAGTTATGTTATATGTTCAATGGGAGCATTTTACGTTTTGAAATTTATTTTATTCTAAATGTTAGGTCTAGTCTATGTTTTGTATATAGTCTAGCCGTTTCTCTGGAAATGTTAGGATTCCCTTCACTTTTCATGATTTTTGCAAAGTCATGGTCATGGTTACCATGACGACCACGTGACAAATCAAGGTATCTTGGCACAAAATATTTAGGCTTATCAGAACCAATGGCAACAGCGAGTTAAACCAGATCATATAGATGAAGCAGAGCGCAGTAGGCCTATGATGATGTATTCTCATCTACAATGACCCTGCTTGAATCTAGCCACAGAACTGGAATACAGTTCTGTGGATCTAGCCTATATAGCCTAGCCGCCCTAGGTCTAGACTATACAAAGTTTGTATAGAGGTCATTGGTCTGAACAATCAGAAAGAACCAGGCGCGGATCCAGAGGGGGGCGCACGCCCACCCCTTTTTGTGCCTTGTAGTGCCTTGTAGGCTAGGTCTACTCACATCAGGGGTGGGCAGACGAAATGAGTCCTGTCGCTACAAATGACTATTTTTAGGTTCTCTGAATGGTCATTTTTTAATATTTACATTACAGATATTTTGCTTCTGTCGCCACTTGCCCACCTCTGCACATGCTTGGGGTTATAGGTGACTGTAGATCCAAGATCCCATGTAGTCTATTGCCCATTCAACCATTATTTTATAGGCCTATCATACTAGGATAATTATGAATTATTGATGTAGCCTTGTACTATACTTGTAGTTGTACATGTTGTACATTATAATCTATGCAATACTATCACTAATATGAATAGGCATGCCTAAAAAGCGAGCGGAATTATTATTATGAACTAAAGTAGGGGCTCATATAATGACATAGGCTATAGGCCTACGTATATGTCAATGTAACGTGAGGATAACGTGTAGGCTAGACTACACAACAAATGGCAGGCCCTGCCGCAGGGTGTTGAGCGATCCATATATTGTCGGAAGGCCCATGCCGCCCACTTGCGAGCTAGCTAAAGTCTAAACCAAACAAAAAACATTGCCATTGGGCCCTGCAACACTGAGTTAGATTACACTAGGCCTACTATTTACAGAAATGTAGTGTTATCTACATCGTCAGTGTCTAAAAAAATAAAAACGGAAGCAAATTTTTTAGATGTCGTCCAAGTATGTTGTAGAAATAGACTAAATGAACTGTCAGTGACTTTGGTCTTAAATAACTTTGCAATGGAAATGTTCTCGCATGGAATTTTTCTACTCGCTAGGTGGTGTATACATTCACATCGGCGATAATCAGGGACGTTGACGATGGATTTTTTCCTGTAAGTATGTGGGGGATGACTGAACTTTGACCTCAACAATACTAATCAGGAAACAAGATGTCAGCGCCCATGAACACAGACGACGAAATATTCAATCTAACACTGTAAACATTTGATTTTTGCCTTTCCTTGCTGACACCCGTTGCTGTAAGAGCTCGCTCCCGCGAGGCCACAGCTCGCAAGTCCGCTCGCTACTACCATAGATTAACCACATATAGATGCGTCATAAACCACTGACCAATGGGCGATTCTGTCACACGGCGCACCGCAGCGCCCCCTGAGTTTAAATTGGGTCATTTCTGCTGAATTAATATGGCGCGCATAGCTATACTGCATGTACTGCCCAGGCATCTATAGCCTTTGTCACTGAACTATCCTGTAGATTCTATTATTGAAGGTTTATTGGATCAATGTACTCATAATTTATGACACCTACATGACCTATGGATAGACTAGCTAATCTTAAAAACATCAATATTTTGTAGATCAAGTATAAATAGGCCTCCAACACACCCAGACTACACTTGCCTTTTCTTCTTGAAGCTGAGCCTTGACTTGTGCCAGGGTGTGTCTGGGCGGTGGTATATGTATACAAAACAAGAAGGCATCCGATCTGATCTGATATTTCCGTTCTTCAATGAACCAAAAAGAAGTTTGTCTAAATTTTACCTCCAGCCTTGGACATGCATGTCCAAAATGAGAAATACGAGAATTTTGCCCCTATGTCTCCCTTTACAGTTTACTGGTAGGTCTATATAATGCTCAGCACAAAAATTTCGCAGTTCTATTCTATGTTTAGGCCTACATCATATGGTCATATAAAGAAACCAAAATAAAATTGGAGCCTACCGATTTTTTGATTAGTTTAGCCAGATTGTGTCGCTTTAATTATACTGATTCATGTAATTATGGGGCCTAATGATTCTAAACTAAATATCAGTGTTCACATAAACAATGTTATTTATGATAATACGTGTAGGCCTAGGCCCTAGTAGGCCTATGGCTATGCCTAGAGGCTAGACTACTATAAAAAAGCTAGCAAAATTAGGGCTAGGCTAAGCATATGCATATCATTATGGCTTAAGCATATCATTTTTCAGGTGGGCCCCTCCTACTAGTAGACTATAGACTAGTCAAAAGATGGTGGGGGCGTGGCTTATCTTTGATCAATCCATCACACCCATAGTACAGTGATAAGTCTATACTATACTCTATTTCACCAGGACCTGGGAGTTGATTCGAATCGAGAAATTTTCCGTAATACAATTTTTTTTATCACAATTTTCAGGCATTGTTATCTACTCACCTTCCCCCGACTAATGGTAAACACATTATATCATTTACTTTGACATATTCGCCATGAATCACCTGCAAATTTCATATGACTTTAAAGAGCCAACAGACCGCCCGCCATGTCAGCCGGAACGAGACTGAAAGACTTCAAAACATTGACAACCTTTGACCTCAGAAATCGGTGGAGCTAAATGTTGAATTATTACGCAATTTTAAAAAGTAGTGCAACCAATAGTAGGAACGTCATAAACCAACATGCAAGTCATTTTTGGTGTGCTTAATATCTGTTTCACTGAAGACACTTATCATTTTCTGTATGACAATAATTCATTTATTTATATTTCCCACCACTTTTTAAAAATCTACTGCATGTAACGTCATACTCATAGGGCCTACTGTGTTTCTACGGTATCCTCTACACTGTGCTATGGCATCCAGACGTGTCGGACCCTATACTAACTCGGACCCAAGAACAACTGGGATCCTACCCCAACTCGCACACTACAAAATCAGACACTATGACAGACCAACTCGGACCTCATGCCGACCCGACCCCACGATTATATAGTTAACTTGGACACTACAATTGACCTGTCAATTGAAAAATAAAGTAAAACACAGTCGAACCGCATTATTAGGCTATACCTGCCGTCACATTTAAACTGGAATCGCATGGTTTTCGCCGATTTCTCCGTCGATTCTGGACCGATTTCCTTGAAATTTTGCACAGTCCATCTTCTGTTCAAATCCTAACAGTGGTGAAAAAATTATATTAAAATTATATCAGATATTTCAAAAGTTAGACCATTTGACATGTAGGCCCTACAGGCCTAATAAAATCTAGAATACGTTTAATCGGTTTATAGAGGGACGTCGTAATTTCAATTTATTACATGTCAAATGGTGTAACTTTTGAAATAGGCCTACGTTATGTAATTTTACGAAATTTTCACGGAAGTTTGTAACGTACGTTTTAGTGTTTTCATGAAGTCTGTTAGGAATTGACTGAGAGGTCGGCGAAAGACATGCGATCCTGGTTGATCAATTTTAATGTGACTTTGGGCTCAGTATTAATAGCCTGTAGGTAGGCCTACAACTCGGACACTAGGGCCTCCTTGGACGCTGCTGATATAGGTCTACCTATATATAGCAGGTCTACCTATATATAGCATATTAATCTTAATAGTTGAAAAATAAAGTCAAACACAGTCAAAGCCTGTAGGCCCTACTTATAGGGCCTAACAGTAGGCCCATCTATGATCTATCATTATATGTTTGAGACTGTAGGCCTGAGAATGTAATTTCATTGCGTGTTTTGGGCCCACAACAATGTGATCAGGCCTAACCCTTTAATCGCCGGTCCTGAATGTAGCCTATATTCGTTCTGTACAATTGTTTTAATTTAGCAATTCTTAAAACATGTAAATGTTTAAACGTGACACAGATCAGCATTATTTTGCTTTATTTTTATGAGCAGTGTGACGTTTCATCTGTGGATATCAATAGGGCCTATAGGGCCTACTGATATGGACACGCTATGCCTGGCGTTGGCGGTCGCTGCTAGTATAGCCTAGTACATAGGCCTATGTGTAATATCTATCTATCTATCTATAAATATAACAATGTATTAACACTCCCGAGATATGATGACATCTTCATTGTGCTCCGTGAAATCGCCATGTGTAGTTTTAACAGATTGAAGTGCGACGTTAGGCTGGAATGGAAGGTGTGAAGGATCTACACCGACCCTGTGCACGCTATGGGATCACAAGGTGTGATTAAGAGAAGGCCTAGTAGTATAGACGTTCTCGATAGAAAGTTGTTGTTTTTTGTATACATTTGAGAGATTGGCCCGGCATTGTGACTTAATCAGCTGCATTGTGTTCATGCATGAGTGGGCTGTATGTTGCGTAACTTGCCGTCACAATGAAAGACCACATTAAGCTCAAGTAGTCTTAATCAGTTTTAATTTACACTGACGGCCAGGCCAGACAGTTGAAGTTCCAGCGACGATGAAAGAGAGAAATGGTGTAGGCCTACTTATGAAATGTGTTACATAGGCCTACACGCAACAAATTGTTAATATTGGCCTCCTTGCTGTGATCTTACACAGTTGAGTTGTAAAACAGGAACAACTGTCATACGGTGGTGTAACATGATCGTCATAATTATAGTGCCGTGAAGCATAATACAGAATCATTAATACCGCTGGATCTATCTATACATACATACATACATGTACACACATATACTTAAGTACGGTACATACATTGTCGAGAGATCAAAATAGAAGGGTGCAATCCATGGGAAAGTTTAAGAGCTGCTTTCCAAGTGGACCATGCATTAAGGTCTATTCATGGTGAATCCTATTCATTGCCGTGCGCATTATGGCGATAAAATTATACTCAGTGCAATAAAGTGGCGAATTAACAATATGGGGCCTATATCCATATTTGAATTGCTTTTCTCTACGAAAAAAAAGTATTATGGGCCCTAAGCGTAATTTATCAAACTGTTCTAAATAGTTTTACAAATTTAATTTAAAAAGTCGCTTCAAGTGATATATTATTTATTGTGATACATACTCAAAAAGTCGTAATGTATTTTGACGAGTTTTGCCATTGGTGATTACAGCTCATATTTTTTTCTCCATTACGATTATAATCATGATTACAGGATTTCAAAAAATATGATCATGATTATGATTATGATTACAATGTAATCGATTAAAAATCGTAATCGACGATTATGATTATAATCGAACCCAACCCTGGTCGTCGGTTTATCTATCTTTTTCGCTTTAGCTGCAGTTTAAACCTACTAGATAACTAAGATTAGTGGCAGGAAAAGATGACAACGCTTGATTAAATCTTAATCCAATGATCATCTTGTGGTGTTTGTTCCATTATTTTGACAGGAAATAGAACTACGACGGATAATTGGAAGTAACAATTTTACTGCCATCAAAAGTGGGTATTTTTAAATACGGCTAATTGATACTTGGGATAAACAACAACGCATAAATCCTCTGATATTCTATGTATTCATAGTTTATATGTAGGAAAATTAAAGAAAATGAGAATTACTTGTGCATTTGTAAACGAGGTGAAAACAACATAAAATATAACCTTGTAATTACAGTGAATTGATTACAAATATAAACATTTAACAAATATTCAAATACGAAAAGATACAAATAAATAGACAGATTACAAAAACATATCCCACCAACGCACAACATCTTGACACAATGATGGGCCAATGTTGGGCCGATGTCGTGGCCGTTATTGTGCCAGCATTGGGACGATGTGTTGTGTTTTCTGGGATAATACACACACAATAACCAGTTAAAAAAGGAGACCTATAAATATATGATAACAGAGTGATAATAACATATACAATTATATATATACAGGTACATTAAGAGTAAAAATAATTATTAAACTGTGAGCATGATCATTTAAAAAATATAATTTATATATAGGCCTACATTTCACTTTAATATAGAAATATTCACACCTGCAACAATAAAAAATATTTGGATATTTCACCACAACATATCACAGCAAAGTTTATATAAACAAGCGTACTTTCTTTAAAATCTATACACACTTAATAATAACTTATATTAACAATATAGTAAATGCAACATTATATAAATCAATATCTAATTAATATACAACAACAAAACAAACAACATATACAATTATATATCGGGTGCATTAAGAGTAACAATTAAACTAGATCTATCTACCTATCGATCTATCTATTGATCTACCTATCAATCTATCTATCGATCCACCTACCTACCTATCTACCTATCTATCTATCTTTCTATCTATCTACATATATATCTATATATCTATCTACAAGAAGGGCAGGTCCAATTTACTAGTACGGTGTTCTCATCCACCAAACAAGCCACATGGCATGCCACCATACAGGCTCTCACTCCATCAGCACAAATAACCCATCCGGGATCACCTGACTTCCCTTTCTTCAAGCACTTGATGCAGGTGGTGGTGCCAGACGATCCTATATCTGCCACCGCCTGGCACCAAAAACACCGCCAAACAGTTCCATCGCGCGTTGTTTTGTCTGCCAATCTTCTGGATGGTTGGGGTGTGCAACACCTGTGCTGCCAGCGCACACAAGTGTCACACCCCAACCATCCGTCCTTGTCCTGACGGTCTCCGCAGAAGGCGCAGCCAACATCACCCGTGAAGCTCATGTCGACATCGCCTTCTGCGGCTTCCGAATCGCTGTCTTCGTCCTCATCCATCTGAATTATTACGGGATCGATAATTGGAGCATCATCCAGTTTCAAATATCTGCAACAACAAAGCATAACGTCACCATTTCTCATCTTACTAGTGGTATGTTTGAGAAAATCTGTCATGCATTTCAGAGACCCTAAAACTTACTCAGCTTCAATGCCCCGACAATGGGCAACCGCTCCAGCCCAGATGCCCTTTTCGTTAGCCTTCTCACGTGCTTCTTGAAACAATCCTTTTACGTCTTGTAGTCTTCCTGTTTTATTTCTGGCTGCGACGTAGTCCTTAAAGAAGAAATAATAAAATGTCATAAAACATGTGATCAAATTAGTATTTGTGTCAATATTCAAGAATGTGGCACAACAAGTTAATTTTGTAATGAATATATACCTACTTTTTCGAATCCCCATAGGAGCTCTATGGGGTTCAGCGCGCAGTGGTAAGGCGGCAGGCGCAACACTTCGATATCTTTAGCGGCGGCCATTTGGTCCACGATCATTACTTTCTGCACTCCAAGTCCCTTAGCTGCAGCCACTAACTCCTCTTTGTGGCTCTTGTCACTGTAGGGTACTTCTAAAATATACATAGATTTTTTTAGAACAACATATTGAAGATGTAAATCAGGGAGATCATACTAAACATGAACTCAGTGTTCACCGTCTCAGTAAATTAAATATATGTGAAGGACTCTAAAGGAATAAATGAAAGTGGGTTTATGTGCACATATAGGCTAAACAGCGCCAAGATGGTGAGATGAATGGGATGACACTGCCCTCCAGACATATGATTCTAAATTAGCCCTGGGGTTCTGTGACCGAGCCAGTTCATCTCTAGCACAGATTCTCCCCACAATACTGAATCTTTACTCGTAAGCAGAGAAGAGACTTTTTAAACTTGAAGGCCAGCTGTTCTTAATGAAGTGATGAAACATGTCTACTGTTATCCCCCACTTTTGATGTCAGTGAGCGTGATTCTATCGGGGATTCTATCAACGCTGCTGTACATCGATTTACATTGCCAACAGCCGTAGACTATGTTCTAATAGACTGGGATGTATTTTCAGTGTATACCTTTCTCATCCAGCCACTCCTGGATGTCTTTTTTTTTCCAGGCTGAAGTTGGTGTTCGCGTTGATGGCACCACCACAGAGTGATATGGTGCATTGTCCATCACAACGACAGACCCAGGTTCCAGTGTTTCCACCAATGCGCCGAACCATTGCTGAAACCTAAGCAGAAAAACAACAATAAATAAAAGTACTACATGTATTACTAAAAACACTGAAAGTAATAATAATAAAAAGGTTAATAAGTATTATAGTACAATACAAATAAAAATAATAGGTGTAATAATAAAAAAATATTACTTATAATAATAATTAAAATATTACTAATGACAATGAGGATGATGATAATGATAATAATACAAAAAAAAGAAATGATTTTACCTGGGTCCGTCCATCTCCTCATGATATTCCCGAGTGGACCTGCTCTGGAATATTGACAGAGCATCCCGGTGGAAGCCGTCCTCCGAACCGACGTCAGTTATGATCCACCGGGATCCTCTGCCAGGGGTGAACGGTACGGCACGGCCCTCTCCTCCTTTGTGCCACTCGGAGCCTCGCGCGTGCCCCGCGTTTAGCCATGTCTCATCTGTGAAGTATATCTTCTTTCCATGCCGTCGGCAAGCTGCCAATCGACTGAGGTATCTGTAAAGAAAAATAAGCTTGATAAGTAATTTTCATGAAAGAATACCATGATGATTTATGTTATAACGTCAAAAGTAGCCTAGGTCAAGCTTTTAAGTCATTTCTTATCATACAGGGAGATATTGCAATAGCAAGTTTCACATTTTTACAGACACCATTTTCTAGTGGATAGATAGAGACACACACAGACAAGCAATCAAGAGAAAAAATGTCTTCCCGTTCGCAGCTGCGACCCTCACAGAATCTACCCCTCCCTCTTCAACAACTATATGTGATATTCGCAGAATTTACCCCCCCCCCTTTCAACAACTATATGCGACCCTCCTAGCCCCATAGTAGATCTACATGATATAGACTACAAGTGTCTCCCATATCCCTGTAGCCTTGTAGTTGTAGGCCTAGATTTTTTTTCTGATAGACTAACCTTAGCCTATCAGTGTCTATAAGTTACTAATAATATAGGGCTAACCTATAGTCTGTTATAGTTCTATAAACATCATAAATAGCTACGCCTGCATAGCTGGGGCCAAGACTGCGAGGTCTCATCATCATGTGAGCTGCAAATAGACTTCAAATAGATTTTAGGCTAATTATTATAGACTAGACCAGACTACTACAGTAGCCTGAGTAGATCTCGTCTAAACTTAAAGGTTGGTGAAATTAGAGATTTTAATACCGTTAATAGTTAGAGTAGGCCTACTAAATGTAGGCTAGATCTAGTAAGTAGTAGAGTAGAATAGAACTTAGAAGTCCCACTCCCAGCGCCAATCGCAATGACTGCTGAGTGATGATTTATAAGCCTAAGCCTGCTCCCCACACCATGTTCAGATTGTCGCCACAATTTCTGACCCAATTTAAAATCAGATGGCGCTGCAGTCGCCGTGTGACAGGTTTTCAATATGGCGTGACATATCTAATATGAATAGACATGCCTAGAAAGCGAGTGCAAATTATTATGAACTAAAGTAGGGGGTCATGTAATGACATAGGCTATAACATAGGTATAAGGCAATGTAACGTGAGGATAACGTGTAGGCTAGACTACCTATACCCGCCGTCAGATTAACTTGTATCCCATGTTTTTCGCCGATTTCCCAGTCAATTCTCAATCGATTTTGACGAAATTTGGCAAGGACTATTTTCGAGTCACGCGGCGACCACCGTGAAATTTTCATATAAAAATATGATGTAGTTCAAAAGTAAGACCATTTGACATGTAGTAAATTTGAAATTACGACGTCCCTCTATAAACCCATTAAACTGGTTAAATTAAAGTTTGTTTTTAGCCCTGAATTGCATTACATGCCAGATGGTCCAGCTTTTTGGCTAAACATTATTTTCCAATGAAAATTTCACGGTAGTCGCCGAGTAACTCGCCGAGTAACTCGCAAATAGTCCATAGACTATATACTCGCCGTCAAATTAACCAGGATCGCATGATTTTCGGCGATTTCTCCGTCAATTCTGAACCGATTTTCTTGAAATTTTGCAAAGGTCATTTTCTATTCAAATCCTAACAGTGGTAAAAATTTCGCAAAATTATATTTAATATTACAAAAGTTAGACCATCTGAAATGAAATGAAATTCTAAAATTAGTTTAATGGGTTTATAGAGGGACGTCGTAATTTCAATTTATTACATGTCAAATGGTCTAACTTTTGAAATACGATATATAATTTTACGAATTTTCCAGGGATATTAGGATTCGGCTGAAATATGATTGTTACCAAATTTCATGAAAATCGGTTGACAATTGACCGATAAATCGACAAAAAACATGCGATCCTGGTTGATAACTTTTAATGTGACTTTGGGTATAGGCTATAGTCTGTCCGACGGTGGAGGATAGTCCAAAATGAAAGTTAGCGTTTCGGTATCCAGTCAGTCAATTCTAAAGCGATTTTCATGAAATTTTGTAAACCCTATTTTCTAGTCAGTTGGCATCGATCCTGAAAATTTCGTGAAAAAATATTGTGTAGTTCAAAAGTTAGACCATTTGACATGTAGTAAATGTCTATTTATGACGCTCCTCTAAAACATTTAGAGTATAAACCCATTAACTTGCATCCCGGTTTATTCCAAGAATTGCATTACATGTCAAATGGTCTAACTTTTGAAATACTCAATGGAATTTCGCGAAATTTTCAGGGATGTTGCCATATGACTAGATAATAATGGTTACACAATTTCGTGACAATCCCTTGAGAATTGACTGACTGGATACCGAAAAGATGACCTTCATTTTGGACCATCCTCCACCGTCGTACAGACTTTAACAAATGGCAGGCCCTGCCGCAGGGTGTTGAGCGATCCATATATTGTCGGAAGGCCCAAGCGGCCCACTTGCTCACTAGCTAAAGTCTAAACCAACCAAGCGAACAAACATAGAGGCCTGCAACACTGAGTTAGATTACACTACTATTTACAGAAATGTAGTGTTATCTACATCGTCATTGTTTAAAAAATTAAAAGCAGAAGCACATTTTTTAGATGTCGTCTAAATATGTTGTTGTTGTTAAATAAACTGTCAGTGAGTTTGGTCTTACATAACTTCGTAAGGGAAATGTTCTCGCAGGGAATTTTTCTACTCGCTAGGTGGTGTAGGCTACACACTCACAGGAAGTGAGACATGGGCGATAATCAAGGACATATCCCATAGAAATTCGTCTCTACCTCTGTGCTGAACTTTGACCTCAACAATACTAATCAGGAAACAAGATGTCAGCGCCCATAGCCATGAACACAGACGACGAAATATTCGATCTAACACTGTAAAAATTTGCTTTTTGGCCTCTCCCTGCTGACGCCGGTTGCTGTAAGAGCTCGCTCCCGCGAGCTGGCGAGTCCGCTCGCTATTATGGTTAATCTATGCTACTACTACTACTACTACTGTAGCCTGTGTATATAGGCCTACCATGCCTATTATATGTCAGACTAGGGGTATTATAATTATATTTTCATATCATGTGGATGTGTTCTTATCACAGAATATTCCAGTGCATATTAATATAATATAATTTGTATCATGGGAGCGAGCTCTCCCCAGGCAGTGCCTACTCATATTAGTTGTTATATAATATGTTTGTATAAGCCAAGAGATCATAGGGTTTTTTTAATTTAAAATCATAAATATCTTAGTCAGCTCTGTCTGCTTCTTTTGACTGCTCATAATATGGGTCAACAACCATCATACATTTTTCTCATTCTTTTAGTGCTGGGATCGACTTTACACGTCACATTTATCCATCTGGGAATATTTATATCATTGTACGCACATATCCATTACTGGCAAGTAGTACCTCTATCCTTTGTTCCGGGTGGGGGCCCTAGGGTAGTGGTTAGCGCCGCTGCCTTTCACGCCAGAGATCGGGGTTCGGTTCCCGGTCTCTGCGGTTTGAAGGAAACAAAGAAAATGTTTCTTCCCCATCCACGTGTGAAAGTCAGTATTGTGGGGAGCCTCCGTGACCGAGAGGTAGCGTGCTCGGCCTCAGACCGCCAGGGCTCGAATTTCGAATCCTGTGTCTGGAGGGCAGTGTCATCTCATTCATCTCGCCATCTTCAGGAGGTCCTCCTGGCCCAGTTTAGCCTATATGTGCACAAAGGTGGCCTAAAGCCCGATTCATTTCATTTCATTTTATCCTTTGTTCCACTTGTTCATAAGAACAGAATAATATCCCTGTACGCCCATATCCATTACTAGCAGCAAGGAGGTTATATATAACCTCATTGTTATAGAGCCTCCTTTGTCCCGGACTAGGTTATTACCAGCAGGAAGTTTGTTGCAGCGTCAGGATATACCCGGGTCGCGTGACTTGTCGTTCTCATCCCAATATAAACAGACCCCGTTAGACCCATGTCACTGCTGATCTAATGCATTCTGACCTCAGAGATTATATCTCTGATACCACACACTCAATACGCTGTATGCACGCATGGCGATTGACCAGATTTATCAGCCGTTTGTGAGCGTTACCACGTGATTTTATAACCATTCCTATAACCACGGAACTATTTTGGTGTTCACTTCCACTCATTATTTATCCTTTTTTAAATATTTAATTTGATCATAGAGTTTGCTACAGGTAAGGGCTATTTATTCTGTTTAGTAATGGATAAATAGAACCAGCACAATTCGCATGTCATTCATTTATATTTGCCATTGTTTTGAAGCAGATTGTAAATTCTGTCAGAAAATCATAAACATGGACCTTCTCACAGCAGCGCGTAGGCGGAAAAAGTAATCCATTGAATGTTTTCTATTTCTCTGTGAATAGAAACTCATATGTGGTGGAGTAGTGGTGTTTTAAATTTGCCATATATATTCAGGACACTCAAGCGTGTTTATAAGGTTGGTATATCAACAAAACTGCTCAAAATGAGCAGTTTCTGTCGAAACATGGCGTGTGGTTACAGAGAGAGAGAGAGCGGGGTTGACCTGAGCGACATCTATGTGTGGAGAATGGATCTAATGGCGACAAGCACAAAACATTCACCTGATGCTGTTTTAATGTTGAGCCATCGTCTGCGACGCTGGCCCAACATTAAACCAGCACTGGTGAATATTTTTACAGTGACGACGCCGCTGATCTCACCAAACAACACATTATTTCCCCAGGGTAACATAAGGGAACGCAAACACAGACATACGTGGAGAGGAGAGTAAGCCTGGTATTACCAGGTTACGGCGCTATCTGTATTACTATTATAGACTGACTTCGATGGTAATTTGTCTCTGAAATATTTATGAAGTTTTATTAAATGTTGTAATAAATGTTGTAGTAAAAAGTACACTGCCTGTATGGTCTCTGATAATGGATAAGTCCTAACTGAACTGAACTGAGCTAAACAAGAAGTCATTATTTGGCAATATAAAAAAGATGTACAAAAAATAAGAGGGAAAAACTGTTATCTGCTAGTAATCTATAAGGGTTCTTCAAATAGGTGAACATTTAAATCACATAATTTAGTAGGTGAGCACTGATTTGATGTTACCCCACTCCCTGCGACACTGGTCCAGCATTGGGTCAGCATTTGATCAGGGCCTCTTGTTTAATGGGTTGTCAGCTGTCAGTTTCTAATGGGGACATTTTTGATCCCGTTGAAGCTCAGGGCTCTGCATTCACTTAACCTTTAAACGCTGTACAATCATTGTTCTGTGAACCATGAGGACCAAAGGTGTTTTTTTCGAAATCATCATAAATGTCTTAGTGATCTCTTTCGGCTTTATTTAAATACCTGTGTTATGGGTCCACAGCTCCACGGCCATTAGAAGTATTTTGCTCTTTCAGTCCGGGGATCGACTTAGAACGTCAGAATCTGATGTTTACAAACGTCTCTTTCATAGGTCAGAAGTCAGTCCCCGCACTGAAAAGGGTTCGGCTGCTTGAATCTGTCTGAGCATGCGCACTACACACCTGATGAATAGCGCCCTCTACATGCCGAGTGTGGCATTCACTGACCGACAACATCATCCCGACTTCACATTGTCACAATAGCAGCTCGGCTTACAACGCTGCAATGACGATAACAACGTTCAACAGTGTGTGTGCTGGGAAAGTAAGTAAGTGAGTAAGTAAGTAAGTATGTAAGTAGTAAGTGAGTAAGTAAGTAAGTATGTAAGTAAGTAAGTGAGTAAGTAAGTAAGTAGTTTATTGCGTATTTCAAGACCTTAGACCCAAAGTACAACACATTCAATATTCATATATTCCATCAAATTTAAACATATTTACATATTCTGCTCTTCACTCAAGAAGAACGCAGTTTTAATGCTTGATATGTGTAGGCGGCTATGCTTTGCAAAGTTTTAATATCACCAGAAGACATAATAGTAACAAATGTTTTAATATCACTAGAAGACATAATAGTAACTACTGTATTATAATTTGCATATTGAAAAAAATAAATAATGTTTTCTAATTGCACTGTATATATAC
Organism: Flabesymbios commensalis; assembly: GCA_964017125.1. NCBI lineage: Eukaryota > Metazoa > Annelida > Polychaeta > Terebellida > Flabelligeridae > Flabesymbios > Flabesymbios commensalis. The sequence continues at coordinate 80,254,777 of OZ024909.1, forward strand.
TGGACAGCAGCACACAAAATGGAATTCATCTTCCAGCACCGTGATATCTCTCCCTTCACAAAATAAACAAATTATTCAGGCAATTGGTACATTTTTCCTTATTCTTTTTCAATAGTCAAACAGTGACTTGAAAGTCTGAGCTTGCTTAAGGCGATGCGGTGTTTTATAACAGTCACCAATTTATAATAAAGTTTAAATTCATAATTTATATAAATGTTTTTAAAAATACTAAATAGCCATTTTTCTCGAATTTCTTAGTTTTTCTATTAATTCAGTGACATAGTAATGCTTAACTCTAGTCTTAAACACATTTAAAAATATTTCTTCATTGTCAAATTGTGGGAAAACCTTCTGTAATTAAATCCAAATTTGTTTAACAAATATCTGACTGAGGAATCGACTTATATCATCCAAGTTTTTCAGCATTAAATAAAAGGCTTTTTGATATCTAGTATTTGACATTTTTAAAAGTTGTGACCGATATTTTAAACAGGTGGAGTGATAGTGTACAGCAAGAGGATATCTACCAAGTTCTATTAGTACAGCCGCATTTCGCGTGGGAGAATTTACATGTAGCTAAATTCAGAATAATTGTATGTATGTATGGATGGTTGGATGTATGGATGCATGGATGGATGCGTACGTTCTCAAAAATCTAAGCACACACCCCCTCATTTTATTTCTAGATACAGCCCTTGGCTATGTGCTGTGAGGCCAGGCACGCTACCTCACATAGTCTAGAGGAAGTGCGAAGAGAAGGGAAACCTTTTGTTGGGGGATCCTTTTAGCCTGTCAGTCAGCACTGACTGGGCTTCCTTGTCAAGACAACAGAATGCCAGGAGGCACCCAGCTAAGTGGATGTAAAGATTTATCCTATTTTTTTTATTTTGACTTAACATTTGCAGAAGTTAATTGTTCTTACAGTTCTATCAGTGAGTACTGGCTAGACATCCTGATCAAGACGACAACATGTTAGGAGAAAGACAACGAAGTGGTATGGGTGTGCATGTAAAACATGCATTTTTTTTTTTACACGTTGATTCTTTTTCTCAGAGAAACCCAGCGAACACGCTATGCCTAGACACAATGGGGACCAGGTGTGATGTGGCATCATCAGTCTAATTCACACTGTGATCAAGGCTGATTTTTAATGGCAATGAAATATTAAAAGCCACACAATCCGGCTAAAATTTTTATTTTGGCTTTTATTTTGTGTTAGGCATTTACCAGTTAAAAGAGAAATGAGGAAGATATTTAATTTTAGACATAGATTGTCCAAAGAATAAGGTATTGGCCAGAAGGCTCAACCTATGAAAAATGTGCAAAAAAATGCAATGTATGCTTCTTCTATTATCACATGTTTCCTTGCCAAAAAAGCTACTACCTCCTCTCCATGGAAGAACACATAGTTGGCGCTTCTATTCCTTGTCTTCAAACATAGTATAAAACCAGCCCTCTTTACAATAACTCCTCTGGTCGATTCTGGTCCTTCAGAGAAATATACGTATTTCTCGATTTCTTTATTTATCTACTCCAAATGTGATTAGGCAATCATGTTAATGGCGGCCTTGTCATGTTAAGGTTGAAACCAGTTACATCGACGTTAATTTCGCGCATGCAGGCAGGCCACTCGCTACGAGCTCCTTCACAAAAGATTGGTGGCTGCGATCTTTATTTTCCGAAAGCACATAATTATTTTCTTGTTATGTTACTATTTTTAGAGATCACGAGAGCCTCACAGTTCAGTCAGCTCTAGAATATACTAAACTTAATTAAAACACACCACTACATTATTTTCTTTGGTCGACCACTATATTCTAAGCCGGGAATGGAGAGTTATTGTTGACCTAGCAATTTTCACAGTTAAGAATGTAGAGCTCCTCGGGCTTTATCCTATACAGCACTAAGTTATCTTGTTCAAATTTTCACCCACCTGAAGCTGTGTCTCGCTACCGCGACCCACAACTTCAAGTGGGTAAAAAATGGTGAGATTGGTTTATTGAGACAAAACATTTGCAACAAATATTTATTCGTAAACACCCATTTCCTCAAAACAGTGATTTGATCGGTTAATGCAACAGATTAGGAGCGATTATGACGTTATTGACGCCTAATGAATAGATAATAACAATTATGGCGTTATTGACGCCTAATGAATAGATAATAACAATTATGGCGTTATTGACGCCTAATGAATAGATAATAACTATTATGGCGTTATTGACGCCTAATGAATAGATAATAACAATTATGTCGGTATTGACGCCTGATGAATAGATAATAACAATTATGGCGTTATTGACGCCTGATGAATAGATAATAACAATTATGGCGTTATTGACGCCTAATGAATAATAGATAATAACAATTATGACCGTATTGATGCTTAATGAATAGATAATAACAATTATGGCGTTATTGACGCCTAATGAATAGATAATAACAATTATGTCGGTATTGACGCCTGATGAATAGATAGTAACAATTATGGCGTTATTGACGCCCGATGAATAGATAATAACAATTATGGCGTTATTGACGCCCGATGAATTGATAATAACAATTATGGCGTTATTGTCGCCTAATGAAGAGATAACAATTATGCCGTTATTGACGCCTAATGAATAGATAATAACAATTATGGCGTTATTGACGCCTAATGAATAGATAATAACAATTATGACCGTATTGACGCTTAATGAATAGATAATAACAATTATGGCGTTATTGACGCCCGATGAATAGATAATAACAATTATGGCGTTATTGACGCCTAATGAAGAGATAATAACAATTATGCCGTTATTGACGCCTAATGAATAGATAATAACAACTATGGCGTTATTGACGCCTAATATTTAATATCGTTAGCATATTTCCAATGTCTCCCAGTATCTCCATCTCTGTCAAGTAATTGATGAATTGCTGACAGATGATTCAATTTTGTTTGTTTTTTAAGCTAGATATTACGCCATGAAGTAACGAAGTGATAAATGTTAATCTGCAAAATTGTGAAAGATTGAAGAGCACTTCAAATCCCGACAATGCAAATATGTGCCTTCAGCAGCTAAAGTGTTGATATGTGTGACCATGGCAACAAATGGACAATGGCATGCAGCCACTGAGCACATCACGTTAAATAGACGACACAGATTGAAGACACTCTCTGAAGGTCAAACTCTATTGAAGGTCAACCTCTTATTGTCCTTCCCACACACTGTGAGATGGGGTGGAGGTGTCACCTTTAACTCAAGGCGAGACTACAGATAATCCTATTTTGACTGGCATTGTAAGAGCACTGAAACATTTTTGTCTAAACCATGGGGATCAGCTCTAAGATGATTTCGTCTGGGGACATGGACCTGCTGATACGTGTAGAATTATGTTTTCGTCAGTGGATATTATGTGTGGGCGCCTCGTGGGAAGCTACAGCGTGGCATGATATCCTGGAGTGACCCTTTAAACCTTAAAGCTGGAAAATACTTTCATACAAACCATGGAGACAAACGTGTGTTTTTTCAATTTGAATTCATCATGACTGTCTTAGTTTGAATACCTGTGCTATGGGCATACGGCCATTTTTTTTTTCTTTTCCTGCGGAGATTGATTTTAGATGTCAAAATCTGACGTCCACAGACGTCAGATTCTGACGTCTACAGACGATTTCCGCGCTGTAGAGTTTATGTTAACCTTCATGATACATCAAAACATCATTTTGCATCGCTGAATAATGACTTACTTTCCTATACCTACGGGTTTTAGAGCGAGAATTTTCAAAGAACTATTTCCATAGTAAAAGTTTCTTTCCATTTGTCACCAATTTCAAGTCATCTTTATCCACTACAAAGCGAGAATTGCGACATTTTTAGTTATAATAATTATTTTTCATAAATATGTCCTTAAAATGTTGTATTGATGCTGCCTGTTACCATGGTTATATATCTGTAAACTGTAGATCTGGTAATATAAGTGAGGTTTTAATTTCGCGAGGACGACAGACTCGCGAATGCAAAATTATCGCGAAAAATATTATTATAATAACGCTACTAAAGAAGAACGATAATTCACGAGTTTTAAACTTCGTGAAAGTTCACAAAATCAGAAATTCGCAAAAACTTCAACACGCGAAAATTACCAGATGTACAGTATGTATTTAATTCAATAAAAAAATTGAAAAAAAATTGAGGTATTTATTTTATAAAATCCAGATATATTAGTTCACCTTAAGATAAGAATTGCGCCAGCAATTGACATCTCAATGTGAATAACAATGAGAATAGGGTGTTCCCAGTTAACCTTTGAAGCACCGGATATTTTTCATATAAACTATGGAGACCAAAGGGTTTTATTCAATTCAAAATCAGCATAAATGTCTTAGTTAGCTCTTTCTGATTCGTTTGAATACCAATGTTATGGGTCTACGGCCATTATAAAGTTTTAATGTTGGGTCAATTGATTGCGGGGATCGACTTTAGTCGTCAGATTCTGACGTCTAAAGTCTATCGTCGCGCTGTAAGTGGTAACACAAAGTTGTACATTCACCCAATGTTATATTAATGTTGGTACACCGTCTACGACGTTGGCCCAACATTAAAACAACATCGGTTCATAGTCTATTATTTACTGGGTACGTGTGGGCGCTGAGATGATTAACGACACCTGGATGCTGAAAAAAGGGTCATTTTCTCCCCGATTCCATCGTCAAGTGATTAGGTGTGTTGAGCACGCCTGCCCCCAGGGGGCGGTGACAGTCATTACCTGGAAAAAAGAAGCGTTCACCCAATGCTGGTTCAACGTTGGGCCAGCGTCGTAGACGATGGACCAACGTTAAACCAACATTGTGCATACGCCTCGATTTTTTAGTGATACAAGTTGCGTGATTAGAGTAATCGCTTTCAAAATGAAAGGTTCCGGGCTCGAACCTTACTCCTCTAGCCTTCAACAACAGATTACCCAACAGTTTCATGAACAGCGTGGGTTTCGTGATTATTGTAACGAAAAAATGTAATAAAAACTTGATATAAGGCTATGAGTACGGGAAAATACCGTATTTTTTCAATGGATACAAGACATTGAACCAATGCTGGTACGATGTGAGCCTTTAGGCGAACACCTCATTTATTGAACAAGAGCTGTATTTTCCAACATAGCTCAAAAAATGACTTGTATTTTTGTATTTCATATTTGTATTTTAGCATTCTGTGAAACTCAATAGCCTTGATCTGCAATGTTTTCAGCTGGCAATCTAATACAATGAAGCATAGTATGGGGGGGGGGGGATTTATATAACACTGTTTTCACCCAGTAGTCATTCAAAATGACCACTGCAGTGAAAACCACTGCAGAAAGTGTGGCAATTTTATTTCATCATTCATCATCCCTTCACATATAGCACTGAACAAAGCGGACAATGTTACATTATTTACATTAACATTGAATTATTGCACTAATTACTGAACTTATTGTAGTCGACCAAATCTTTGCTTGCTTTTTTGTCACTGACTGTCTAATAAAATTTAATATGTGTTTAAACACAAAGACTGTCAAATGTTTTGTCCCAATTAAACAAATTAATATGAGTAATTGTGCGGTTTCAAATTAAAGAAATATGGGCAATTTTCACACACTTGAAGTTGTGGGTCGCGGAAATGAAATGAATCGGGCTTTAGGCCACCTTTGTGCACATATAGGCTAAACTGGGCCAGGAGAACCTCCTGAGGATGGTGAGATGATTGAGATGACACTGCCCTGCAGACACAGGATTCGAAATTCGAGCCCTGGCGGTCTAAGGCCGAGCACGCTACCTCTCGGTCACGGAGGCTCCCCACAATACTGACTTTCACACGTGGATGGGGAAGAAACATTTTTTGTTTTTTTCAAACCGCCGAGACCGGGAACCGAACCCCGAACTCTTGCGTGAAAGGCAGCGGTGCTAACCACCACCCCAGGACCCCCGCCCTGTGGGTCGCGGAAGCGAGACACAACTTCATGTGGTTGAAAATCTGAGTTATTTAATTGAGCAGTTTAGGGTTATTCTAACATTGGGTAAACGTGTTGTGTTTGGTGGGAGGCCTGGATCTGCCACTAACAGGGGACATTGCACCAATCATGGGTCGTTGGACCAACATTAAACATTAGTCTCTCAGACAAACACAGGATATTCACCCAATGCTGTTTCAATGTTGGGCCATCGTCGAAGACAGTGGGCCAGCATTGAAACAGCAGTGAATGTCCCGTGCGAGCTGAGACTATCTGGAAAATTGATATTCAGAGCACGTCATGTTAGGACACCACAGGAAACACCAGACGTTGGCCCAATGCTGGCCTAATGCTGGCCCATGGTCTACGACGCTAGCCCAGCATTAAAGCAACGTCTCGTGTTTGCCGGGAGTTGCGTGGGTGAAGCTGGGACCAAGTTCAGTATTCGTTATAATCCTGACATTTCAATTCATCTTTAAGTAAGTCAAGAAAAAAGAACGAAATTCGACAGATTTATAGGCCCAGGTATGGTATTCTACCCCCTGAATAAAAAAAAAATACAACTGTGACGGCAGTTGTCATGTGACAAGCTGAGCAACACTTTTATTGGCCGGGGGTAGAATACCATACTTGATCCGATTCCCTTAGTAGAAGTCGTTTATATATACCAAGTCGTTAAATCGACTTAGTATAAGTCGATTTAACGACTTATAACGACTTATATTGTGCTCCACAAACTCAAATATGTTTTTTTCAACTCTGACATCTAATCAATGATAAGATATATTTATTTTAACTTTTATTTTTGTAACGCTTAAAGTCCCTGGTAAACGAGTTTTGATGTTCCCATTGCGAAATATTGCCCCATGGGTCCGTTGCCAAGGTCAAAAAGTCCATTTCAAGGTCAACTAAGCAAAAAAATCATTTTTCAACAAATAAAGCTAGGAACATGTGCAATACTACATTTTTATGAAATTTTGACTGGTTAATACTTATCTAAAATTATTTTGATTATTCAAGCCCTTCAAGGTCAAAAGATCATCTTCGGCTGTGAAATGCGGTAGCAATTTTTCACATCTTATAGCGAATGCAGTAAAATGTGCATAATTGACTAGGTTTGTGTAATCCCTAATAACAGACTTGTGCGATTCAGAGTCTGTAATGAAACCAGGTTACACAAACACATCTCTGACACTGACCCATATGGTGGCGTCACACTCGGACTTTAGGTTTGTGTAACACATCCCTGACGCTGACCCATATGGTGGCGTCACACTCGGACTATAGGTTTGTGTAACACATCTCCGACGCCAACCCATATGGTGGCGTCAGACTCGGACTATAGGTTTGTGTAACACATCTCTGGCGCTGACCCATATGGTGGCGTCAGACTCGGACTATAGGTTTGTGTAACACATCTCTGGCGCCAACCCATATGGTGGCGTCACACTCGGACTATAGGTTTGTGTAACACATCCCTGACGCTAACCCATACAGTGGCGTCACACTCGGACTATAGGTTTGTGTAACACATCTCTGACGCTGACCCCTATGGTGGCGTCACACTCGGACTATAGGTTTGTGTAACACATCTCTGACGCCAACCCAAATGGTGGCGTCACACTCGGACTATAGGTTTGTGATATTATCTCAGCATACACTGTCTACCAGGTTACAAAGCACATCTCTGACGCTAACACATATGGTGGCGTCAGACTCGGATTATAGGTTACAATAACACATCTCTGACGCTAACCCATATAGTCGCGTCGGATTCGGATTATAGGTTTGTGATACTTGAGTATCTATTCAGACTCCTAATGCAGCTGGTGAGAAGTCTGTCTTTCATCTCCGCATGTATTCAAAGTTTGGCATTATTCGGTTTGCTTCAGGAAAAACAAGAACACATCTTTATATTCATGAACCTCTTTGAAATTAGATAGTGTTAATGGCTTTCCGTCTGGAGCTGTATGTCTGATGGATTAGCAATTATTATGCCCACGTGATGTTATGGTTCGCTACAACGGTCCATAACCCGACTGGGCGGGGGCCCCAGGGTAGTGGTTAGCACCGCTGCCTTTCACGCTAGAGTTCGGGGTTCGTTTCCCGGTCTCGGCGGTTTGAAAGAAACAAAAATGTTTCTTCCCCATCCACTCCACTCGCAAACTCAGTATTGTGGGGGGGCGTCTGTGACCGAGAGGTAGCGTGCTCGGCCTCAGACCTCCAGGGTTTGAATTACGAGTCCTGTGTCTGGAGGGCAGTGTCATCTCACTCATCTCACAATCCTCAGGAGGTTCTCCTGGCCCAATTTAGCCTGTATGTGCACAAAAGTGGTCTAAAGCCCGATTCATTTCATTTTATAACTCGACTAATATATGATCCACGGAGGGCTTTTTCTTGTGCTTCAGACATGATGTTGTCACATCATCGCTTAAAGAGCTGAAATATTTTTATATAAACCAAGAGATAAAACGGTTTTTTACCATTTGAAATCATGATAAATGTTAGCTCAATTCTGCTTTATTTGAATAACTATTTTATGGGTCCACGGCCATTATAAATATTTTTACTCTGTCAGCACGGGGATCGACTTTATAGACGTCAGATCTGATGTCTGTAGACGTCAGATTCGAACGTCTAGAATCGTTCCTAATGGCATACTGTACTTTTGCTTAGATATTCTAACTGGAGTCTTGGCAAATGGCGATTTTCATCTTCTCCCAAAAGTCTACCCATGCATATTCTATTTCAGATAGTATTAGACAGGGATATATCCTAACCAATCTAATAAACATGTCTGTCAAACTTTTCTCAACGGTTTCTATTGTATTTTTTCCCGTAGATTTCAAATCTGCCAGATACCATTCGAGATTTTGCATATTTAATTAGCTAATTTGCATATTTCCAAAATGGTCGCTAAAAAAACGTAATCGGCTATGAATACAGTCCCGGCAATCCTAGAAATGTGTTTCTTGGCCCTAAATTTGGGTTTTGAGATCACATAATGCCATTTTGACGACAATATTATTTTTGGAGTCATTGGAAGGTCATAGGTCACGTGACCATTGAAATACAGTATCCCACCTTTACGTTTTAACAAAAAGTGCACAAATTGACTTTTTTTAGGATGATTTGAATGTCTGATGATATATATTGAATTTCACAGAGTTACATCTCATACACAAGACTATATTTATTAATACTAGATGGCCGCCATTATTCAAAATGGCCGCCAGCCGAACCTAAAATCAAGATATCTTAGCTTCTAGATATCATATTTGAGCGATCTTAGTGTCTATATTGGTTTTTTTGGATCAAGTAATACAATGTCAGACATCATTATACTGTCAAATGATTTTTTTAGAGGTTTTTGATGTCTTTTTGATCTGTATAGTTTGATAGTTTGGAAAAATTGTGTTTTTTCATAGTTATATTTGAGTAACTTCCTCCCAGAACGAGGTAATCATCCGCACACTGTTCTGAACTCACATACTAACATGATATAAAGTAAAATCATATACATCACATGTATAATGACAGCGATAAAAGAGATAAATAGACATGTCATTTACAATATAATACGGCACTGTTATTTTGTAGAGTATGTAGAACTACTACCCAAGGGGTAAACATAATTTTTTCTAGAAACTGACACGGCGTGTTGTAAAATTTTACGACCTGAAATGATATCTACATATATTTAGGATCACAACCTAGGTACACAACCTTGCAAATTGGCAGGAAGCCAATAATGGCGGCCATTACCGAAAAACTTGAATTTGTCAATATCTCGGTCAATATTTAAGATAATTTGCTTTTAAATTTGTCTAGACAATATTTGCAAGGTCAAAGATCAATATAAAACCAGTCCTGAAGTGATGTTATGTCTTGTAAATATGTATACCAGTATACACAACTCTGCTTTTATGTTTTGGAAATAATGTATAGCACTGGATATTAATAATCACTTTTGATAAGGAAACATCATGAGCATTCGATGTTATAACAATGATAATGTTTATCGATCATAAACTTGATATAAAATAAGTATTAGCCCATGCAGTGATATAGCATTTGGTATTATAATAACATCATGACATTATCAGGCTAAGGTGTACTGGGATGGTTGCTAATAGTAGTACTTTTCGCACCCACCTGGGTGGGGTCATTAGGGATCTGTCCCGTGTGTTGCATGTTGCACCGCATGTTACAGAATGACTAGTCTATAACTCTTATCCAAGGGAAGCTGCAGCCTACACGTGGCTGGATATAATATTGTGGTGGATTGCAGCGGGGTAGCCTGTTTCCTCCATTCAATAGTGGTGCCAATGTAGCTCCCGCATCAGGCACTGATGTTGGCCATGCTAGAGCCTAAACTGCAGGCGTGACACAAAACATCTCGCACGTGGGATGAATGGAGTTACCCTCAACTATTGTGACTTTGAGGAATATCCGACCAGAGGATAGCTGAGCTGTGCTAAAGGCCTCGGTGTTTCAGCAATAAATTGCATATCAAAACCCAAGTCTTCGATCGTCTGGGCATGTCTGAGGGTAAATCCCCTGGACATGCCCATAGCATCGGGCAGTAACCCACCATGCCCTATCACCCCATCCTCACGTCATCATCTGTACATCGGTCACCAATGGACATCAATGGACTGAACTGTTTTTATCATACTACAATACCACCTAAATGACCATTAGTGCCGAGCGACATTAAGCATTATTCTATGACAACTAGTAGTCAGCCTGAAGCTGCACACAACAACATTGAATAACACTGAATATAATACTATCGCAATAACCACTGTTTGCAGGGATTAGTTATATATTCGACATGTTAAAGGATAATTGAATTTGGGTGTGGTTAACAAAAAATAAAAATAAAAGTTTTTAGTGTATGAAAGACAATTTTTATTCAATTATCCTGATCATTTTCGATTAAGGTCTCAATGTGTTGTACACGGCTACCTTTGCTTACATGTAGATATCTCTGACAGTCACATTCTACATAGCAGGGGATTTTTCTTCTCTTACTCGAGCCGTTTTTGTTGCAACCCTTCTTGCAGCCACGTGAAATTATGTGTCATATGTGGTGGTCTTGGTGGGTTTGTAGATTTACCTGGGAGCTGTTTATTATTTTATACAACCCGTTCATAATAATCAGGCTTGCAGGTAAGCTTGGTGATGTAAGCTGACTTGACAAGTGCTGTTGCCAATGCTGCTCGCTTTAGATGCTGTTCGAAAGCAAGATGGTGGCAGTAATGTCAGCAGTGATATGTTATTATAAAACTTGATGAATCTGAGTATATATAGCTATATCACAGCTCTCGAAGTTGGATTATGTGTTCACAAGAAGCTACTTTGCCTGGTCATACACATCTACCGTTATACATTGTAGTTGCGTGCATGTTGCTTCCTGCAAACAGTAGTTCCCTTTGCCAGTATTATTTTCAGCGCTCTTGATTTTTCTTTCATGTAACTTTAGGCTAATTATGTTTTGAAGTGATTATTGTTAGCACTACAAGGAATAATACTTATGTCAGCTTATATTCAATAAACTTACCATTGTTATCACAACAAATGTTTTCTTATCAAATGTGATTAATAATATCTAGCGCAAAACAATAGTTTCACACTATCAATGCATAGCTTTGTGTATTATCTTGTTAAGAAGACACAAAATCACTTCAGGGTTGGCTTTATATTGATCCTTGACCCTAACAAGATAGGTTTAGACAACTTCAAAAGCAAATTATCTTAAATATTAACCGAGATACAATGTATTGACAAATTCAAGTTTTTCGGCAATGGCCGCCATTATTGCCTTCCTGCTAATTTCCGGTAGTCGATTTGCAAGGTTGTGCACCTGAGTTGTGATCCTAAATATATGGAGATATCATTTCATGTGCCCAAACTTTCACAACACGCCGTGTCAGTTTTCCACAAAAATACTCTACAAAATAACAGTGCCGTATTATAATGTAAATGATATGTCTATTTACCTCGTTTATCGCTGTCATATACATGTTATGTATATGGTTTTACTTTATATCATGTTAGCATGTGAATTCAGAACAGTGTGCGGATGATAACTTCGTTCTGGGAGGACGTTATTCAAATATAACTATGTTATAACACAATTTTGCCAAAATATCAAACTATAGAGATGAAAAAGACATCAAAAACCTCTAAAACATCATTTGACAGTATAATGAAGTCTGACATTGTCTTCCTTGATCCAAAAACCCAATCTAGACACTAAGATCGCTTAAATATGATATCTAGAAGCTAAGATATCTTGATTTTAGGTTCGGCTGTCGGCCATTTTGAATTATGGCGGCCATCTTGTATTAATAAATATAGTCTTGTGTATGAGATGTAACTCTGTGAAATTCAATGTATATCATCAGACATTCAAATCATCATTTTATCCCCAAAAAAGTCAATTTGTGCACTTTTTGTTAAAACGTAAAGGTGGGATACTGTGTTTCAATGGTCACGTGACCTATGACCTTCCAATGACCCATATCATCAGACATTCAAATCATCATTTTATCCCCAAAAAAGTCAATTTGTGCACTTTTTGTTAAAACGTAAAGGTGGGATACTGTATTTCAATGGTCACGTGACCTATGACCTTCCAATGACCCCAAAAATAATATTGTCGTCAAAATGGCATTATGTGATCTCAAAACCAGAATTTATGGCCAAAAAACACATTTCTAGGATTGCCGGGACTGTATTAATAGCCGATTACGTTTTTTTAGCGACCATTTTGGAAATATGCAAATTAGCTAATTAAATATGCAAAATCTCGAATGGTATCTGGCAGATTTGAAATCTACGGGAAAAAATACAATAGAAACCGTTGAGAAAAGTTTGACAGACATGTTTATTAGATTGGTTAGGATATATCCCTGTCTATATATACAGGTTGTACATTCTGTCGCACTATTTTCTGCTTTTGAAAGTTGGTGATGGTTTTAACGCTGGTTGTTTCATCCTAGAAGCATTCACAATTACAACCAGCCATACGTCCCAGTTAAAACGTGACGTTGATCCAATGTCGGTTTACTTTTGGCCCAGCGTCGAAGACGGTGTGCCAACAGTTAACCAACATTGGATCAATGTCTCTTTTGTCTCGTGTTTAATTATATAAATGTCAAGCCTGATATTAAGTGTACATATCATGTCGATTTACATGTGATTTTCCAGAACTAACCCAGCTGTACATACTGTATATACATATATTTTTTTGGTGACAAATAGTTCAGTAATGGCTTTTAATTGGAGCAATAAAACATTTATCTATCTATCTCTTGTTTACAGTATCCCAGATATTTGCCATATAACACATTTTAAATGAGATTAATCAGGCTTTAGGCCACTTTTGTGCACATACACGCTATGTTGGGCCAGTATAACCTTAAGAGGATGATGAGATGAATGAGATAACACTGCCCTCTAGATACAGGATTCGAAAACATCTATCTATCTATCTCTTGTTTTGATTGATTGATGGAACCCTAGCGCCGAAGGCGCTGAGAGTAGTTTTAAGACAATCGGGGCTTACTATATATAGTCCCCATATAGCCAACCATTACATGTTTTGTTTTATTTTCATGACTTTACTATTACTCGGATATCGTTGTCACATATAGTCCGTTGTCCGTTGTTGTCGTCGTCCAGTTTGTAAAATGTAGTTAATTCAGCAATTTTTATTATTCCTTTTCTTATTAACTGTTAGCATTTAATGGGTATTTCTTTTATTACGATCTATACCTCTGATAAATGCTAAAAGTTGTCGAGTTTGTCATAATGTCTCATTGCTCTGAAAATAGTGGGATTTCTTAGTGTTACCTTTCAATATCGGTTATTACGTCGTCAAACACAACGTCTGTCAATGTACCCATTTCAGCGTCATTTGGAGTTACCAGTAATAGCTTAAATAGAATGGTTGGCCCCCGAACCAACACGACAGGGTAAAACCGTGGAATTTTAGCATCCTGTCTGCTGAATTTCTTCGGATAAAACTCCCTGATGCCTTCAGTTTATGACTGATCTAATGATCTAATTATCATACAATGAGGGCAAGATCGTTGCGGACAGACAATGAGTTGCGTTTCTTCACCCACACACGGCACCAGCTGTCCGGTTGGCTGTGTCAGTGAGTGGGAGGGTTTTTAACACTTATCAATCACGACATGGACATTGCCACATCTCTTGTTTACTAGTATCCCAGTTATTTCTCATACAAGCGGACGCATGGCATGTCTGCTGATCAGCTGATACCTCTGCCTCTCAGCCAATCATTCTGCGTATACAAGACACGTGACAGCTGTCTGCTAGCTCCCGCTTTTGTGATGGCCGCAGCCGAGCAAACACACAACCCTGATGTAATGTTGATGTAATGTTGGGCCAGCGTTGCAGACGGGGGGACAGCATGACGTAAATATCGGGGTAACGATTCACGTTTATTGGGGTGACATTTGATACCTGGATTGTTTCATTATATATTAAAATTCTCTTTTTTACAAAACAGAGAATGTTGTTATTAGGCAAACGCATATTCAGATATCCCTAGATTTTTACTTATAATGTTATGAATATTAGTGGAATTAAACTATTCTATAAACTTCCTAAACTCATAAAAATTTGCGTTAATAATGCTAAGAGATAAAAAAAATGATTTTGCTATTCTACTATATGCCCTCCCGGTAAAAACATATATTGATGTATTAATGTAAAACTTTTGTATATATATTTCACATGTCTTGTAACAAGATAAACTTGATTTGATTTGATCTGATTTGTTAGTGGTACACTAGTACTCTTAGGCCACTATTCTTTATCTCTGTTTTAGATGAGACAAATCCACAATCTAATGAGGGGGGGGGCGAGCGGGAAAAACATTTAAGAAAACAAAATTGAACCTATTTCTGGAAAAGTTTATGATTGCTACAAAAAAAAATGCTACTGCATATAACTACTGCATATTATTCTATATAGTACCAAAAAATACCCTCTGGAAAACGTAGAAATCTAAAAAATATTTTTTGTAGAATTTGTAAAAACAATATTAAAAACTATAAGGTATTTAATAGAACACATGTGAAAAAATCTAATATTAAATTCTACAGTACCAGACACTTCTGAAAAAAGTATATTTAATCCACATAAAACCTTTGGAAAATATATATATGTAGTCAAACATTACATGCTTAGTCTGTAGGCATATATTTGTATAATAATATTTTATTTTATTATCTCTAGTTTGTGATGGTGGGAACATATATATTATTTACATTAACTGGCTGCGCCACTTGACTAAAGTGTAGTTCTGTATGTATATTTCCATCTGTCTGTCGCAGGTGAAGCCCCTAAAGTGATGTAGCACACTGTAGGTATGGTTCTGTCATCTCACCAGGTTTAGCTTCACGTACCCCGTGGCGGGAAACATCTACGGATTCCAATCTGAGATTAATCTACAAGTGACCTTGACCCACAGGTGACCTTGACTTGACGTTGATAGCGTGACTTTGATTCTCTGTCCATGACATCCTCATATCTCCTCATATACCAGAACAATCACCGCACGGAACAATAAGAAAATGAAATGAAATGAATCGGGCTTTAGGCCACCTTTGTGCACAAATAGACTAAACTGGGCCAGGAGAACCTCCTGAGGATGGTGAGATGAATGAGATGACACTGTCCTCAAAACACAGGATTCGAAAATCGAGCCCTGGCGGTCTGAGGCCGAGCACGCTACCTTTCGGTCACGGAGGCTCCCCACAATACTGAGTTTTACACGTGGATGGGGAAGAAACATTTTTGTTTCTTTCAAATCGCCGAGACCGGGAACCGAACTCTGGACTCTAGCTTGAAAGGCAGCGGTGCTAATCACTACCCTGGGGCCCCCGCCCAAGAACATTAAGAAAGGTATAACTAGAATGAAATATTTTTTAATAAACCATGGAGTTTCAAGTTTTTTTGCAGTTTGAAATCATCATAAATGTCTTAGTTAGTTCTTTCCGCTTTATTTGAAATGTTATGGGTCTACAGTCATTATAATTATGTTATTTTCCAGCGCGGGGACCGTCTTCAGACGTCAGAATCTGACGTCTATAGAAGTCAGACGGTCTCCGCGCTGAGAGGCTCAATACACCATCATATCGTATTCACACATCATAAATATAATAGTGTTGAGATGAATAATATCATATTCAACTGTGATATATTTATATATTAAATAAGTGGAATAAAGTTTAAAATAATGGATTCAGCTCAAATATTTGATATTTAATAATCTTTTTTAAATGTAAATGCAGATATGATCATACTTACGAATCATCAACAGAATCATGCATACATTTAAAAATAGACAATATTAACCACAGTTCTATATAAATATATTCTATTAATACATAAATTTCAACATATTGCAATCACAGTACACATGGGAGAGGAAATGGAGTTGTTTTCTTAGGGAACTCTTCTCCACACTCGGGCTCTTGTGATTAAGGGGGCAACCATTCAATCTCCAGGGGGGGGGGGGTGGTTATTTATTTTTTAACTAAAAAAATTCTGGCAGACTCTGCATGAAATAAATAATATATTCAAGTTCTATAGTACATACACATGTAATACCAATTTGAGATAAATAATTTGTCCGCAACAAAATCTCCAGCCCCCCTCCCCTGGCGATTGAATGGTGGCTCCCTAAGCTTTTTTGTATAATTTATTTCTAGGTAAAATATGATGTATGATAATTGTTTTCATTATTCATAGTCAGTGCAAAAACTAAAAATCAAATAAATATGCACTATGTCAAAAGGAAAATCACTTGCTGTATCCTTGCATTTCTGGCGCATATAGTTTGTTTAGGTCTAATTCAAAATCATGATTCAAGAGTATTCTTTGTGAATAAATAATTTCGGACAGACTCTGCATTAAATAAATAAAATATTTCAGTTGCATAGTACATAAAACTAATAAACACAGGTTGAAATAAATAATTTATCTGCAACAAAACTACCCTAAGCACTTGTCGTGTAACTCATTTCTAGGTGAAAATTGATGTATGATAATTAATTTCATTAGCTATATTCTGTGAAAGAAACAAATATCAAATAAATATCCAATAGGTCAAAAAGAAAATCAACTGATATATCCTTGAATTTCAATGGTTTGTTGTTTTTGCAGAAAGTACTTTACGTCTAGACTTGCTTTCCTTGTGGCGCACATTGTTTTTCAGGTGTAATTATAAGTGGCGTTGGTCGCCAGACACTTGGGCCCTTTATACCCGCGCTGAAGTCCCTAGGGTCTATGTTTAACCCTTTCACCGCGGGGAACGTCTTTAGATGTAACCTCTATAGACGTCAGATTCCTATGTCTAAAGACGGTCCCCACATGCACTGGAAGAATTAAGAAAAAAATTATATTGGTCGTAAACCCATAACATAAGTATTCAAGTGAAGCGAAAATAGCCGACTACGACATTTATAACGATTTCAAATTGAAAAAACCCCTTTGGTATCCATGGTTCATAAAAAATATTTCAGCATTTTATACCCGCACTTCAGTCTATATTTAACATTTTGCACAATGAATATTTTAATATCACAGTTTACTTACTGTTTCAGCCGCTAAAATCTGTGTGCAATACCGCCAATATTTATGCGCACTCCAGGCAAACTATGAACAGTTTGGAGCACTGTAAATACACAACTCTCATGACAAATATCCGGCCGGGATTCGAACCCAGTACCTCTGAGTTACGAGCCACAACCGGACCGAATGAGCCATCGGGGCGGACCTGTCAGAGCTGAGCTAATCTGAGCTGATATCCAAAGAACTATTGTATGAGGAGCGCGCAGCGCGGGGCCCTGCGTATAATTAACGTCGATACACTGGTCTCAACCTTAGCTCGTCGAGACCGCCATTAACGTGATCGCCTAGTCACACTGAAAAGGGAGAAACAATGCTGTTTTTCTGAAAGCCCCACACCGGAACAGCTGGGTTTGAAACCCGGACGCATGCATGACTGGCGAGGCAGTCAAGCGCTCTAGCCATTGCGCCACGTCCCCTTCTTCAAAGAACTATTGATGAAACAAATGCCGCTTTGTTCTCGCTGGATAAATTGTGAGGAAAAATCAAATCCCGTGGCAACCTCGATAAGCATTATGCTTCTGTTGTCACCTTTTTTTTCATGATGTTTCATAGGCATATATTTGTTATGTGAATTACTTCTGTAATTGTCATGAAAAAAAAATAAACTCTCAATCAATCAATCAATCAAAAAAAAACTAGTATGGGCACTAATTGTTAATGTGAAATATTTATATTCGTATATATATTCGACACTTGCAGGTAAAGAGTCAAAATACATTATTTGCACAGGCTTTGTGGACAATCACATTATGACGTCTTAGTGTACATTGCCAGGATCTTATCAATAATGACAACAAAAAAACAGTGGGACTCAGAGAAGGCAATCCACTTGTCTGATTTTAGATGCGGGAGACATACATCGTGTATATTTTCAAAATATTCAATAACCTGTACTTTCGCACTTTAACTTGTTAATGTTATTGCTCTATAAATCTAAGGTTATGTAATATTGGGACCCGACATTATTACCACAGTTATAATATTGATTTAGTCATTGTATTACCCTTTTAAGCGTTAGCCACGTCTATTATATCTATTCTATCTTGTTATTATTAAACAACATATTTGTAATGCGAAATATATCACAATATCACATAACTGTACAATTAAAAAAACTGCCCTCCAATTTTACAAATCTAAATAAATTTCACTCACCTGAAGTTGTGGATCGCGTTAGCGAGACACAGCTTTATGTGAGTGAAAATTTGAAGTAAAAGAACTGGTGATCAAAAGGTTAGCACCACCCCCCCCCCCAAAAAAAATATTTACCAATGACGTCCACTCCCCCCTTACACTTTATCACACTTTAGTATTCCTGTTGTAGGTAAGTGTAAATATTTATCGAAGATAAGTGTAAATATTTATCGAAACGTGATAGTATTGTTGTTTTTCCTGTTTTTGTCACAGCTGTCAGATTACTTCACATAAGGTCTAAAGTACTGATAGTGAACACCTCATTATTGACACACTAACCCTAAAGTAGAAACGAACAATTCAGCAGAATTTAAACAGGGTCCATGGTCAGCATGTTCAATAAACATGGAGAGTTAGAGAAATGGTTCTTGTTAAAATGCTCAGGCGTTTGCTGAAAGTCCTTGAGAAGTTATGGGGTAAAGGGGAGCCCCTCGTGCCGAGAGTACCTGTAAGTGACCGTCGGAGCCTCTAGTGTGGGGTCACAATGGCCGACGAGGGAATCTGCCCGATCTCACCATTTAAACTCAAACTTCCTTCTCCGTCGAGTCGACGGTTCCAAACAAATCATAAAACTCTTTCTCCACTTGTCATGTTTATTCGTTTGACATTTGGCAACAACAAAGCACAACCTCCGCGCACGGCACGTCCTATCTGACTTAGCGAGAGCGAACTACGGCACGTCCGTAGTCGCCGAGTGTAACGTCTGAAGTGCGGGAAAAATACCAAAGCCGCACAGTTTGCAATTGTGTGCACCCGTCAGCAAGGTACGGAAACGAGGCGATCGTCCACAACCTCCCGCGTCCGAGAAGCCGGGGATAACTGCCACCTTAACTGAACGAAGTCAAGATCCTACATTACCCCCGGGTGAGTGATAACGTAAGACCCAACTGACGTGTGGGAGACTGCTTCGTGCAAGTAGCGGGGTTGTAAAAATATGTAACCTCTTATAACTAAGCATAGTTTAAAAAATATAGCGAGTGTGGTTACAGCGTGGGTGGTTGAAATCGCAGCATTATACATGAATTGTCCCATCCTCTTAACACCAACTGTCCTTTATGTATGTATTCATTTGCTGCAAGCTGCGATCAACCCATTCATTTAATTAACATAAATTTCTATTCGTAATTTAGCAATGAACTTGCTAAAAAAATGGCTTTACATTTATATATCTGTACACAATGCTGCCAGGCCTGGCATATTCATTTACAATTTAAAAACATTGTTAATACGATGTATGCGGTTGGGTCGCCATAGATGTCGTTAGGCGCAACTATGGCGTGAACCATCTGCACGAACCGGGCAGGAGTCTGGATTATTCGTCCGACTCTAGTTTTTCGCACTGTTTGGTCGGTCGAATTTTTTTCGCGATTAGCGATATTCGCATGGTTGCTTTTGGTCGAGTCGATTACGGCGTCAGCAGCACCCGGGGTTTTACCCCGTAGATGTAAAGGTATGCGGGAATACGTTCGTAAACCACCGCCGTTCCCGTTAGCGCGGGACACGGTGGGGGCTCGCGAATGCGGCGCTACATAAGTATTGTCTCTGTTAGACAAGTTGACTTTAACATCTATTTGCTTTGGGACTGTGGCCGATTTTTGACTGCTTCTGACTGCCGTCGACTTTTTCGTTTTAACTCTCGTCCCGTTGGACGTCGGAGTGTCCGCACTACCAGGTCTAGGTGGATCCTGTGGATTCCTACTAGATGTTCTGGTAGCCGTCGATCTCCGTGGTTTGCTTGGCGTTTTACGCTGTATTGTCGTACCTGTCGTAGGCTCGCACTCAAGATGTCAGGTTTAACGCGATCTAAAGAGACCGTCTCAACCTTGCCTTTAACTAGGATTTTCATTACTCTGCCACTCCTCGCGACGACCTTATATGGTCCGTCGTAAGGGGTGGTCAGAGGCGGCGCAATTGCGATTCGGCGCAAGAATACATGAGTACATGTAGCTATTTCCTTGAATTGGAAAATGTTGTGTTGTTGTGTGTCACGTGGCGGACATAGATGGAGACGCGACATGGCCACGCGTAGCTTGTCTGAATAATTCTCCAAATCAGTGTTGGCGTCGACGGTGTACTGTTTAGTAAACTCTCCTGGGAGTCTAAGGGTTGTCCCGTAAATCATCTTGGCAGCTGACCTGCCTAGTCTCTCTTTAACGGCTGAACGAACTCCTAAAAGCACAGCTGGTAACGTGATAGTCCACGGGTTCGGTGACTCGTGCGCCATAATGGCGGCTTTCAATTGACGGTGGAAACGTTCGACCATGCCATTCGACTGAGGGTGATAACTCGTGGTACGATTCCGAATAATCCCGAATTGATTACACAAACTATCCCACAATTTGGACTCGAATTGAGCGCCCCTATCAGTGGTGATAGTGGCTGAGGTACCATAACGTGCTATCCACCCGCTGAAGAAGGCATCGGCGACCGTTTCGGCTCTAATATCTACCATAGGTATAGCTTAGGGCCAACGTGTAAAACGGTCGACACAAGTCAGTAGATATCTAAAGCCATCAGCATAAGGTGAGGGTCCGACTATGTCTACGTGGACATGATCGAATCGCTCAGTAG
Organism: Flabesymbios commensalis; assembly: GCA_964017125.1. Lineage (NCBI taxonomy): Eukaryota > Metazoa > Annelida > Polychaeta > Terebellida > Flabelligeridae > Flabesymbios > Flabesymbios commensalis. Next base: position 80,276,197 of record OZ024909.1, read on the forward strand.
GTTCAGTGAACTTTCCGAAAACTGGAGTGTTGTGACGTGAAACTTTAGCAGTCTGGCAACCCTTACAGGTACGGCACCATCTAGCAATATCTATATTCATGCCGTGCCATACAAATCGGGTATTAATCAAAGGTTTGGTAGCTCTATGCGATGGATGGCCTAAACCGTGCAAGTTTGAAAAAACTTTTAGGCGAAATTTCGCGGTAAGGTACGGCCGGTTGTGTCCCGTGGACACATCACACCAGATCAATAGATTATCGAACGATTTTAAAAGTTTGAACTTCATAGTGGATGTAGTCGAGTGTCTCAAACGCGTGAATTCCGCGTCATTAGCTTGGTCGAGACTTAACTCTTTATAGTCTATCGCTGGTCCATCATGTATCGCTGACACTGATGATCGTTTGCCTTGACGTTTGCCAATATCTGTTTTGACTCAGAAAATGCTGACTCTGCATTTTTATTCCACTTCAAATCGAAATTTGACTTTGGTGACAGTCTGGTATGTCCTTCGTTGGCAGCTGTCAGTAGATTATTTAGTGGTGTCAACTTCGCGGCGCCATGCGGTATGAAACGGTGGTAGTAATTCACCATTCCCAGATATCTACGCAATGCTCGTTGCTTTTCGGGTTTAACGAAATTAACAATCGCGTCGACGGCGCTGGGTAACGGCGAAATTCCTTCGGCGCAAACGTGGTGACCTAGAAAACTTAATTCAGTTGTACCGAACTGACATTTTTCAGGACCAATGATAATTCCGTATTCAGATAGTCGAGCAAAAAGAATTCGTAGATGTTTCTTATGCGTTTTATGATCTGGGCTGGTTACCAGTAGGTCATCCAAATAAACAAAAACGAAATCAAGTCCGCGTGTAACGTGGTCTATAAAGCGCTGAAACGTTTGACCGGAATTTCTTAGACCAAACGGTGTTCTAGTGAAATTAAACAAGCCAAAAGGTGTAGTAACGGCAGTCTTGTGTACGTCGGACGGTTCCACCGGAATTTGGTAATAAGCCTTGACCAAGTCGATCTTTGAAAAAAATTTCGATCCGGCTAAACGCTGCGTGAAATCTTGTATATGAGGGATCGGATAACGGTCCGGTACGGTCTGTGCATTCAAACTACGGTAGTCCCCGCATGGTCTCCAATCGCCTTTTTTCTTTGGCACCATGTGAAGCGCTGAGGACCACTCACTGTCGCTGGGTTCAATGACCCCTAGTTTTATCATCTCATCAAACTCGCGTTTTGCGGTAACCAGCTTATCGGGTGCTAAACGTCGTGGTCGTGCAAACATCGGGTGTCCTTTAGTCACTATCTTGTGTGTTATACCGTGTTTAACGGTCTCACCCTTTGTCGTAGGGCGTTTCAGTTCCGGGAACTGGCCGAGGAGCTTTGTGTACTCATTCTGAACGGTGTCAACTCTGTTCAATGACTGAGGTTTAATCGATGACAGTGAAGCGGCAATAGCTAGACCTGTACGCATGTCCCGGAGACATCTGCTTCTCAAGTCTAGGAGCAAATTATAGTGGATTAAAAAATCAGCCCCGATTATGGGTTGCTGCACATCTGCCACTATGAACGTCCACGGATATTCGCGCTTTAAGCCGACATCGACGACGCGTTTACAGGTGCCGTGAGTATGTATAGTACTGTTATTAGCTGCCACCAGGGGGAGACTGTCAGCGTCCGAAATCCCGTTAGCGCAAGATTTCGACAGAACACTGACAGCTGCGCCCGTGTCAATTAAATATCTGCATTTATGTCCTTTATCTGCGACATATAATAACTTAGAGTGAGATAACGCAATATTTGCTACTTCGCGCTGAGCTAATGTGACATAGTATGAACAGGGTTCACTGCACAAGCGCGCCTTTTCACCATAAGTTTGGTGGTAATAGCAAACCTGTGCAGTGGCTGTGTCGGTCGGTTGTGCGACATTATTTTGCGGCAGCGGTGCGAAAAGTCGAACATTTTGTTGTGCATTATTACAATTATTTGATTCATAAACAAACTCAGTGGCCTGTGCATTCTGCGGCGGAACGAAAGGTGGATCATTATTCTGTTCATTTCTATACTGACTAGGTTGGTTGCTAACAAAACCTGAGGCCTGAACATTAGGAGCAATTGCAGGCGCATGAGCATAGTTATTTGCTCGTCCACGTCCTTTATTTCTTTTCCTCTCTGATGAAGTCACGGTTTCTAGTTTCTTGATTCGCCTAGACAAATCCTCCAACAAACCAACTAGTTTGGTGGTTTCTTCTACCTTAATCTCTGCAACCCCCGGCTTACACTCTTCGACGTCCTCTTCGGCTGCCAGTGCCCGGTCGGCCAAAACGGCCAAACTTTCGAGGGTGGCACTGTCGGGTTGAATCACCAAATGGATTCTGATGGAAGCGGGCATCTGGCGGATGAATGCTTGACGAATTACTGCTTTCCCCACCAGAGCTTTGGTGCCGAAACCTGCAGTCTTCTGCAGACGCCGCAGGAAACGCGAGGGAATGTCATTACCAATCCTTTCACCAGAGATAACTTTGTTAATCCTTTCGGGTGTGGTCAAACCTCTTCTCTCTATCAAGATCGCTTTCAGGCTTTCGTATTTATTGGACCTGAAAGGCTGAAGTAGCACGTCCCTCACATCCGATGCGACCTCGCCCGAAAGTGCAGCGCAGGCTAAGCTGTACCTCTCATCATCATCGTTGATCTGGTGAAGAGCAAACTGAGTCTCAATTTGGTTGAACCAGAGTTCAACATCCGAAGCGTAGAAAGTGGCGATTCTGAACTTTGGTAAGTTCGTAGCACGTCCCTGCGGCTGTCTACCGAGCGGTGAAGAACTCCTTGAGAAGTCGCTCCTAAAGTGAGAAGTCGTACGTTTAGCTCGGGCAATTCGAGATAAATCAGCTTTGAGGCGTTGATATTCTTCATCTGCCTCTCGGAATCGAACCGCATTGTCCTCACTGTCTTGACGATAATCATCTTTAGGTCTAGCACCCGAACCTTCTAGGGGCGTTGACATGAAGCCTTCACTGTCGTACTGCTTCGACATTATGAAGTAGTGTTTTTAAATTATCTAACTAATGAAGCATCTGAGATAGCTGGCCTATTGGCTCTATGTCTATCTCAAATGTGTTTAAAATGGCATGTCGTATTAACACATGCCAACTATTTTGACGCGCCGTGCGCAGATAGGTTGTGCGTTGCCGTGTAAATCAGATGAAAAATGTCTTTAATATGCTGAATCTTAGAATTGTAGACTGTAGAAAATGTTCATGCTATGTCGCATGTTGCCAGAAACGGGGGTTGCAGATTAGTTGAAAATGCGTCTCTGAAGTTTCACCTAAATGCTGTTCATTAATTCACAAAGGTATATATTGATTGAAGTGAAAACTGAAGGTCTATATTTGACATAAAACGTTTTCACTTATTCACACACATGCAAAATGGTACAGTGAAAACCGTAGGTCGAAGTGTTACATAAAAAAATAATATGCCAGATACAATTATGACATGCTATGCTAAGCTAGGATAATAGTATTTTGTAAATCGACCTGGATGGAAAAAAAAAAAAAAAAAATTTACGCAAGTCGAAAAACACATTCAAATATTTGCAATGTTTCGCAATAGCGCAACTGTCAAATCGAATATTTCTGTATTTAGGAAAAATTTAAACTCCAGAAATAAACTATCGTGAGAAAATTTCGTTCTCAAACTGATAGACTAAATGTGACTGCGAAGAAAAACAGTTACATTTATGATTTTAGAATAATATTTAAAACGTGACTGACAGCAGTCTATGCTGATTAATGATATAGTATATCATTTCGCTGAAAAATGATGGCTGTGATGAACATTCCACGTTTTTTTTTTTTATAATGGTACGTTCATCACCGAGTCATTCTCATAAACGTCCGAATCAATCGCTCGCATCGATTCATTGATTGACGTATAAACCGACTGTCTTCGTTGCGGTTGTGTTTATGTCGTCTGTGGTGGGTGTGTGCGTGATGTATTGTCGGTGCTTCCAGCCTGTGCGGCAGGCAGCATGTGGCTTACAGTCTGTGACGGCATGCTTGGAACGGTATGTACATAGTATATGGTCAGCATCCCCGTCTCGCCTCACATTAGCATATTCATTACCTACTGCGTTCCCAAATAAGGCGCTAAATAGGCTAGAACGATTACAAACACCGAAGAGCGTTTCAAAGTGAACAAAAATTCTCACACAATTAGTGGTACAATTTGTTTTCGAAACAACTTATTTACATTTCTTCTCCTTCAACCGTTTTGAAAAAGAAAATTTATAAACAATTTAAAAAAAAAATTATTACAACCAGTCCGTGTAAAATTTTGAACACGTGAAAAATGATCTCCACCAAATCAAAATGGCGGCCTAATTTATGCTAATGTGATGTGGCGACACAGGTTCACTGTCCAGACGCATGCCGGTTAGGACGGTACACGTGGGTGCCCACGGCGGGCGATCAGCTAAGTTAGGGACACCAGCGTCCAAAATGGCGCACACCTACCAAATACATGTACAATATTCAGCATTCTCTGAAATAACATATGATAATAGTACAAAATATTGACCTACGGTCCTGGGAATATTTTAAACAGACCAAATAAGACCGTTTATTGACATTCATTTAGGGAAACAATTTATTTATTGGCCCTGAACCTATTAAAGGTTACCCGAGTCGAAGCGATATTTATAATTTCTGTCGATTTTGCTGAAAAAAATCGGAAAAAATGACGAGATTTCGTCTATGGACTTTAAAATCGAGTCACCCAATTATGGTAATCAACGATAAAAATTGAGTTACCGAAAATACCCACTTCCTACTCGCCTACAGTGGCATTAATAGGATGAAGGCATTAAACAAACTCTCACATTTAACAAATGATAGACTACGTCTATGAGAATAATTCTCTGGATTCTTCTAGAAAAACCGACAAGGTCGCCATCTTGAAAAGGCGCCAAACACGTGGGATTTCGTCCAAAATTTTGGAAATTTACGCCGTTTTCGACGTAAAGAAACGTGCTTCTCCTCTGTTAACTCTTTCTGACTAATTTAAACTGGCATATAAATAATGACCTACAGTTTTCACGAACCTGATGAAAAAAATGCTATTGATTTTTTTCAAAAAATCCCTTAAAATTAATCAAAACTATCCTTGAAAACAGTGGTTTTCAACTGGCGTCCAGGTGAAAACACTGTTGCGTAGACGATCAGTCGTCAGGGGTCACCAGTATGGGGTAAAGGGGAGCCCCTCGTGCCGAGAGTACCTGTAAGTGACCGTCGGAGCCTCTAGTGTGGGGTCACAATGGCCGACGAGGGAATCTGCCCGATCTCACCATTTAAACTCAAACTTCCTTCTCCGTCGAGTCGACGGTTCCAAACAAATCATAAAACTCTTTCTCCACTTGTCATGTTTATTCGTTTGACATTTGGCAACAACAAAGCACAACCTCCGCGCACGGCACGTCCTATCTGACTTAGCGAGAACGAACTACGGCACGTCTGTAGTCGCCGAGTGTAACGCCTGAAGTGCGGGAAAAATACCAAAGCCGCACAGTTTGCACTTGTGTGCACCCGTCACCAAGGTACGGAAACGAGGCGGTCGTCCACAACCTCCCGCGTCCGAGAAGCCGGGGATAACTGCCACCTTAACTGAACGAAGTCAGGATCCTACAAAGTCATTGAATGTTGTCATGGCGACGTACGCAAATTCTGCCAGCAAGCACGATATGTTGAGGCATTGCTGATGGTGTTGAGGCAATGCTGACGATGTTGACGCAATGCTGATGATGTTGAGGCAATGCTGACGATGTTGAGGCAATGCTGACAATGTTGAGGCAATGCTGACGACGTTGAGGCAATGCTGACGATGCTGTAGCATTGCTGACGATTTTGAGGCAATGCTGACGATGTTGAGGCAATGCTGATGATGTTAAGGCAATGCTGATGATGTTGAGGCATTGCTGACGATGTTGAGGCAATGCTGACGATGTTGAGGCATTGCTGATGATGTTGACGCAGTGCTGACGATGTTGACGCAATGCTGACGATGTTGAGGCAGTGCTGACGATGTTGAGGCAATGTTGACGATGTTGAGGCAATACTGACGATGTTGAGGCAATGCTGACGATGTTGACGCATTGCTGATGATGTTGAGGCAGTGCTGACGATGTTGAGGCATTGCTGACGATGTTTAGGCATTGCTGATGATGTTGAGGCATTGCTGACGATGTTGAGGCAATGCTGACGATGTTGAGGCATTGCTGATGATGTTGACGCAGTGCTGACGATGTTGATGCAATGCTGATGATGTTGACGCAATGCTGACGATGTTGAGGCAGTGCTGACGATGTTGAGGCAATGCTGACGATGTTGAGGCAATACTGACGATGTTGAGGCAATGCTGACGATGTTGAGGCATTGCTGATGATATTGAGGCAATGCTGATGATATTGACGCAGTGCTGACGATGTTGACGCCGTGCTGTAGATGTTGACGCAGTGCTGACGATGTAGACGCAATGCTGACGATGTGGAGGCAATGCTGATGATATTGAGGCATTGCTGATAATATTGAAGCATTGCTGATGATATTGAGGCAATGCAGATGATGTTGACGCAGTGCTGACGATGTTGAGGCAATGCTGACGACGTTGAGGCAATGCTGATGATGTTGACGCAATGCTGACGATGTTGACGCAATGCTGACGATGTTGAGGCAATGCTGATGATGTTGACGCAGTGCTGACGATGTTGACGCAATGCTGACGATGTTGAGGCAATGCTGATGATGTTGAGGCATTGCTGACGATGTTGAGGCAATGCTGATGATGTTGACGCAGTGCTGACGATGTTGACGCAATTCTGACGATGTTGAGGCAATGCTGATGATGTTGAGGCATTGCTGACGATGTTGAGGCAATGCTGATGATGTTGACGCAGTGCTGACGATGTTGACGCAATGCTGACGATGTTGAGGCAATGCTGATGATGTTGAGGCATTGCTGACAACGTTGAGGCAATGCTTATGATGTTGAGGCATTGCTGACGATGTTGAGGCAATGCTGATGATGTTGAGGCATTGCTGACGATGTTGACGCAATGCTGATGATGTTGACGCAGTGCTGACGATGTTGACGCAATGCTGACGATGTTGAGGCAATGCTGATGATGTTGAGGCAATGCTGACGATGTTGAGGCAATGCTGATGATGTTGAGGCAATGCTGACGATGTTGAGTCAATGCTGATGATGTTGAGGCAAACCAGCATTGTATCAACGCTTACAGTTTGCTGTTCTGTATTTTACCAATGACGGTGCTCCCCATGCCGATAAAGACCAGCTATTGGTATTCCGAGTCCCTTTCCCTGCGTCGGGATCGCTCATGTGGAGAAATCCATCAAAGCCCACCCCCGGCCTTCCCTGTTCATGGGGAAGATCCCTACGGATAATTAACTTGGCTGACCAGCTACCACAGGCCGAGATTACAGTAGGACGACCATTACTGACCAGCTACCACGGGCCGAGATTACTGTTGGACGAGCTTCCCCAACAGCCCGACATTCAAGATAAGCCGGGTTTACCTGGGGAAAGGGAAGTAGCTTATAATATGAAGAAAACCGACCTAAAATATCTGGTTGATGAGTGCATGTGAAAGAGAGAGGCATTATAAGGTTCATACCAGGGGCCGTATTCTCGTGACCATTTACGGAGCTCCGCATCGTAGATTTTTGGAATTTCCTCAAATATTTCCGCATCTTTGTTTTTTTTCCGTAAGTGCTATTCTCGTTAATTTTAAGATGCGGAACTCACCTAAGTTTTAGGTAAAAGTTACGGAAAGAATTTGGGTGCCCTAAATTCTAGGTAAAAATGGCGTGTTTGGCATAAAAGTTAGGATGCGGAGCTCCGCAACTACAGTTTTCCGCAAATAGTTTGAGAATAGCGATTTACGGAATTCCGCAGTTACGGAGTTCCGCATTTTAAAGTTGCGGAAAAATCCTAAAGAGAATACGACCCCTGAACTAGTGCATTATCTCGCGCTTATATAAAGATCAAACCTCTATTTGTTATGAAGCGGTGACATATTTTTAAACCAATGGGTTTTTTCAGTTTGAAATCATTATAAATGTCTTGATTAGTTCTTTCTGATACATGTGAATACCTATGGGTCTACGGCTATTATGATTATTTTACTTTTTCAGTGCGGGGATCGACTTTAGACGTCAAAAATGTGACGTCGATAGACGTCAGATTCTGACGTCTAAATTCTGTCCTCGCACTGATATAAAACCTTGATTATTTTTTGTCTTTGGGTTTTAATTTGTGAAAGATGTATGTACATATCCACTCGCATTACACCTCCTTCTAATAAGGGGTTTTGTCAAGTTAAAAAAAATCCAAAAATCCGAGAAAAACTCGGAAGTGGGTGGGTGGGTCAAGCCCCAAATGGGATTATTATTATTTTTTGGAAATTTTGTGTTTTTTGTGTGTTTTTTGTGTGTTTTATGTGTTGTTTTCATGTTTCAAAAAAAAAAAAAAAATTGGATAGTTGGGTTGGTGGGTTATGTCTGACCAATCCGAGTTTTTCTCGGATTTTTGGATTTTTGTTAACTTGACAAGACCCCTACTGTGATTTCTTGATAACTTGTCTACAATAATGGGAGGTGAATTGCGCTGGCTTACAGCGCTGAATTATGTGCGTATAAACAATGCAGACTAAAATTGTTTTTATTTTCAATTTGAAATCATCATAATGTCTTTAGCTAGCTCTTTCTCATACATTAGAACACCTATAATCTGTGTCTACGGCCATAATAAATATTTTATTCTTTCAGTGTGGGGATCGACTTTAGACGTCAAAATCCGACGTCCATAGACGTCAGAATTTGACTTCGAAAGTCGTTCCCCTCGCTAAAAGGGATAACCCCATTTATTTATATAGGATGAAAACAACCACATGACGACTAGTTGTCCTTGCGGCAAACACTGAATAAAACAGGGCCAAACTATCTCTGATCGATTTTTTGGTTGACAAATTTGAAAGCTAATTTTCCTAAATCTCTTGATCTGCGTAAAGAAATCTATGATACATTTGAACAGACAGTACACCAACAGCAGAAGTGTGTCCACCCGTATTAACCCATTGATCTGCCCCACATCTATTTGTCTGCAAGATAGCTATATTAATATGTCGTAAAACAGAGATAAAATATGCTTTATAAATCCTTCAAAATGCCGTGAATACCACGTTAAAATTGACATAAAATCATGATTGAATATCTCTGTTGCTTTCATTTGTGAAATATGTGTGTAGGTCCCTACACATTTATTTTAGAATGTGAAATGCTACTGTCATTTATTAAACTCTCTCAAGCCAAATCTACCCACATTACACCACCTAACAACAAGATACGTCTGATTTCAATTTATCTTGTCTACCGTACGATAAAGCATGGTGAATTGCGCTGCTAATTGTACCCTTACAACGCTGAATTATTTTTGTATAAACCATGGAGACCATCATAAATATCTTAGTTAGCTCTTTCCGGTTCATTTGAATACCTATGTTATGGGTCAACGGTCATTGTTAATATTTTAATTCTTTCAGCGCGGGGACTCTTTATACGTCAGAATCTGACGTCCGCAGACGTCAGAATCTGACGTATAAAGACGGTCCCCGCGCTGAAAAGGTTCACCGTTGCGTAGACTGACATGCCGTTCTTATTTTTCTGATATCTCAGCGTAAATCCTTTAAATCTACATTATTTAACCTCCTAACATCGAAATATTTGTCTTTATTTCCATTCATCATCCACGTCAAGGTTTCAATTGCCATGTCAACTCAACCTTTGACGTAGATTGAAATGCAGGTCTTATTATATCAGAGTAAATCCACTAATTCTGCTCCACTTTCCAGGGTTTACCGACCTCATATAATTTTATGACGTCGCAGACATACAGGCTCCTACCTTCATTGGCTCATAACCACAATTCCCAGCAATTCTACTCAATGTTGGTTTAAGGTTGGGCCAGCGTCGTAGACGGCGTATCAGCCTTTAACCACCTGTTGGTTCAACTCCCACCTTCATTATATACCTTATGGTCACCCATTTCCTTGTAGACGGATTGACCCAATGCTGTTTAACCCGCAAAGCGCTGAAATACTTCCGTATAAACCATGGAGACCAAAGGGTTTTTTGCAATCTAAAATCATCATAGATGTCTTAGTTAGCTCTTTCCGCTTCATTTGAATACCTGTGTTATGGATCTACGGCCATTAATAATATGTTTACTCTACTACTCTACAGTTCGGGGATCGACTTTAGTCGTCAGAATCTGCCATCTAAGTTCGATCCCCGCGCCGTAAGGCTTAATATTCGGCCACTGTGGTGGACAGTGGGCCAACGTTAGAGCAATACTGTTTTCATTCTGTGTACTTTATTATCACACTTTGTGCTCTGCTGCTTTTCACTCGCAGACGGTATCCGCCCATATCACACTCTGTACAGTGCTCAGCTCATACCACGCTCTAACTGTAGTTCTAAATGAATGGATGGTACTTAATGTCATGTGATACTTGGTCGTGTGAGAAAATGCAATCTTTGCTCTTTTTGTTCGAGAGACAGAATGAATAAACATCGTGATAATTATTTTCAAGTGATAGTGCGTAAAACATACACTTTCCTATATAGCGCACGAACAAAGCATTCACGGGTTTTAGAATGAAAATTTCCATGAAACTGGTTTACCAATATATCGTAATTTTCTTTAATTTTAAAACCAACTCAAGTCATCTTCATCAACTATAAGTCAAGAATTGCGACAGCAATTCGCGGCTTGTAGTGGATGAAGATGACAATGGTAAATACAGGCTTCAAAGGGTTGATACATATCCTCAAAAATAAAATGATAAAATAACCAAATAATTCTGTCCGTACATTTTATGACATGAACAAACATCCGTAAAAAAAGGAGAAATCCGTAGAATGAAAAGGCTTGTCGTTGTAGACTCTGGATCAGCTGAAAACCTATATATTATCGCCTTAACATTTGACCATTAGAGTGCGGGGATCGACTTTAGTCGTCAAAATCTGACGTCTGTAGACGTCAGATTCTGGCGACTAAAGTCGATCCCCGCACTGTAAGAGTAAAACTATTTCTAATGTCCGTAGACTCATAACATAGGTATTCAAATGAATCAGAAAGAGCTGACTAAGACATTTATGAAATTTCAAATTGAAATAAACCCTTTGGTCTTCATGTTTTTACAAAATTAATCCAGCGTTGTGAGAGTTAAGGCGTTGAAACATTTTTACATAAATCAAGGATTTTTTTCAATTTGAAATCATCATAAATAACTTATTTAGCTATTCTCGTCTCATCTCCATACCCCTACGACCATTATAAATACTCTACTCTTTCAGTGCGGGGATCGACTTCAGACGTCTGAATCTGACGTCCATAGACGTCAATTTCTGACGTCTAAAGTAGCTCCTCGCGCTAAAATAGCCGTGGTATTTTCTTTGCTAAGTTGGATCATTTACCAGTGTTCACAGGAAATGGACGATGATGGAGATGAACGACACTTGGTGACTGCAGTGTGTCAGCCAATTACAGACAGCAGCGTTTTTATCAGGGACGAAGCTTACGTCAAATTTTATTTATTAAGCTTTTTGCTAACTAATTGTCCAATGGTGTCGATACAGGCTCGTCTGTAATCTAAAAATATAGTATTTTGCGCCGTATGGCTGCATGTCATGGCATCCACTGCTCCCTGGCGCAGTGGTTAAAGCTGGGTTAGTCCTCTGCTCTCACATAAAAGTTTCAAAGAAACAAAAATGTTTCTTCTCCGCTCACCCGTAAAAAATCAATACTGTGTGGAGCCTCCGTGACCGAGATGTAGCGTGCTCGGCCTCAGACAACCAGGCCTCGAATTTCGGGTCCTTTGTCTGGAGGGAAGTGTCACATATTCCTATATGTGCACAAATGTGGCATGAAACTCCATTCATTTTATTTTTACGTCCCCAATAATATAGGATATTATCGGTCGGATAAACATTTTTTATAATGCAGACACAAATAATTACAGAGAATCCATCCATATTTCATGATCTAACTCTTCACCTCACTTTAAATCTGCCTGATGTCTGCGCCATAGAATCCTATGACCTCACATTAAATCTGCCTAATGCCTGCGTCATAGATTCCTATGACCTCACATTAAATCTGCCTGATGCCTGCACCATAGAATCCTATGACCTTACATTAAATCTGCCTCATGCCTGCACTATAGAATCCTATGACCTCACATTAAATCTGCTTGATGCCTGCGCCATAGAATCCTATGACCTCACATTAAATCTGCCCCATGCCTGCGCCATAGAATCCTATGACCTCACATTAAATCTGCCCCATGCATGCACCATAGAATCCTATGACCTCACATTAAATCTGCCTCATGCCTGCACCATAGAATCCTATGACCTCACATTAAATCTGCTTGATGCCTGCGCCATAGAATCCTATGACCTCACATTAAATCTGCCTCATGCCTGCACCCTAGAATCCTATGAGCGCACTCTAAATCTGCCTAATGCTTGCTCCATAGAATCCTATGACCTCACATCAAATCTGCGTAATGCCTATGCCATAGAATCCTATGACCTCACATTAAATCTGCCTAATGCCTATGCCATAGAATCCTATGAGCTGTGACACATTACAAATACATGGTAAACATTGTGAACATTTGAACATTTATCTTGATGAGCAGAATTTTCCTACAAAACTCTCGAGAATCCAAAGCTGAACTACGTTCTAAGTGTTAATTTATCAGCAATGTTTGTCATTTTGTCCCTTGAGAGCATGTTATACCATGTAAACTTTGATTTAACGTCCCATGTTTAAGGGGTATGCTATCCGATATCGAGACAACATAGAAGTATAAGTCGTCACCCCCCCCCCCCCCCTAATTGGTTCAACAGATCGACTAGGCTTATATCGCCAATTCTACCACTTGACAAGTCAACTACATCACCAGTTCTACCACTTCGCGTATCTATTATATCTCCAAATATGCAACTCTACTGGTCGACTTTATATCCAGTTATACCACTTGTTTAATTGACAACATCGTCAGTTATACCACATCACTGGTCAATTATTTCTCTAATTATACCACTCACTGGTAGACTATCCAGTTGTACCACTCACTAGTCGATTATATCTCCAGTTATACCACTCACTCGTCGATTATACCTCCAGTTAAATCACTCCACTGGTCTACTACATCTTTACATGTAAATCGTTGCATCAGGCTTAACTTTCCATACCCTTCACATCGTGGGTGACATTGTTTTGACATTGAACAAATGAGGCTGATCTCTAGATGTGACTAGTGTCATGTCCAATCTATAACTCCCAGGTAGTCACCCAGGTTTACAATGCTGAAGGTCCCAGGTAATCACCCAGGTTTACAATGCTGATGGGGAGATGTTCTTCTTAGAAATAGTCCTCAGAGAACAATGGTTTGCTATAAGATAGCAAACAATGGCTCTATAATGAATAATTGTAACATATTATACTACATAAAGTCAAAGTTGCTTAATAATCACAACTGTTGTTTTACTCTCAGAAACAACTGAACGTGAGAAGTACTAAATGGTTGGGCATTATTTCAAATTGAATTTACCAGCGGCCACATAATCTACTATGTTTGTTTTTATATGTATATTTATTTATTCCAGCAGAGAACATTATATTGATTATGCTGTGTACTTTTCATATGTGTATCGTCTATCCAAAAATTAATTATATATCTAATTATTTGTCACGCCACAGTTTCATTTATGATTAAAACAGCTTCGGACTGTATATTGTCCAAAAGTATTGTCATGAAGTTTTTAGCATATCATGGTATTAAAGCTTGATTTTAAGTGTAGGTATCATGGAAGTGTATACTGTAGATCTGGTAATATTTGCGAGGTTTTTATTTTCGCGAATTTCGCCGGCCAGACAAATTCGCGAATTAAAGAATCTCGCAAAAAATTATTATTATGATAGCGCTACCAAAGGAAAACAAAAATTCGCGAATTCTAAACTTTGTGTAAAATCCCAAAATCAGAAATTCGCAAATATTTAAACACGCGAAAATTAACAGATTTACAGTATGTTCATGTGATTTTACAGCACCAGCCTATTGTATATCCCAGTCCGAGCTAGAGATGACCTAACCTTGTTTTGTGGCATATACTATGTTTTTTTGATGTTCCTTATAGCTTTTTTGTGCCGAATTCAAATCCGATGAGTGCCAGCTTGAAAAGTTTGAGCATTTTTTTAGATTCAAGGTCAAAGGTCAATCTCAAGGTCAAATATGATTTTTCGAGAAATGAAGCTAGGAACAAATGTAATACCTCATTTCCATGTGATTTTGACTGGGCAATCCATTTTCGAAACTATTTTAAATATTTAAGGTCATCTTCAAGGTCAAAAGGTCAATTTCAAGGTCAAATAAGAGGAAATATAAGTTTGAATAAATAAAGCTAGGAACATGTGTAATACCTCTTTTTTTCATGGGATTTTGACTGTAAAAAATCTATTTAAAGTATTATTTTGGTGATTCAAGGTTATGTGCAAGGTCAATTTCAACTGAAGGCTATATAAAAATCCATCCCAAGGTCAAAAATGTGAAAATATGATTTTTATCAAACACATATAGCAGAAGAAGTGTAGTACGTCGTGTTGATGTCATTTTGACTGAATAATCTATTTCTGTTTTTTTTTTGATGATGAAAGGTAGTTGTCAAGGTCATTTCAAGGTCAGGTAAGCAAAAATATGATTTCTAACAAATAAAGCTAGAAACAAGTGTAATACCTCTTTTTAGTGTGATTTAGCCTGAAAAATCCTTTTCCGGTAATATTTTGGTGATTTTAGATGATCCTCGAGGTCAAAAGGTCAATTTCAAGGTCAAATATGATTTTAACATATATGCTACATATTGGAGCATGTATAATACATTGTTTTGGTGTGATTTTGACTGGATAATCTTATTCTAGTAGGGTTTTAATGATTAAACATCATAAAAGTAAACTGATCAGGCAGAAAAGCGATACAGGTCATTGGAGAGGCGCTAAAAGGCGACAAAGAGGAGTTAAAGGACAATGGGAGGCGTTAAAATGGTGGCGACAAAACGCTAAAAGGCGACCCAGTAGACCTAAAGAGCGACGGGGAGGGGTTAAATGGCAATGAAGAGGCGTCAAAGGGCAATGAAGAGGCGTTAGTGGGCAATGAGGAGGTACTAAAGGGCAATGATGAGGCGTTAAAGGGCAACGAGGAGTCGTAAGGGGCAAAGAAGAGGCGTTAGTGTGCGACAGGATTCGCTAAAAGGTGGCGGGAGACATCAAAGGGCTATGAAACAGCGCTAAATAACAATAGAAATACAGTAACGGGTGATGGGGAGGTGCTGAAAGGAAATGGATAGGTGTTAAAGGGCGAGGAGAAGGCGTTAAAAACGACAGAGAGTGGCTAAAGGGTGACGAAGAAGTGTTAAATGGCGACGGGGAAAGATGGAAGGGCTATCGATAGGCGTTTAAAGGCGAAGAAAAAGAGTTAACTCATAGCAGTCTAAGTCCGATACCAGCTCGGACCTGCCATTTATGACACTGCAGTCTAGGTCCAAGCCCAGCTTGGACCTGGCAATAATACTCAGCTATTCACAATATGACATCATTTGTGCAACTATGAGCACAGCATGGGGAAGCTAGAAAATAAAAGGGTGATTTTTCTGCGTCACAAACGTTTCTGAACAAAAAATAGAACCCCAGGCTCAGATGAATACAAGGCTTTTGGTATTTCACACCGTTTCTAACTTGGTTCATCTCAAAATATGAAATATGTTATGCCCCTCTGGGAATTTTGTAAGATTACTAAATCCTATGGTAATAACTCTTTTACCCCCATTAATTTGTGTGCATAGACCTATTGAATGCTTCGGCGAACTGTCTGTGATGTATTTTTAGTATCAGAACATGTCTCAAAAACACGAAAATGGCCAGACCACACAGGCATCCAATGTCAAAACGACCAGACTGCTATGAGTTAGAGATCGCTGAAGATGCATTAAAGGGCAATGGAGAAGCGTAAAATGACAATGGGAATGGGGTAAATGCGATGAGGAGGCGCTAAAGGCGATCATGAAGCGTTAAATGGTGATGTCAAATCATTAAAGTCGATGGGGAGTAGTTAAAGGGTGTTTATGGTATGCATTATGGTATGCATTTAAGGGCGAGGAGAAGGCGTCAAGGGAAACGGAGAGGTGTAATTGACGATGGAGAGGCGTCAAAAGGCGACGAAAAGGCTTTAAGTGGCGACGGAGAGGCACAAAAAAGGATGACAGAAGCATTGAAGGGCAATTGAGAGGTGTCGCATATGCGTAAAATTGCGATGGTAAGGCGTTAAAATTCGATGGAAAGGCATCAATATTGATGGATATATTCGGGATTTGGGATTGTGCTCCCAGGAGAAGTCCCAAATAAATCAGGATTGATTACATGAGATAACTATGACGTTATCAATTAATCTGGTCTCAGCAAGAGTACAGCAGCAATTTATTCTGATAGTCAATGGGTTACATGGCGGCAGAGAGGCGTTAAAGGGTAATAAAGATATGTTCAGGGCGAAGAAGGGTCGTCAAAGGGCGACGGAAAGGCCTATAATTACAACAAAGAGGTGTTAAACTAAAAGTGCTTTCAGGGTGAAGAAGAGGCGTTTGAGGGCAATGAAAGGGCCTTCAATTGCATTGAAGAGACATTAAACTGAAAGCGCTACGAAACGCATAATGGACCACGACAAAAATTGTTAAAGTGCGATGGGAATGTGTTTCCAGCACCCTTCAATGCTTCTCCATCGCCTTTTAGTTCATTCCCATTATCATTTAATGCCTCCTGGTAGCCTTTTAACGCCTCTTCATAGCCCCTTGATGCCCCTCTGCCACCTTATAATATACCCAGTCTCACTTCGACACCTCTCCGTCGCCCTTTAACGCCTCCTCATTGTCCTTTAATATGCCTTCCCATTGCCCTTTAATCCCTTCTCAGTATCCAACAACACCTTCTCATTACCCATTAACGCCTCCTCATCAACATTTAAAGTTTTCTGTTGCTCTCTAATGCCTCTCCGTTGCCGTTTAAGGCCTTCTTGTCTCCTGATTTTTTCACCATGAGCATGTTTAATCATTTAAACCCAACAGAAATAGATTATAAAATCAAAATCACATCTAACCTAGGTAACATACGTTCTCCAAAGTTTAGCATATATGCCAAAAATCATATTTGACCTTGAAATTGACCTTTTAAACTTGAGAGTGACCTCAAATTGATTGCCCAGTCAAAATCACATAAAAATGAGGTATTACACTTGTTCCTAGCTTCATTTTTTGAAAAATCATATTTGACCTTGGAATTGACCTTTTCCCTTGAATATACAAAAATGCTCAAACTTCCTAAGCTGGCACTCATCGGATTTGAATTCAGCACAAACAAATCTGTAAGAAACATCAAAAAAATATTGTATATGTTACAAAATAATGTTGGGTCATTTTTATATAATCCCTAGCTCGGACTATAATAGGGCCTATACGTGTACATATATGTAGTCATATATCTGTACACAATTACTTTGATCTTAGGAATCATTTCTCCAGAAGAAACACAATCTTTATGAGAGATAAAATGAGTAGATATTACCAGAACCAGGATTAGCAAAGCCGTTGACCTAGATCTAAGTCATGTGATTGGTCGAGATGGCTGTCTCGACCAATCATATGCGTAAGATTTTGATCATACCAGAGCAGGAAGCTGTCGCAATAATTAATAATAACTTTTCACCTCAAAGAGCTTGCCGTGCGTGTTGCGTGCGTCTGCTGTGCCACATCAGACAGCCATGGCGCTCTGATTTTTATCAGGGATCAGATTTCTCTGACCCAGATTGCTCCGAGCCCCCACTTTTTCACCCACATCAAGTCATCTTCGCCTACTACAAGTCGAAAATTGCGACAGCAATTCACGGCTTGTAGTGGATGAAGATGACAACGGTAAATTCAGACTTAGAAGGGTTAGCAGTGTTTACGTTGTATATTAATGAATACAAACCTTTATAATTCATCACAGCGAAGATTGATTTGTATTACGTGGGTGTTTTATAATATGGGCATTGTTTGTCATTTTATGGGGTGGGGAGGGGGGGGGGGTGAGATTGGCATCTCAATGAATAACCATAAGAGTAGAGAGGTTAACCATAAACCCACTAGATTGAAGCAGTAGTGTCTCGCTACCGCGACCCACAACTTCAGGTGGGTGAAAATTACTTTTATTTGTTTAATTTGAGACCAAATATTTGTAAATCTTTATGTTTAAACATGTAATTTGCTTTAAAGTACCTTTAACGTGCCATATAGCAAACAAAATATTTCATATATAGGACAATATCTAAATATATGAAATATTAGGAAACCACGGTGACCCACAACTTCAACCGGGCAAAAATTGTTGGTATTACACATTGTGTGACATTAGTATTTTGTAATATCTGGATATATAGACCCAACAAACACAAGACATTGACTCAATGCTGGTCTAAGGTTAGCCCAACGTTTACCACACTCGGCCAGCATTTGGGTCAACGTCTTTTTTTGCTACAGATGTACTGCAACAAATATAGGTCAACGGAAGTTAAAACTAGTGCCACGTGCTTCACAAATCTGGGTCAGCGGAAGTTAAAAAGAGTGGCCAGCTGGAGGCAGTCTGTCCTCCTCGTTCAGCCATCGCATCGTTATGGTGTCACTTCCGGCCACGCTACGTGGGCATGCATCACACGGGGCTACAGAGGGGGCGGGTCCAGAGCGAGATATCCATGTTTCATTATTTTCTATGTTAACTCTTGTCTTGCTACCTTCTAACGAAATGAAATGGCACTGAAAGAAAAAAAGTAGATTGTGACATATAATCGATTAATAAAATAAACAAAGTTTGGCGACGTTTATTCTTCATAAATATTTTTCTTTCCAATTGAAGCTAGAAAATGTGTTAGCAAAATTCCAGTGAGAATTTTAAAAAGTTAGACCTTTTTACAGGTGACACAATTCTGAGAATAAACCGGAATGAAGTTACATGTAATGTGTTATACAGGGGCGTCATAATTAGCAATTCTAGCTTCAATTGGAAAGAAAAAAAAGGCAGGATAAGCGCTTGATACAGAGGGCAGACAATCATCACCTGTGTATCCGGCCTTGTTCCTGGAATACTATTTCTAGTGATGAGAACCAACAAGTTCATCTGGACTAAACTCGTTAGCCTTCACAACGCTGGAGAAGGGTTGAATACAGGGGGCAGTCAATCACTAACTGGGAATCCGGCCGTGTTCCCAGAAATAGAGATGCAGCTCCACAGAAAACGAAAATGGTTTGTTATGTCAGGCAATATGAACATGACTGAGGACAAAAGGGGATTTATTATAGTCTGTCCAGCAATGGAGGATGGTCCAAAAAGAAAGTCAGATTTTCGTCACTTCTCAAGCAATTTTCATGAAATTTTGTAAGCAAAAGTTAGATGATTTGACATGTAGTAAACTTATAATTATGACGTCCCTCCATAAACCCATTAACTTCATTCCGTTTTTTTTCTTAGAATTGTATTACATGTCAAAATTTGACATTTAATGGTATAACTTTTCAAATACTGAGTTTTGCGAGATATTCAGGGTTGTTGTTTCAGGTTGACTAGTTAATAGAGTTTTAAAAATTCGTGAAAATTTCTTCAGAATTGACTGAGTAATACCCGACAACCTACTACTTGGGGCGACGGAAGCTTACCATTCTAGGCCCTACTGTGCGCTGCAAGATCTGGGGCAAAGGAAATGGATATAGCGCGTGCCTGGAAGTGACCCCAAAACCATGTCAAGGGTCACCGCTGCCCAGAGTTAGGATGTCTGCCTCGTCTTCACCTCAAGGGGTCACTTCCGGAAACGTCACAAGGGATTTCTTCCAGAAATAGATATGCGCTTTTTTTAGCAAACGTAAATCCATTTTCAACTCATCCAATCTGGCTGGGCGATAATAGGGTATTTTACCTGATTTTAGCATAATGTTTGACATATCGTCAGTTTTATTTTGGTTAGCCATTTTGAATTATGTTGCCTATTTTTTATTTTGTTTGGATAACGGCTTATACATCCGTCCATCCGTACATCCGTCCATCCGTCCGTCCGTCCGTCCATCCGTCCGTCAATCCGTCCATCCGTCCGTCTATCCGTCCATCCGTCCGTTCGTCCATCCGTCCATCCATCCATCCATCCATCGAGTGGGTGAGAGTGGGTGAGAGTGGGAGAGTAAGGCAGCTTGTAGACTTGTCCCAAAATCACCAATAATGATGTCCACAGCATGAACTTATGACCAGCAAACACAAGACTATTAACGAAATGTTGGATTTATGTTGGTCCAGCGTCGCAGACGTTGGGTCAACATTATACTGACATTGGTCCATCGTCTGTTGCCTACTGGGTGAGATTTACATTTGTCCTTCCGCCTGACTCTCAGCCAATCAACGTGTTTGAACAGGACACATGACATCTGCTTGATGATGCCCGGATGTACATATTGTGATGGTCACGTGACACATATTGGAGATTCAATCATTGGCAAGCTATCAGCAAACACAGGGCATTGGTCCAATGCTGGTTCTATGCTGGCCCAGCGTCGTAGACGGTGGGCCAACATCGAATGAGCATTTGTTGATTGTATCTCGGTATTAGGAAAGCGTCGATCCAGTGCAGATACCGATGGCTCATTCGGTCCAGTTGTAGGTCAAAACTCAGAAATACTGGGTATTAATCCTGGCAGGCTGAGATTTTTATCATCGGGGTTGTGTATATATAGTGCTCCAAACTGTTCAAAATGCCTGGAGTGTATAGTGCTGCTTATGGTATACTATACACTACAAAGAAACCTTGAAGTCATTCGAAAAGAGTGGGCACCCGAGCGCTGCTTGTGGGAAGCTGTTCTTGTTGCGATATGGTGCTGCTCAGCCTCATATTGGTATATAGTCAATACATAGGCCTACTATGTCAGGTGTTTATCAGGCTGGACCGTAGCATTTCGCAACAAGAATAGCTTCCCACAAGCAGTGCTACGGGTGCCAGTGGCTATGTAGTTCCGACTTCGGTCTTTCTTCTGTCGCGATATTGTCATGATTGTGCAGAAAGAGACGTAAATCAATATTCATTCTCTGATCCAATGCTTTTTTATTACTGGAATGAATTAATTGAATTTAATGCGTGTTATGTGACTCTTGTATGTACCACTAGAGTATAAAGGGTTTGTTAAGGGGTAACCCTTTAAGCGCTGACATAGTTTTATACAAACCAAGAGAACAAAGGGGTTTTAAATTTCAAATAGGCCTAATCATAAATGGCTTAGTTAGCTCTTTCTGATTCATTTGAATACCTATGTTATGCGTGTACGTCCATTATACATATGTTACTTTTCCAATGACTGGATTTAGTTTAGACGTCAGAATCTGACATCTAAAATCTACCCACTCGCTTAAAGGCGATCCCCGCGAATAGAGTAATTGTCAAGTTGCTTATTGTCTGTGTTTGTTTAATTAAAACGGCCGATGCTGACGTCTACTTATTTCGTCAGAATTCCTTAAACTGATTATTAATTGTGTTAATTATTAAGGTAATCTTATACGTTGTAAAACCTTGCTTGCCACGGTAGTTTAATTTTAAATAGTTGTGGCAAAGAATATAAAAGGACCTTCTATATGCCTTGGTTGTGGTAACAGTGTTGCTCTATGTGAATTAAGTCAGGATATGTTGGACATTTAGCGGTTCACCAGCCACATCGTGGCTGGATATTAGCTGAATATTATTGAGCTACAGTAACTTTACATTATTGTTTGTCTTATTTACTTCAGTTCATTCAAGGCATTCTATTCATACTGAGCCTACTAATCCATTTTTTGACTACTATCACTTATTTGAATCATGACATTTTGGCTTAACATATATCGTGCGCATCAACACATTTCACACGAGTTGATCAATAATTAAGGGCCCAGTTCTGTAATTTCTTAAGCCACACGGAGGAAAATAGAATCAGAAGGAAGATCTGTTTCGAGATTTCCTTGGTCCGATGCGAGTTGCGCTTAATCTGGTTATCGTCATTAATGTGATTTTAACAGCTCATTAGCATTTTACTGCCGTCTTGGTTAATTAGTGCTGGCTACATTTAACCCCTTATTGCATTTGTTACATCACATGGGATATTTATAATACAATTAATTGCAAACAATGGCCTCACATTAATAACATCACAAGCTTTAATTTCCCTTATATTACTGTATTATTTCTACTCCACTTCAGATGATGATGACAATGGGGAGAAATACTTTCGTTTTAACTTTAACTTTAACGTAACGTACATGTTGCTCTTACTTTGATGATTTTGGACACGATTCTTGACTATGATTTGGTTTGCAGCGCCTCTGAGCTTGTCATACAGGGATTTAAACGCATTAGAAGTTGTATCCATTCATTCATTCATTCAGCGTTCTAATCACATAGACGTTTGTTTGACCTTTAAGCCTTAAAGCGCTGAAATATTGTGTGTAAACCATGGAAACCTAATTTTTTTTTCAATTTCAAATCATCATAAATGTCTTAGTTCTGCAGTTTGAATTCATATGTTCTGGGTCTATGGCCATTATAAATTTTAAATTCTTTATGTGCAGGGATCAACTTTAGACGTCAGAGTCTGACACGTCAGATTCTGACGTCTAAAGTTGATACCGCGCAGAAAGAAAAAATAGCTTTAAGCTTGATAGACGTACCGGTAGACTATGCTTGAATTCAAATTGCACGGATCAAAGTAATGTTTACCCACTAAGAGTTGTGGGTCGCGGTAGCGAGAGACAACTTCAACTGGGCGGAAATAACAATTTTAAAATTAAACGCGTTTAAAAGTTTATCAAATAGTCGTGACATTTTATATTCAATTTAAGTAACATTTTCCATAGTTACACTTGGCTGATCTACAACATATATAGCATATATATGGCTAATTGTTTTTTGTATTTGTACGAGGACACGTATTAAGTGTGTGTTTTAATTAATCAGCAACAGCTATTAATTAGTGACATTTTACACCAAGGACATCCGTTTATAACATTTAAGAAATGCGTGGTGATGGTAAATAATCGGGGTTTAACACCAGATTTTTATTAGTGCATTTGTCTGCATTAGTCATCTTGTCCATGTAGCAGGGCCGGGGGGGGGGGGGGGGGGTGGTGTTGCAGTGGTTAAAGCTGCCTGCTGGGAAAGTCTGAGATCGCGGGCTTTACCCCACTTTGGCTTTCAAGTTTCAAAGAAATAAAATGTTTCTTCCCCGCTCACTCGTGAGGATTCAATATCGAGACAAACCTCTGTGACCGAGAGGTAGCGTGCGCGGCCTCCGACCGCCAGGGCTCGAATTTCGAATGCTATGTCTGGAGGACAGTGTTATCTCATTCATCGCACCATCCTTAGGAGGTTCTCCTGGTCCAGTTTAGCCTATATGTGTAGCCTACAAAGATGGCCTAAAACCCCATTCATTTAATTTCATTTCATTTGTCCATGTAACCAAGGCAACAAACCACGCAAAAAGCGCAGCTTTTAATCACGTGCCGCACACAATCTGGAGATGACAAACTCAATAATGTCATTTTGCTCTACAACCTCAAATCAGGGAGGTTGAAACTCTTTTCAACCTCCTTGCTCAAACCAACACTTCACAAACGCTTTTGATCACATGTGGCACACAACCTGAAGATGGCATTATTGCTGTACAACCTCAAACCAACAGTTTACAAACGTCTTGTGTTTGCTGGGGAAGATTGTTGGTTTGTTTTTAAGGTTGTCACATAAACACAACCTCAATGACAAACATCCGACCCGACCGGGATTCAAACCCAATGCATCTGCTTTTCGATCGAGTCACACTCGGGTAGAATATGAATATACTAATAATGTCTAATAATGTATAGTCTATTATAGAAATCAAGTTTGGATATTGAAATGTGTTGGATTCGCATGTTATTGGACGTAGCCCTGGGCGTCAGGGGCCACAGACAGACCGACATTAATTACCTTATAAATTCTAAATTCATTTAAAGTCAGTACGAGTCGGAAAAGGATAAAGCTAAAAGATTGAATTCCAAGGCGCATGAATTGCAACAAGGTTGATAAAAATGCGGCAGTTTGGCTGTTCCGAGGACTGAACACACCCCTGCTGTTTGACAATAATATTATAGGATCGCTGCTGCTTTTCTTTGCACCACATAGTCTACAAGTAGCCTATCCACGTGGTACAGTGGTAAGGAGACATGTATGCGTGGAGAGCCAGAGTTCCATGTTCGAATCCGATCATGGATTTTTTTAGGAATGAAGGCCTATTTTTACTTATGATATATATCTAAATCTGATAAATTATTTCTATATGTGACTGACAAGAATATTTGTCATAGACTAACTCCATTTTAATAGTTAGGCCTATAGATCATCATATAGTAGACTACAGGATAGCCTAACACAAACAGTAGGCCCCAACCGTAGCCTAACACTATTACCATAGGCCTAGCTAGTATTAGGCCTAGACTACAGTGACACGGACACGTCGACGACCCAGTAAACACATTTGTACAATGTTGGACCAACGTCGAAGACGTTGGGCCGACGCTGTACAAATGGTGTGAGACACAAATGTTTTGTGTTTGCTGGGGAGTGGCCTGTAGACCTACAGTGTAGTCTATTCGACCAGGCCTATACTTGCCAAATGTCTTACTTTACTTGGAACCGGCATTCCAGAACAATTAGATCTATAGGCCTACCATGAATGATTATAGGCCTACATACATTATAATGAATATAATAAAATAAGTGAACAGTCTGTGCCAGTGGCAGTGGTTACCAATGCAGATGGAAGACCATTTGACATGTAGGCCTAGTCTAAAGGCATCAATTCTGGACTTCAATTCAAACCAAATAGGCCTAGTTTTATAAATGGACGTCGTAATACTATATATCATCACTTTGCATGTTCTTATGTGTTCTACTGGTATAGGATTCAAGTTTGGATATTGAAATGTGTGGGATTCTCATGTTATTGAACGTAGCCCTGGGCGTCAGGGGCCCTCGCCCAGGGCGGAGTCCAATAACATGAGAATCCAACACATTTCAATATCCAAACTTGATTCCTATTATGACAGACCGACATTAATTACCATATAAATTCTAAATTCATTTAAAGTCAGTACGAGTCGAAAAAGGATAAAGCTAAGAGATTGAATTCCAAGGCCATGAATTGCAACAGGGTTTATAGAAAATGCTGCAGTTTGGCTGTTCCGAGGACTGAACACACCCCTGCTGTTTGACAATATAGGTCCACTGCTGCTTTTATTTGCATCAAATAGTCTACACGTATTCACGTGGTACAGTGGTAACCAGACATGTATGCCTAGAGAGCCAGAGTTCCATGTTCGAATCCGATCAAGGATTTTTTTTAAAGAATGAAGGCCTATTTTTACTTATGCTATAAATCTGATAAATTATTTCTTTATGTGACTGACAAGAATATTTGTCATGACTCCATTTTAATAGTTAGGCCTATAGTCTAGATACAGTAGGCTACAAGGTAGCATCTAGCCTAACACTATTAGGCCTAGTATTATTATTATTATTTTTAATAGACTAGGCCTACTGTCTACAGTCACACGGACACATCGAAGGCGTTGGGCCGACGTTGTACAAATGATGTTATACTGTAGGCTACTGTAGGCTAGGCCTACAGTATAGTCTATTCGACAAGCGTCAAGGCCTACTTGCCAAATGTTTTACTTTACTTGGAACCATTCCAGAACAATAAGATCTATAGGCCTACCATGAATGATTATACAACGATCCTAATATAAAAAAGTGAACAGTCTGTGCCAGTGGCAGTGGTTTAATACCAATGCAGATGCCATCCCATTTGACATGTAGGCATAGTCTGAAGGCAGCAATTCTTGACTTCAATTCAAACCAAATAGGCCTAGTTTTATAAAGAGACGTCGTAAGTTACATTGGCACAGATCTTGTCAATTTAAAAATAAAATGGTCCCTATCAAATAGGATTCTATTTGTAAAGCCTAAGGCCTAACGTTACAGACATGACTGAACTACAGAAGTTATGAAATTAAGGAATGGGTGCTAGTGTCAGGGGGAGACTGGAACAGCCAGAGAGGCCTATGACGTCACTGACATGTGTGAGCTAACACATGTCGGGGGCTGACATGTGTTGTAGAATATAGTATGACTTCTAAAGAGACACCCATGTTATAATATTTATTTTAGAAAGTGTCTTAGTGTCTTGTTTGCTACCATTTATAATAATATGCAATTATTTTATATCTGGTTTTGGTGCGGGAAATAAATATTATTTATAGTAGACCCTATGTATACTGAAATTATATTTTACACCTCAACTTCAATTCAATTTTAATTATCATGTATATAAATAGTATCCTGAATGTCACACATAGTAAGGGTGCGAGCCTAATATATCTGACATCCTAATCCACACAATTGTAGTTACAAATGCCTAATTGTATTGTGTTATTGTATAAATTTGTGTATATAAAGCCCAATAAATAATTCAAAATCTGTATTCAGGTGATTTTTCGTTTAAATAAACTTAGTAGGTCCAGCAAGTCGCGGAATCATTTCAATGCGCATTGTTTAATTAACCATGTAGGTAAAGTGACCTAGTGCGTTTCACCAAACCGGGCGTACATTGGGCAATGGAGATCATATTCAAAATGGGCTCTTTATAAGTTCATTTCGAGGTAAATTTAGTCATTTGAACAGTTAATGTAACTGCAGATGCATATGTGTTCACCGACGAAGGCCGCAGTGGGATCGAACCTGGTACCTCCAGGTTCTGACACCCTACCAATGAGCTATCCTGGCGCCACAAAGTTGGTCCACCGTCTGTAGCCTAGACCCAACATTAAACCAACACTGCATGGGTGAAGGTGGCGTGTTTGCCAGGAAGATTGTCTTTTTATGGCGTATTTTTTTTATATTAATCAGATTTTGATTTGATCTTGCCCAGGACGTCATAAAGAGATTGTCCACAATATAGGCTGCGTAGATAATGTCACGAGTAAAAAAGTCGGCCATAGTGTAGTTACTGACACCCATCCAACGAAAAGACAGTGTTAGCAACATATTAATTTCCAGAAGTATCACAATGACGAAAATGCTGAAATGTCACCTGTGAAATATTATTTCGACCAATTCTTTAATAGATTAAACCCCCACGATGCATCAAAGCATCAATTCGCATCTCTGAAGAATCACTTACTTTCCTTAACCTAAGGGTTTTAGAACGAATATTTTAATGGAACTGTTTCAATAATAACGATATCTTTCTTTTTTAATTTTCCACCCACTTCAAGTCATCTTCATTCACTACAAGTCCAGAATTTCTACAGCAATTCACGGCTTGTAGTCGATGAAGATGACAACGTTAAATTTAGGCTTGAACGGGTTAATAATGGTTTGCTATTGTGAACCTGTTAAATTTGATTTGGAGTGTAATTCAAAAAGTGGCTTAAAGAACAATGTGAGTTTTAACAACAAGTTATATTTTCCGAATACCCCGAGCTATTATCTTACTGGGTGAATTAAAAGTAAAATTGTATGTGGTTGATTATTTTAAATATCACGTAGCTGTTTAACTCTAGAATATAATAACAAAAACAATAAGAAAATCTGAGTAAGGAAGTTAGACGTGGATTGACAAATGAAGACTTCTAAATTTAATCCCTTAGCTACTGAGTAGTATGTGGTAAATTATTCGTCGTGATTGAAAAGTGTTAAATAAACTGGATATTAGGAATGTGATGCTTTTGTTTTCTATTGTTCGCTTAAATACCACATTGTTATTAATATTGTTTTACCTACTCTAGAAAAATATAAACTTGTAGTATTATGTGTCTACTATAACACTATAAGAAATATATATATCATGTCGAGGTTTTCGGGATAGATCTGATAAATTATTATTGAATTACAGGGTCTAGATAAAACCAATGCTGCAAGAACATCCTAGACATTCTGCAAGTGTTGAAAATTTAAATGAACATAGTAATACATTCGCTGTACAGTGTGGAAAATAATAAAAATAGAGAATGTAAAATAAATGTACAAATGGTAATGCTGAGATTTGTGAAACTAAAATATGAAGAAAAAGTAATATTAGCCTAGAATAAGATATACATAATATTACTGACATTTTTTACTTGTCGTTAAATAAAAAACAGAGATAAAATGACTACTTTGAATCTATGAGTGATAACATATTATCAAGTTAAAGTGTACAAATACAGGTTTTTGTGATAATATACATAAAATAATATTTCCTTGCGTTTCGGCCAAAGTCTCGTATTCTACCCCCTAATTTAAAAAAACAACTGAATGACGGCGGTGATTGGCCGATCTGGTCATGTGACAGACTGAATTACTCTTCGATTGATCGCGGGTATAATACAAGACTTGGACCGGCGTTTCTTATAATACCGGCGAGTTAAAAGCTAATTATTATTTGGTTGATTAATTTTTATATTTTGTAGATAAAAAACAATAAATAAATCTGTATAAAAAAGAGAGACGTGGATTGGAAAAAGGAAGACCTCTAAATATAATCCCTTATACTGAACAGTATATGTGGTATCTGTGCTGTAAATTGTGATTGAAAAGTGTTAAGCAACCTAGATATAAGGTATGTGATACCTGTATTATACTAAATACCACATTGTTATTACTATTATTTCTGCGAGGCGTTTCTCCTCTTATTTAAGCCATTTGTGGAGAGAATTGCTGTAGCAAAGAGCAATAGCAACAGACAGTTCAACAGAATGAGGTTGAATGAATGAATGAAATATATAGCGCATATATCCAGTCGGAGGCTGTTCAGAGCCCTGGACATCGAGAGTAATCTAATTAGCAAGGCCTGTTATCATTAAAATTCCAACTCAGTCTCCTGGGAGATATACAGCTGAGCTGCCATTGAGGCGCATCAAGCTATTTTTCATTCCAAGCAAATTCGCCTTATGTGCAAAGTACTCACACATTGTGGATTTTCTGGGGTCTCGCCGGAAGGAAACTGCTGTCACCCATCCAATTTTGCACCGGTCCCGGCGTTGCTTAACTTCAGTAATCGAGTTGACACCGATGAGCTAACGCTGTATTCCGTATAAGGTTAAGCCTTGTAGATCAAACCACGAAAATGTCTTGTTTAATCAGTTTTATCGATAAAATCATTGTTATTGGGAATGAATAGGTCCAATATTTGGAAATGTTTTTTACCCAAACTGAACAATTATGAGTATGTTTCACCCAATTGAAGATGTGGGTCGCGGTAGCAAAACACAACTTCAAGTGGGTGAGAATTTAAATTATATTATTCTGTCCTTTAAAGGTTGAAATGTCTGTCGATGACGTGCGAAGCGTTGGTGAATACCCGCTGTCACGTATCTATCCGGAGGTGATCTTATATCTACGTGCTGGAGATGCACTTTCGCTTTTGCTGAATTGGCACGTTTCTGCTTCAGACTCAGATTACTAATGTAGTCTCCGTGAAACCTCTCTTTCATCTTTGTCTCTCTTCAGCAACAGTTTGTTTGAAAACATCTCAACCTTTAACCAACTCTTGTTCTGCCTTTGAAAGCATAGACTGCATTGAGATGCTGCTCGTCTAGAGATTATATCCAGACATGGTGGGGGCCATCATTATATTTTCAGAGGGGGAGGGGAGCAACATATCTGATAAAAAAGCTGCTCTTTAGAATGAGAATTTTAAATTTTGTCAATTTTGAAAGTTTACTTTATAAACTATATAACCTACTGATCTTAAATAAAATACAAAATGTAAAAAATGTAAAAAAAAATGTTAAAGCACTGAAAAAGACGAAACAAGCTCTATTTTCAAGACGTGTACTGTCACGAATAATACAATACAAGTTTGTTTACAGTATACCACTTATAGACTGCAAATACTGACCATCTGAGACGGCATGATCAAAGTAACCGAATAGTTACATCAATAGCTGCCGACCTTAATTGCTCTGTGAACGGGTTGATCAGGGGAGTTATCAACGCTTGGCCGACGGCATCAACATGTGGTCCAATGCTGTAGTAGCATTCAAACGTCTTTTAGCAGGTGTTTAGGTACATACAAAAAAGTTTGTTTAGTTTAAACTTTATTTATTTTCAAAGAACTACAAACAGCACTTACTGCCACGAGTTGTTCTCCTTGTTTGGGTTTTCTTTAGAATTCATAAAAATGTGGATAAAAATATTTGAGAAAATCTAAAAACTCTGAGAAAAATATAATCATGATCTATGGGATACACTACTTCATTGGAAAATTAAAACGAAACTTGATGTCATCCCAAGGAGCTGCTTCAACCAACACTGTTTTCTCAAGTGAAATGCATAAGTTATTATTTCTTTCATACAGTGCAAAGCCTACATACAGCTCATGACGAAAAATGTTTTTACTTATTTAATATGGTCTATATAGAATGATAATCTGAGCGAAGTGAGGCGGGGGAATGGATAAATATATGCCTAATATTATTACAAATCGCACCACCTCGGAAAATGATTTTTCAATAGTTGTTTGTTGTAAGTAAAACATATGGCATTTTTTTCGAAACAAGCAGCTGTATCAAAGCAAAACATAGCAATCTTATCTTTGCATAAAGCAAAATGTAAGAGTCTCATAATGCCCATTTATTACAGGAAAATGTAAAGATATATAATATATTTTCAGGTAGTAGAAACAAGCAATTATATAATTATAAAAAAATGTTTTGTTACTTTGTATGAATAGATGTAGGTCCGCTTTTGTTGGTCATCTTTGCAACTATGCGCTTCATAAAAAGTGCTCCGAACTGCACATTTGCCCCAATTTATGAATTGTCTAAATAAATTAGAATATGGAACGCATATCATCAGTCATTGTCCCATATATAACCCACTTAAAGCTGAATTCCTGTCACGTTCATTTCACTAACATTTGGTGAATATTTATTTCGTAAACGTTTTGAATCATCTGACGAGAATAATTTTGAACAAGAATACCTTGGAGCATTTATACTTGATATTTCGTATCATTGTTATTTGCGCAATTATCACATCAGAGTAAAGAAGAATGTCCTCATATTATAAATACTCAGATATAAACTGGAAACGCTCATATTGTGAATGGTTTATATATATTTTTTTTAATATGCCATGTGGTAAATTTATGGTGAAATGAATCAATAAATTAATGAAGTTTTAGGCCACCTTTGTGCAAATATAGGCTAAACTGGGCCAGGAGAAACTCCTGAGGATGGTGAGATGGGTGAGATGACACTGCCTTCCAGACACAAGATTCGAAATCCCAGCCCTGGCAGTCTGAGGCCGAGCACGCTACCACAATACTGAATATTTACGAGTGAGCGGGAAAGAAACATTTTGTTTCTTTGACACTTGAATGCCAGAGTGGGGTTAAAGCCCGTGATATCCGATTTTCTAAGTAGGCAGCTTTAACCACTGCAACATATGCCATGCACTAGAGATGTAGCATTTTAATCAACATTCTTCTGGTTTCCATGGATACTTCCAGAAACAACCCTAGCTATGGCATGAAGCCCCCGATGTACTTCACAATACAGCGCCGAGAAAGACAATGAATGGTTCCTTTTTCATCGCCCCCCCCCCCCCCCCTGAAGCGCTTTGGTTTTGCGTTGCCGTAATTCCATTATACATGTATATCAACGAGACGTTTCATTTTAACCCTTGAGACGTTGTTTCCAATGTCATTTGAACCCTTTAACCGCTAATCACGACAATTGTCGTTTTCAATCCGTTTTATCAGCCGATCAGATCACTCTTATTGGGAATGAAATGTGTGTTTAAACATGAGGATTTGCAAATGTTTGGTCTCAAATTAAAACAATATGAGTAATTTTCATCCACTTGAAGTTGTGGGTCGCGGTAGCGAGACACAACCTCAAGAAGGGTGAAAATTTAAATTATTTAATTTAGCGCTTTGACCCTTTTAAGCCTCACGATGCGTCCAAATATCATTTTGCATCTTTGAAGTATAGTCGTTTTTAATCAATTTAAGAGTTTAAGGGTGAAAGGATGATTTATACCACAACTGAGACACGCAGAGTCGTCACATCTTCTCTTGGCCAGTCTCACGCGAGTGCATACCGCAGGAGCCTGGCCGTATCGAGTACTACAATCAGTTATTCTGTCTACGTGGTCATCTTGGGGGTGTGTCTGAGATTCAAACCTCATTGGATGTTTCAGATTTATAAATATGTCATAGAAGGTCGCGAAGAATTGACCTGTTGTTTATCTCTCATACACAGTCACATGTTTCCGTTGCATGTATTATATAGACAAGTTGGGAATCTCTCATTTGGGCAGTGACGTGAACACAATGACATCAGCGTGAGATAAAGCAAGTTATCGCACTGCGTGCTCGTGGGTAAAATAACTTGTTGTGGAAGATGAGTCGTCAGCACCTGAAAGATTTGACTGGTTTTCAAAGCTAAGAATGTGGTATGTAGAATGTAAGAATGTAGAGCTCCGAGAGTTTTAACTGACTTCAAACACATCCGACCATATTGACAATCCCTCATAATCAACAGTTCTGTCGCGCCTGACTGATTATAGTAGGCCTACCTTAGGTCTACCATGATAATTAGTCAGTACTTGATGAACAATAACTCTTCATTACTGGCTTAGAATGTCGTGGGCAGACAAAGAAAATAATGTAGTGGTGAGTTTTAACCAGGGTGAATCTAACACGAGCTATTATTCTGTCATCTGCCCAGGTGGCATATAACATCACATGCCCCGTGGCGGGTAAGCTCTACGGCTTCCAATCTAGGATTAATCTACAAGTGACCTTGACCTATAAATATGACATAGACGTGAAGTTGGTAGGGTGTTTCTAATGGTTTTCACATACCTGAGCAACAGGAAAATTCCAGCACCAACGTCATAATAAGAGACTCACTCAGGAGGACATTCTAGGTGACGTCTCACACATGTGTTGTGCTCAACCCTTTCAGTGCGGGGATCGACTTTAGACGTTAAAATCTAACGTCACGTCGTTTTGATGGTTTAATGTTGGATCACCTTCTACGGCATTGGCCCAATATTAAACCAGCATTTGCCATAGAAATGGAGAATGCTTGCTGAAGACGCTTACGGTTATTTGACTTTTCAATAGAAAGGCAAACAGCAGTGATTTATTACTAACAAAATGGTTCCTATTCATTTAATACTAACAAACTGCCATGTTTAGTCTTGTACTTCCCGGAACCGTAATTCCCCTTATCAGCTGACTGAAGGGAAAACCTGTAGTAAAAACCGTCCAAGCCTAATCATCATACAGAAGACTATGATCCAATGTTGGCTTGATGTTGGCCAAACATCTACAACATCGGCCCAACATGAAGCCAACAGTTGATCATTGTCTCGCTGTCTCGCTCATGGTCTCACACAACTAAATACTTGGACAACTAATTACTTGACTGCACAGTATTCAGTTTATTTTTGTCATATCGCACTACTCATTGTGCTCAGTGACGCAGACATTAGTCATGAATATATCATATCAAGTGACTTTTTTCTGCCAAAAATGTATAGTTTTTTTGTGTTTGAAATTCACCGAAAACACAAGAGAAATAGTGAGTGGTGTAGTAATATGAGGGACCGCATCTTTACGAGTGAGCGGGGAAGAAACATTTTGTTTCTTTAAAACTTGAAGGCCAGAGTCAGGTTCAAACCCGCGATTTCCGACTTTTGAAGCGGACAGATTTAACCACTGCACCAGGCCCCCCGCCCCCGCCAATCATGACCCTGTTAGATTTTTATTAACATTCTGTGAATAGCGTTTTGTTCACTAGAGACAGTCTGAGGATGACATTTGGAAGATTTACTCTCTCAATACAGCTCTAGCTCAGTTATATTATGTACAAGACGACTTAAATTATTTATTTTTAGGCCTGGCCGTAGGTCAGGAGCCTATTAAATTGATTTTGCTTTAGTTTGTGTCCTATTAAGCACTTAAACAGACTAAAGAGTTCGGGAACTCCTTTTCTAGTTTATTGAAGTACATTCTAAATTAAACATTTACAAAATATCAAACTATTAATCAATTGGTAAAAATAATATTCCAAGCGTAGGCTAATATATCAATAGTGTCGCAATTATGATAGTTTGGAAATGTACTTTGTGCTTAAAAGTTGCTTTATTCCTTAATGTTCATTTCCTGTAGGCCTTTTCACGTTGTTTACTTTCCTTCAGACAAGTAATGGCGGCGGCGTGCCGGATCCCTAAATACATTATTTACGCCGTCTGTATTGTGGACAATCTCATTATGACGTCACGGGCAGGATCAAATCAAAATCTGATCAAGGTAAAAAAAATACGGTCTTCTCTGCCTAATGTACTTACAGGGCTAGGATGGGACACCGGCACAAAACAAGGTTAAGGTCTTAGACCTTGTACCAACGTTGATTCAATGTTGACCAAACGTCAGGGAGTCAAAATCAATGTCAACGGACACCAAAACTAAATATGCGGGTTTTTAATATACTTATAAATGTCACGAATATTAAAAATGAGACACTCTTATGTGATCAAATCAAGGAGTCTTCATTGTACCTTGGGAGTCACTTCACACCCCAGGCATTTGAACAGTTTTTGGGAACTGTATGCAATGTCCACCAATAGACTGCTTGCACAACTTTAGGCGTGAACAGTTGTCTGATTAAAACAGTTCAGCGTTGCTCACTGTGTGGCGTGTTGTCATTGAAAAGTGTGTAACAGTTGTCTGATTAAAACAGTTCAGCGTTGCTCACTGTGTGGCGTGTTGTTATTGAAAAGGGTGCATTGACCCTATAACTGAACTTTACTCCAGCCGGATCGAAAGCATGTACATAACTCTTCTATTGATGATGATAATCGCAAAGCTCGCCTTAGTATGTATATTAAAGATAGGGGTGAGAACATTGGCAGTACTGATTCCAGCACACTGGATAATATCAGCTTAAGAATATAAGAAGCCTCTACTCGTGGTGGTCAGCTATTAGATTTGATGGGCGATTTACAATTAGATTTTTTTAAACAGGATAGATTATTAATTGATGGCATCCCCATCAAAATAAAAATGATCCCTGCTCGTGATGTTTTCACACTAATGACAAAGTCTGGTGTTACTGAAGAGTATAATTTGAAACTGGTAAAAACTTCACTAGATATTTGTTATTACCATATTGCTCCAAATATTATACAGGCGCACAAGAATGTTTTACAATTGAATAACGCATTATACCCAATTCAAAGAAGTGTCATCAATACCTTTCGTGTCGATAAAGGCTACGAGTCGGCTCGTAGTAACTCTTAACCTATTTGCGGGCCAAATACCAGACAAAATATATTTGTGTATGGTTGAAACTAAAGCATACGATGGTTCAAGAGATACGAACTTCTTCTACTTTCAACGATTTAATGTTAATCATATAGCCTATTTATTAAACAATAGAAGTATCCCTAACCAGCCACTAAAACCTAATTTCAAAACAAAAAACTATGTAGATTGTTACAGCACCTTATTTAGAGGTGGTAAGTCACCCAATATATCATATGGGGAGTTTAGCAAGGGTGCTGCTATATTCGAGATAGATATTGCCGCAGAATTAGAAAATTCAAACGTGCAATCAATGAAACAGGCTGGAGAAGGTTGTATAGAATTGAGATTTGAGGAGGCGCTAGCTGATGACATAACTGTAATTATTTATGGAACATTTCGTGGAATTGTGGAGATATCAGGATCAGATGAAGTCTCAGAAACATGAATAGTGATACACTACGGGAATACGCCAGGAAGCTGGACTTGAATATGCATGTCTGCTCTACAGATACTATTACTTTATCTGACACACCAATGATTGTTAACACGGAAACTTCAACACAAGCTGGAAGACATTGGGTTGTGATTGAACTTAGGCATGGCTATTACTTTGATAGTTTAGCTGATTTTGATGTTATGACTAATACATTTGAACCAATCCTGTTAAAGTACAATAACCAATATATATTTAACAAGACAAGGTTTCAAAGTGAATATTCAAGTTCGTGTGGATTGTACTGTTTATATTACGTATACTATAGATCAACACACGCTTATGAAAACACTATAAATGAATTAAGTTCAAGATCGATTGCTGATAATGAAAGTTTTTTATTGAATTTCTTCCTTGAATTTGTATACTAATAATGATAAAAATATATTCATGTAGTATTAGTTAGCACAAGTCATTTGATAAATTTGTCTGTTTGGATGTTTTTTTAAAAAGTCTGTTTAATTATTTCAGTGGTTATGTTTATAAAAATGTAAAATTGTATTGCTTGTAGTTTTGTAATAAAAAAACATTTAACAAAAACACTATTTAGTTCTTTTCGTTTATTGTCGTTTCTCAATATGGTTAGCAACAATTAACATTGAATCGCTATAGTTATAGCTTAGATCATAGTTTTGCCTTTGATAAAAAAACAACAACTACATTTTTTTCAAATACATCATTTTTTTATTCATTCATTCGTGTACATGAATAATAAAATTTCAAAAATCAAGGGTTGTACAATTGTTATAACATCATCATGTTTTTAAACCTACACAAACCATTTTTCCACCAGTAAATACATTAAAATGTATATTATGACTTTTAATCATAAATCCTGGAAAAATTTCCGGCTCATAAGATCCTACTATGTTTCTATAAAGTTCACTGAATTTAATTTGAAATCCAAAGTCGTATGTTGCAGTAACTGTTTCAAGTTTCACATTAAGTAATTGTCCACGTCTGATTTTTGAATGAATAATCCGTGCATAACTTTGTAAAGTTGTGCGTCCAAATCGCTGGCATTCATCCATATCTGTAAGAACTTTTTTGGTGTTGCCCATAAGTATCAATTTTCCACTTTTATATACAATACATGTGAATGATTTCCATACATGTGAAGATTTTCTCTTAATACCATTCGATAGTTGTGGTTTCAGAATATCCAAGTTCGGTTTAACACTATATAATCCAGAGCACACAATGTTATTATATTTCAAGTCATTCATGATTTTCATTAGAAACACTAGTCAACAGAGTCTCTAAAACATGACTGATTGATGCATACAAATCCTGTAGCTTATACCACTCCATAGTAGATATTGCAAAACATAATTGCGAATTACGACTGTTTAGGAAAAGAATCTGTACATTTGGTTTACGAACAACACATTTCTATACCCCACACACACCCTAGTATCCAGGCTATGATCTAGTTCAGATACCCAATCAGTTTTCAGCCACACATCTGATGATATAAAGTATATGTTGGTCTCTGTTGCTAATTCAACATAACAGCTCTTGTCCTTTTGACGAATTGCTCCTTTCACACTGTCAGAGAGTACATAAATTATGAAACATCCATGGTTGTTTCCTTTTTTATCTACATTGCCAAGAACCAGACCCATTGTCTTATACCAACCAGCTGACGATTCTCAGCCCCTGTGGTGAGTCATCATGGAAGGTTTAACCACAATATAACTGCTGTGTCAACAAGACTGATCACTTACCTAAAAATGATGTTGTATTTTTCGTAAGCTACATTGTCTGATGATATTCAAACGGTGTGCAATATCTGCACATAAAATAGCCTTCATGATTTTGGTGGTCAGCATCTAAATAACATGGAGACACTATTGCTTCCTTTGTTAGGTTCTTTTGAATTTCACTCTTTCTATCAATAAGTCAGGAACTACAAAAGTATGCCAGGCTGAAGACGAGTGAAAAAACCCTTTCAAGCCTGAAGTTACCATAGTCATCTTCATCCACTACAAGCCGCGAATTGCTGCCGCAATTCTCGACTTGTAGTGGATGAAGATGATATGATGTGGTTTAGAAATTAGAAAAAATCACCATGTATTGGTGAACTAGTTTCATGGACATTTTTGTTCTAGAACCCTTGGTTGTAGAAAAATTAAGTCTTTTTTCAGTGATGTAAAATGATGCTTTAATCGATCGTGGGGGGCTTAAAGAATTAATCGTGGCTGAAACAGAACCTGAAAATTAGGTTTCAGTCACAGATTGCGGCCGATCAAAACGTGGGACTTTCCTTTGAACTGTCATAATAAGACTGGGCCTTCATCAGGTTTATCGGAATCAGCAACATGTAACCGACAGCATTGCGTGCTGAGCTCATTTATCGCTGTCATTTAAAAGATATGAGCATTTTTCGGACTTTGGGGTGGGGATCGCTCTCAATCACCGCCATGTTGATTTTCCCGTGTAAAACTAATAAAGTAATCTACGTCCCACGCCTTTATGGTGGGAGTTGTCCATGGCTAGCGGACGAGCACAGACGTTCGTGTCAAGAACATCGCCAATGGTATTCGGGGTCTACACTGCTCACCCTAGACACTGCTCCTTCGCATGTTAAAATGTGCAGATGGTTGACGTCATATGTCCCCTGCTCTCAATTTCAAGTATTGTAGTAAGCTTGTGATTGGCCGGCTGTCTTGCTAAAAGTACCCTGATCGGCTGGCGAGAATATTATGGTGGCAGGGGTGGGTGTAGACAGACACCTGTGTGGAGCCCAGCAAACGCGAGCATTTGACCCAATGCTGTTTCAATATTGGCCCACCGCCAACGGCGCTGGACCAACATTGAAACAACATTGGGCCGAGTCTTCGTGTTTGCTGGGAGAGCTGTCCGCATTTTGATACACGCGTGCCGTCTGTGTCTGGTCGGAACAGGCAGCACAGTGCTCTGTGTATCGGGGTCAGGCTTCGGCTTTCCTGCTGTCTTATAGCAAAATAATCACAAAATGACTGTTAAATGTCAATGTCCAATGTAACATGTCAACATCAACTCAGTGAATGTTGTATCATATCGCTCCGATATATCCAACATCACAAATACACAAATATATACAGGGACAGAATATAAAGCAAAATATACTAGATAGATATATGTTTTATAAAAATTATTACTCACTTATTTGTCATAAAACATATATATGTACATGTAGCCCTCTAAATACCAAGGCTAGGTCTGTAAAATCACATGACATCTACAAGATATGTACACTTAAAATCAAGCTTATCTTTATATATTGAAACACATAGTATTTTTTTTTAATTAAAAGTCATTACTATTTTACATGTCCTAAACAATATATGTACATACACATATACAACAGGGCTAGGTTTATAAAATCAAATGAAATCTACAGGATGCGTACACTTGAAATCAAACTTATCTTTATATATTTAAAACAAACACTGGGTAATAAAAACTACATAAAAGTTAACAGTTAACAGCATAATTTATAAGTAAGCTGTTACTGCCTTTTGTTTAGCACAGCAGCGTCGTCAGTGTACTGTACAAAACTAGAAAGGCATAAGATTGATCACATTTATATATATGTTGTACATATTGTCTTTGTCATGCCATTATTCTGTATTCTGTTCAGACAAAAATAAAGATGATGACCATTCTGTCAGGTAAATCATGCACTCCTTCCTACGAGACGTTGAACCAATGCTGTTTAAATGTTGGGCCAGCGTCGTAGACATTGTGTCAATGTCTTGATTTTTCGTTCATCTCTTGTGTCACCACCTTTAGCTATCAAGATGCCTGCTACTGGCAGAGGGTCTGCCTGTCTGACCTGACTTGTTAAGATGTGGTATATGTATCTGTATTTGTATGTTACGTGGCAGTACGCAATATTGTACTATTGCGCCACATTGTGGATTTTCTAGGGTCTCGCCGGATGGAAACTGCGCCTAAGTCCATTGAGGTTCTTCTACGCCCAACTCTAGGTCAGTTAGACGAGCCATCTGATTTACGTGGTTCTCTGAGCCCCACGACACAACATCGCTGCAAGCATGTCCTAGTGTATACAGCACCTGGTAGTCCCAGGCGGTCACCCATCCAATTATGGACCGGGCCCGGCGTTGCTTAACTATTGTGTTCGAGCCGACACTGATGAGCCAACACCGTATTCTGTATACACTTCATGTCTTATAACGCTTTGATCGACAAACACGATCATAGCGTTGTTCTATATCGTCGCCTCGGAGCTAAAGGATCCTATCTGCCACTCTGACGAGTGTCAGATAGGATCCTTTAGCTCCGAGGCGACGATATGTTGTAGAGTCACTGTTATTGGGATCGGAATGTACGTTTAAACATTAGGATTGGCAAATGTCAGGTTTCAAATTAAACACTTGTCCACCCAGTTGAAGTTGTGGGTCGCGGTAGCGAGACGCAACTTCAACTGGGTGAAAAGCAAGGTGACACATTACTAAGCAACCACAGAATGCTGAGTCGATTTCGATTTGATGTTGAGCAAAAGTCGCAGACGTTGCGCCAACATTAAACCAGCATTGGGTCAACAACTCCTGTTTGCTGGGAATTACTTGTAAGACATTTCTAAAGACAATGCTAACCATTAAAGCACTGAAATGCTTTTGTGTAAACCATGGAAAATGAATGTTTTTTTATTTTGAAATCATCATAATAATATGTCTTGGTCATCTCTTTCAGCCTCATTTGAATACCAGTCAGACAAACAGACAGACAGACAACCGGACAGACAGACAGACAGATATTTTATTGACCTAAAGAAAAGTCATTGCAGACTTATTTGTCATAAAAATCATAGAATATATGTACATGTATATACAAGATCGTTAATTTGCTAAAATCACACGACAATTTTCATGGTATCACATATAGAATTAAAATCATGTTAATTATGTTATGGGTCTACGACCATGATAAAAATTTTTGCTTCTTACAGTTCGGAGATAGACTTTAGACGTCAGTTTCTGACGTCTACAGACGTCAGAAACTGACATTCTAACCCCGCGCTGTGAGGTTTAACAAATACTTAACTCGGTATTTGTGTTTGCAGAATTTAAAAATGTTGTTGGTGTGATTTATTTAGATCAGTTTTGCCAGATTCATATGATGTTTATTTTAATTACCACTTCGCCCTTTCTTTTTTTATCCGAGACTAAATGACAAAATAACGTGATGATCTGATTAAAATGCCTCACAAGTTTTAATATGTGATCGCGTCATTGGCTTGTTTTTCTGCTAGTGCTGTCCGAAAACACAATGATTAGTATGCGATCAAGTGAAGTTAATGATAGGGTTTATGTGCATTGACGCCGTGTTGTAATGACCATCATTGTTGACAGATGACCACTGACTACTCCTATATCAATAACAACTGACCACTCTAATGTCACTAATGTGTTATGAACCGTCAACAATACAATAACGACAGACCACTCTCCATAATGTGTTATGATATGTTAACAGTACAATAGCAACTACCCAGCAAACACGACACATTGAAACAATGTTGTTTTATTGTTGGGCAAGTGTCCGAGACGGTGGCCCAACATTAAACCAACATTGCTTTAATGTGTTTTAACCACTCTGATGTCACTAATGTGTTATGATCCGCGATCCATCCATCCATTATTGCAGGACATCGTGTGACGTCATAGGGCGAAAACGAGGCAATTGCACAACTAGGTGACGACAGAGAGAATTTTGCTTCCCTAACCGATAGGCCCTATATACGAAATAACAGGTGTGTCAATTTGTCATAGAAATGTTTTGATATATTTACGCAGTAATACACACAATTTCATGTATAGCTTGTCAATTGAATTATATTTTGTAAAATCTATAAACACATGCAGTAGGCTGTTGACAAAGTCGCGTGTTATGTATAATATTTTCAAAATGTCAAGTGCTTTTTAAAAAGAATTCCGGCTAAGTTATCTAGGTTAAATTGTCACCCTCTCAATTGTGTCTTGCTACCGCGACTCATAACTAAAAAGTGGATGCAAATTACTCATATTTGTTTAATTTGGGACCAAATGTTTAAATTGATAATGTTTAAACACTCATTTAATTCCCAATTACTGCTAATACAATTTATTAAAAACGTCTATAATAGTGCGCAGCGCTCAAAGGGTTAAAATAAACCATAGCGACCAAAGGGTTTCTTCAATTTGAAATCATCATAAATATCTTATAGTTAGGTCTTCCCGTTTTATTTGAATACCGAAATGTTCTGGGTCTACGGCCATTATATATATTTAATTATTTCGACTTTAGACGTAAGAATCTGACGTCTACAGACGTCAGAATCTGACGTCTATAGACATCAAATTCTGATGTCTTAAGACGATCCCCGCACTGTAAGGGTTATTACACCACGGGACCATCTTAGGTCTATTGTGTTGTCAGAGTGGACATTGGCATGCGTGAGGCGTTGGGTAAGTGCAGACTGGAGGGAAGGGGGTGAAGTAAAAGGTCCAAGCAAAAGGGGTGAAGCATTTCACGTGCAGAAGTCCATTTTGCCGCATGTATAGGCCTACTGTAGATCTGGTAATTTTCGCGTGTTTAGATTTTCGCAAAATTGTCCTTCTCGCAAAATTCGCGAAAATTAAAACCTCGTGAATATTACAGATCTACAGTATATGTGAATCGCAAGATCCTTGCATCATCACAAACAGCTAAAATGACCTAAATAT
This sequence comes from Flabesymbios commensalis, assembly GCA_964017125.1. NCBI lineage: Eukaryota > Metazoa > Annelida > Polychaeta > Terebellida > Flabelligeridae > Flabesymbios > Flabesymbios commensalis. The sequence continues at coordinate 80,318,969 of OZ024909.1, forward strand.
TTTGCAGAGGTGTTTTAAAAATGCTCTCACACGATAAAAAACTGATAGAATGGTTCAAAATCAGCTGAATGACACTAAGTTAATAGGTAAGCTGAATTACAATGTATTTTGGAGTTAAATAGACGGCGGATCAGATATGGAATGCTTGCTAGCCATTGTGGAGGGTGGCTTTTGCTGAGCACGGCTTGCTTGACATCGCCAGCAAAACCAAAAAAACAGCAACTTCTTACATTAAAAAAAAAGTAGTTTGATGAAATGGAAAAGTTTTACTATAGCAGAAAGTAAGCTTAGGGCTTACGCCTTTAATGGGCTCTATCATGTTTTGTAAAATAAAAAAATTGTCCCAAAACGCAAACCGAGTGCCCCAACAAACACAGGAACGGCTCACTTTATAAAATAATCAGCTATTATTGTCTATTGTTGCCTCTGCAGACCACGTTGGCATAATATAATATGTACTTGAATAAAATATTTTCATTCCGACATTTGAACATCACGCCGCCCATTTTAGCCAATGGCGTTTTCAGCCACACATTGTGACAGTGGTTTGCAAGGTCAAAACCAATTAAACTTCTGACGACATCATAGACTGGTTATCAAGGACTTCACTGCAATAGTCAAGGTCACCATAGACTGGTCTTCAAGGACTTCACTGCACTAGTCAAGGTCACTAGAAAAATGGTGTCACAACAAGAACATTTAGATCACAACAGGGATGGCTTCAAGCCGATCCATGCCATAATAATGCTCTATTGTATGTTAGTGTATAATTGATTAAGTTTTTATAAAATGTCACTGTCAATAAGATATGTAAACGGTGTTTATTTCAGTGCGATATGGCAAATACAGCACTGGTCAAACGAATAGGGGCTTTAGTCTTCATTGGGCTGTAGTTTCCAACACGAACAATCAACGTTTTATACTGTATCTCGTCAGGCATGGCATAACTGTCAAAGATTGTGGTTCAAATACCCAATAAGCAACATATATACACTGAACCAGTGAATTCGCATTGGTGTGTTTGGGAAATGAAATGTTTGGGAAATGAAATAGTGTGCTTGATAATTTTTTGTGTTAACATGTTTAATACTCTACATATTTGTTGGTAAAATATTTTTTGCGTTAATTGTAATTCTGAAAATGTTATAATAGTAGCATAGCCTAAACAACCAGCCAAACTTTTTGCATTACTCACATGAGTTACATAGCGCCTTAGATCTTATAGTAACAGCCCGAGCGGCAGCTGCCAGTTGATGAGGTCAGGAACTACTGACGGTAGTTCAAGGTCACCGGAGAAGTATGACATATTAAGGTCAGCGGTGTCATGTGACCAAAATGTGAGGAGGATATTTCGAAGAGGGAAAATAATTTGATTTCAGAATAGTCAAGAACCTTATGTTGTGATGTCGGTGATGCTGGTGACGAGTTGGTTGTTATTATGAGAAATATGCGTTTTAGATAATGGCTTGTAGGATATGGCTTTGGTTCTGACTGCATTTTAACCTTTTAACCAGTGTTTAGGTATATCTGGATTATAAAATAATGCTCGAGATACGAGTCGACATCTAAGGTCTCAAACATTGTTCCTTAGCATTTAAAGTGTCATTATATTAGTGTGTTCTCCATAAAACATGTCGATCGAGATTTGTGTTTATTGTTATAAACTACAGGGATATGTAGACAATGCCATAATGATCAAGATACAACCTAAAAAGTCTCAAGCACTGTGCCTTATTTTACATTATTTTGCATTTATTTGTAAAACCCAGCCTTGACATTCAAAGTGTCATTATATATATAATGTCCCATAAAACATGTAAAGATAAACATCAATATGAAATTAACATGAAATAATTAATAGTCATAGTAGATGTAGTATTTTAGGAACAAAAAACCAGCCTTGGCATTCAAAGTGTCACTTTATATATATTATTTAGTTCTCCGTAAAAATGTAAACAAACACCAATATGAGATGCATGTATAATAAATATAATGATAAATAACCACAGCATGTCGAGTTAACCTAATTATAATAGCCTACTGGAGGCCGAAATATCAGAACATTTGAATTTTACCGCAACTTAGAGTGAGCGATAAAGACGCATGTATCCTAAATATGTAGTTATAGAAAAAAATTGGCCCTAGATTTTTTTTAACTTCAACTTCCAGTCCCCTGCGGACATAATGGGGAGACTTTTTGCGAATTTGCTCACTTCTAAGTACCACTCAAAAAAATGACAGATTCCCAAACTTGACAGATATTTTGTTTGTTTCTTTCAGGCGCCCGTATTGATACAAGGGTTGAAACAAATATTTAAAAAGACACCTGGGCACAAATATTTTTCAGTGACCTACATGTGTATATGGCCGAAGGCTATGACTAAAATAATACTGAAAATAAATAAATTTACTACTATTTTGAACAATTTTTCGAATTGCTGTCAATTTTATTTTGGTGTCCTTCTAAAAAATGGTAAAATAGGCCATAGGGCTTAAAGCGTCCTGTTTGGCAAAAAAGAACCAAAACTCACTATGTCCCAATGGTCAAGCTAAATAAAAATCGCAGTGAAAATTTCTTAGCTTTTGTGAGTAAGAGGGCTAGATCCGGCTCCCGGCCTAATAGGTTGGTGCTTGGGCAACGTTTTCTAGGGCCTATCATTATTATTTTATAGTAGGGCCTATCATATTATTTGTCTTGATTGCTATTAGATGACATACGCAACTTATTTTCCATGGCAGTTTAATGTACGATATCAATAATACACTAACGTTACCATGGTCACACAGACCTTGAAATAATCCGACTGTTTTCATCCAGACCTTTCAAGTCCCTCTAGCTATAGGTAGGCATCAATATGTCAATCTAATACATGCTAATCCAAAATGAAAAGTTGATGTAAATTCCTACTGCAAATGAGGCATTTGAATTTAGGAATGATTAAGTCATAGCCTATACCCACTAGCATCGATAAACTACTCAGCAAACACAAAACATTTGTATAACATTTGTACAACGCCGGCCCAACGTCTTCGACGTTGGCCCAGCTTTGTACAAATGTTATACAAATGTTTTGTGTGTATTGGGGAGTTGGACAACTGGTGAGAATCGCTGATTGCATGATCGTTCACTAAATATATATTTACGCTATATTTTAAATTTAAAAGGCCTATATATACAGATCAGTTTTGCTAACTGTTCTGTTATGGTTTAGGCCTACATAGGCGTTAGCACAGATGCCCCTAAGGGACGCACCATTTGATATCTGGGGGGGGGGCTAGAAAAAAATTGAAATAAATAGTTTGTCGCCACAAAAGTCAGAAAAAAAAGTTTGTTGAAAATGTGGGCAGAAAAAAAAGTTTGTTGTCGAAATTGATGAAAAATATGTTGACCGGAAAAAACACCAAACGTTAACATACATAATAGGGAAGGCATACTACAAAAAAAGATATTTCATTTCTTCGGCGAAACATAAAAAAAAAATTGTCGGGCGTTGATCGCCAAAAAAAAGATTGTTTTCTCGTGGAGATAAAAAAAAGTTTGCAAGCAACACAAACTCTAGCCCCCCCCCCCAGATATCTAATGGTGCGCCCCTAACCATACTTGATATTTACAAGCCGACAGGAAATAAGCATATCTCACATGATTGCCATGAGTCCCCACCATGTATTGTCATATTTATGTGTTATTCTTTAAAAAAATATAGGCCTACCCTTTGTGATACCAAACTATTGCCAATTTTATGGTTGAAGACCTCGCAGAATTCATTAAAGAGCACCTCAAAAGCAAAAAAAAATCTTGAAGGAGAATCCCCCCAAACCCCCCTAGCAAAGCGTTTCCGCCTTCGGTGGAAACTAAGCGCGGCTTGTGTAGTAGGACTACACATGTCAAACCCCCCTCCACCCCCACCACATGCAAATATCTTCCTACGCCTATGTAGCACGCCATCAGTACTCTTACAGGGAACCTCTTGTCTGACGTCACCTAGCGATCAGGGCCGGCAGAAGCGGTCCGGCTCGGTCAAAATGGCTCTCGTATCACTTATTTCTGTAAAATTTTCCAGGGGGGAGTATCACAGTCGGACCACTTCTATCACAGCCGGACCACTTCTACTTTGCTTTCGCCGGGTCTGGCGAGGACACCCGAAAACGTTAAAGAGAAGCTCACAATTCGTGAGATATGTTTCACCACAGGATGCAGAGTTCTTTCTACCTAATGTTGAGTTAGAAAGACCGCAAACCCAGAGATATGCCAACAATATTTTAATGAAAATGAGCTGAGGCTTAAAGCGACACAATCAGGGTAAAATCATCACAAAATCGGTAATTTTTTTTTGCTTCGTAATTTGACCATATGATGTAAACATGTCCATAGACTAGAACTGCAAAAGTTTTTTAATTTTAGTGTTGCGCATTTACCAGTAGGTCTATAGCCAGATATAAAGACGAAATTCCCGATTTCTTATTTCGGACATGCATGTCCAAAATAAGAAATACGGGAATTTCGTCTTTATATCTCACTTGATGTGCAAATAGATTTTTCAGACAAAATTTGAATGGTTCGCTTACAAAAACGTCAATTATTTTTTCGGGGGGAATTTTGCAGAGCAGACAAGTCAAAATTATCTCCCTGGAGCCAAGGGTCGAAGCTAACAGAAAAATAGCATTAAAAAAGTACAGGAAGCCGTGTCCGGTCCGACCATTTTTATTGAGCTTCCGAATATGTGGATCCTAGATTAATATAGGAATGTGAGAACATTACGCTAATGATATGTTGCGATAATGGGACTGAGCTGAACGACGATGACAGCCATGTGTCTGGCGTATCATCAAGCTGGCAAAATCTGAAATGCGCTTTCCTGCACGTTCAATTTGTAGAAATATAGTAGGGGGCTACAGGTAATCTGTCACAGAATATGGGGTCTGTATGATGATTCTAAGAGAATATGGGGTCAGTATAGTTAAACAACGTCATATCCACATGGTAGAGTGAGCGTAGTTTTTTATACGTTGATACCATTACCGGGTCATAATGTGCTGAGAAATGTGGAGAATCTTGGCTGTTTTCATTAATAATAAAGAGCTGTAGGTCTTCTTCTACGTGGAGAGCATTATAAAGATGTGGTAAATCCGCCGACAAAGTCTCCACCTTAGCCACGAAATCATACCGGAAATGACACGGGTGACAATGATGATACATACTCAGCCAATGACGATCAAAATACAAAGGATCCGTGTCTGTGAGATAATCCACAAGCTCTGTGAACTCTATGGGTCTATCTGGATTGAGTTCTGCTGATTCCGTACCATTAAGACGATCTGCCGCCCTAATAAGAGGGGCATATTTTTGGTGGTAGCGTTTCTCCCCTAGTAGTTTATTTCTCCAGGCGGAGACAAGCCTGTCAAACGGGTGCCTCACAATAATGTACTTAAAGTAATGTTTCATGCGATACTCCGCCTCATCCTTGCTGTAGTTCGTCAAAAACACGAGGCCTTTCTCTGCCAGGTAGTTTTGAGAGTGAATGCTTATACCACTGCGGGCATCTCCTCCGTGCATCCGAACCAAAGCATTCTTCCAGGTAGAACTTGCACATTTAGATATTGCGCAGTATACAGATTTCTTGCTGTCATCCACCAATAAGTACCTGTAAATGCTCTCAGGACCAAGCTCCATGTCTGATATGTTATGTTTAGCACAGAGATCGTGTAGGACTTGAGCTCGCTTTTCTCCGGGTACCTGCGAAACGTGTCGGACTTGGGATAGTCCCTCCCCAATGGCTTGTGAAGTGTAATGTGATGCCTTGGTGGTGTTGAGGGTAGATGATACAGCGGACGAATCTGCAAGTAAAATAAGCAAATTTCTTATACCTTACACGTCACGGCCTTACACGGCTTATCAGTCTTATCTTCCTAACCCTTTCAGGCCTGAATTTACCATTGTCATCTTCATCCACTACAAGCCGCGAATTGCTGTCGCAATTCTGGACTTGTAGTGGATGAAGATGATGTGATGTGGTTTTAAAATTAAAGAAAATTGCCATGTATTGGTAAACCAATTTCATGGAAACTTTCGTTCTAAAACCCTCAGTTGTAGGAAAATTAAGTCTTTTTTGAGGGACGTAAAATGATGCTTTGATGTATCGTGAGGGCTTAAAGGGCTATCTATTTATCTATAAATATTATTATTTTATTATAATGGTATATATTTGTACAAACCGTATTTATTGAGGTGATTCCGTGAGAGTTGCATTATTAACATATGTGTGGCTTGATCTCCGCTGAAGATATAAATAATGCCTGTCAGTGCCATGACGCCGAGGACAAGGAAGCACAGCGTGGGGCGTGGCTGACTACGTAGGCACATCCTCAAGATGCCAGTCACTGGCTAAGTCTGTAAATATCACACAGAAAAAATACTGAAATTATGTTATTATTATTATTAAAACATTTTCTATTTTTATTTCAATAGAACAGTACTTTATACATAATACATGATCATATATAATCAGGGCCACCGTACTGGTCACTGGGGATAAAAACACTATAAAGGGTCTGGTGGCTCTTATTTCTTTCCATAGTGGTCTCTAACATCTATTCTTGTAAACTTGTCTGTTTATTTGTGACGTTTTGTCAAACTGGATCTATCACGGTGAAACTGTTTGATAATGATATTGTAAATATATTTTTATTCCAATGAGACTTTGAGTTTTCATTTAATAATCTGACGTTGATCGATTCGAACTTCATAGTAAATTGTTTTATCCTATCCCCCTACAGAAACCTTAGATAGAGCCAAAGTGAAACCCGATCTTGAGTTCGTAACATACTCCACAATGAAAAACACAGGGGTCAGAGCAAATTTCACCTACATCAGTAACCTGCATCATATTTGTCAGGTATGCATCAAATTAAGCGATTGCATTCCCATCTATATTCCTGTGGCTTTTAGTTAATTTTCATGGTCTACAGCATCAAATGCTTTCTGCAGGTTAATCATCAAGATGCCGATATAATTTCCAAAATCCGTTTTTGAACGTATATAATCAATAAGAAAAGTAAGATAAGTATCAATAGAAAAATATGTTCCTTAACCTTATTGCAATTTATATAACAAACTTTTATCTTTTAAGTAGTGTTCCAGCTGGTTGTGCACAGTTCTCTCAAGAATTTTGGAAGTAACACTAAGAATGGAAACAGGTCTGTAGATCCAGGCTCAGTTTTACTTTTATAGAGTGGTACCACCCTTGCAATTTCATATCTTCTGGAATTTGACTAAAGTATAATTTATCATATTATGAGACAATGGACACGCAATGACAACTGCACCATTCTTCAAAAATCTTGCAGTTAAATTGTCCATTCCAGTGGCTTTGCCTGCTGTGAGTCCATTTAATAGAGTTTTAATTTCTACTTCGCTGACGGTCGAAAAATGAAAAGAATAACATTTTTTTTCTGGTAATAGTCTTTTAAGAATTGTTTTGAAAAAATGTATCGGTCTTTCGGGTAATTTGTTAGGTGACACCCTTTTAGTCAGAAGGCCCGTTAGTCAGAAGGCCCGTTAGTCAGAAGGCCCTTTAGCCAGAAGGCCCGTTAGTCAGAAGGCCCGTTAGTCAGAAGGCCCGTTAGTCAGAAGGCCCGTTAGTCAGAAGGCCCTTTAGCCAGAAGGCCCATTAGTCAGAAGGCCCGTTAGTCAGAAGGCCCGTTAGTCAGAAAATCAGTTAGGCTTTTTTGTCAGAAGGCCCGTTAGTCAGAATCTGTTCATTGGGCAGTGAACAATGCTAGGGGACGCTCCATTTGATATCTGGGGATGTGCAGGGGGGGGGAGGGGTATATAATTTTGATTATTAAAACGTTTTTTGTCCAGTTATTGATAAAAGAAAGTTGAGAGTTGTGCATGAAATAAATGTTCGAAGATACTAAAAAATGCTGATGGAGTCCAAGTGTATTTCAAAAATATCGGTAGCATAATAAATAGTTTGATGGAGAAATAACTATGAAAATTATAATGTGAAAGAAGTTTACATAAACAAACTGTACAACTGAGAGTAAAACCTGTAGAACCCCATGGAGATCAAATTTTGCGTCTCTAGGTCATTAGTATATACTTCCGCCTATTAATTGTTAATAAGTCGATATTATCTTGATATGATGTTGAAAGAAAATTCACTGGCGGTTCGTAGTTCGTACATTTATATTAAAAAGCATTATTGATGACTGGATGGTTGCTTGGTTGGGTTATTTTCAGCAATGAGTGCGCTTTAATTTTTTTCAGCACTATATACAGGCCCCTATACTTTTATTACTGAAATAGATGTGAAAATGCGTCATAAGAAAACCCCACAAGATTTCTCAACTGGTGTTGAGTTGGTGTTGAGTTTGTAGCCATCTGTTGAATTTATGTCAAGCGTTGATGAATGTATCATTTTGCTCAGAATAAATTGTTTGTCCAAATAATGTGATAACTAGCATTATTTGACGACTGTTTTGTGTGGAAAGGCTTGGAACGGATAACGGTTGAGCTCCTGTTCCCACATAGAACAGGGGCTCTGGGGGCGCCGTTCTGTGTGACATACCAAAAGCAGGGAGTTCCCTATCACTCCACTGCATGAGACAAGAACACGGTTGACGGTTGACGGCTATCGGTTGAACTCCTGAACTCCTGTTCCCACAGAGAGCAGGGGCTCTGAAAGGAGCCGTTTTGTGAGACACATAAGGCAGTGGGCTTTCAATCATAGCACTGAAGGAGACGGATTCTGGTCTTAAGCAATGAGCTCTCTATCATTACATTGCTAGCTTGGGTGATGGCACGGCGGACACGGATGGTTGGCTGACGATGACGGTTCATGATGGTGGTTTCAAACACACTGCTCAGAAAGCAGAGCACATCTCAAAGGGTCAGTCCTTGCCCTTACTCTGGTGGCTGGTCGCCTCTGCCCTGGTTCCTTGTCTCCTGGACTTCTTGCCAATGCTTGTACAATCACCTACCTCACCAGGTGAAAAGAGAGAGGCACTATAAGGTTTATACCAGAACTAGTGCATAATCTCGCGTCAGCCCTCGCGCTGCGCGCTCCTCTAGCTAAGGCTTGGTTCATACGATAAGCAATAAATATTATTATTGTTATACTATCTTGTTCCTATTATGTAGAAAATGTACTGTTATTTACAGGCACCTTGACAATAACCTCTTGTTCCAATTATTAAGGTTATTTTTCATTCATTTGAAGCTGGAAATTATCTCAGCAACATTAGGTTTAAAAACATAATGAGTAGCCTATTATTAATGCAACCCTTATGAAAGAGATAGACGTTGTTACTGGCACAAGTAAATAAAAAAGACAAATAATTGGTCATAGTATTGTTCACAAATGAGATGATTTCGATGAGGTAATTATCGGACTTTCTGACAAACGGGCCTTCTGACAAACGGGCCTTCTGACTAATCATGCTTACTTATTTTCTGACTAACGGGTCTTCTGACAATCGGACCTTCTGACTAATCATCCTTACTGGTTTTCTGACTAACGGGCCTTCGGACTAACGGGCCTTCTGACTAAAAGGCGGACACCAATTTGTTAACCAGGTTAACCACCGAAGTAAAAAAGTTGTCAACATATTTTCCACAGTAACATTTTAAAATACACTCCTTTAGACAATAATTGTAAGAAATATAGATTTTGATTGGCAGCCAGCGAGGTTGACTGGCTGGCTCAAGACGTCTTTGGTGAGCTAACAAAGCATAATCATTGAGTCGAAATGACATATATAGATTATGGAGAAACCAAGTTAGTAATTAGAGCCTACTAGTATTTTATAATATAATTTCAAATAAACTTCAATTCCTGACAATAGAGTTAAAAAGATAAGATTAGATGAACAGTTAGCTTTGTATCTGAAACAGGTTCTGAGTCACTAAATAGTCAAGATTTTGATATGTGTGACATTTTAAATATTATTTCAATCATTAATATAATAGGAATTGAAAAGAAATGATATATGTGACTATGTCGTGATTCAAAGCCTTTTAATCCTTTCGTAAAAAAGTACATTTTGATATAAAAATTATGAAGTTATGTGTTAAAATGTGGTGTGGACGAGGCAGTACAGGTGACGATGAAGCGTTAAATGGCAATGGGAAAGCGGTCTAACTATTGCCAGAAAAAGATTTTCTAGACAAAATAAAATTGAAACAAGGTATTACATTGTGTTATTTAAATTTGTTAGAATTATATTTTCGCTCCTTTGACCTTGAAATTAACTTTGAAGATGAGGTTGAATCACTAAAATAATATCAGAAATGGATTTTCCATTAGGTTAGGTCGGTTACCTCTACGAAAAACAGGTATTACACTTGTTCTTACTTGACCTTACAATTGACGTTTTTGACATTGAAGACCTTTAATCTTCAAAAAATAATATATGTTTTTACATTTTGTCCTTGGAATTTACTTTTTAATTATGAAAACAGCCTTGAACCACCAAAAATAATACCATAAATGGATTATCCAGTTAAAACCTCATCAAAAAGAAGTAGGCCTATTGCATAATTATCAGATCATGATGTTTGTTGATATTTGTATTTGTTACAAATAATATTTTCAGGAATTTTACCTTAAAATTAACCCTTTAACATTGAAGGTCACCTTGAATAAAAGACATAATACCATAAAAGGATTTACAAGTTAAAATCGCATGAAAATGAGGTATTACACAAGTTTTTAGCTTTATTTGGCAACAATCATTTTTTTTTTATTTGAACATTGACCTTGGATTTTGCCCCCTAGCCCCACCGTCATCTCAGATTTTTGACACCGCTCAAATGTTATTTGAATCTATGAGTTTTCCAACTCCTAAAAACATGGATTATAAACAATTTTGCGCAAATTAGGATGGTTTTACCGATTTTCACGGATTGCGGCTATTGACCCAGTTTTCATCCATTTTTAGGGGTCCGATTTTGATAGATTTTTTTCTGTCATTCACTTTCCAGTGGGATAAAAAAAACGTTGAGAAACCTTTTGTCATAATATTTTGGGGGTATAATCATTTTGGCGGCCATCTTGGACGCTATCTTGAATGAGCTCCAGCGGGAATCACGGGGAGTTTTAGTATGTTATTTGTAATGGTATTTCGAAGGTATCCTGAAAAATTCAGCTTTGGCATATTTTTTCCCCTTCAGAACCCAATACTATTCGCCTACACAGATTTCCAAAGGATTATAGAATTGTTGTAAACCCTTGGTGGCCAAAACTTGAATGTTATTACTCGGACCTTTTAACCCTCAAAGCGCTGAAATATTTTTGGTATAAACCATGGAAATCAAATGTTTTTTTCAATTTAAAATCATCATAAATGTCTTTCCGCTTCATTTGAATACCTATGTTACCTACGGCCGTTATAAATGTTTTACATTTTTCAGTGCGGGGACCGTCTTTATACATTTAAATCTGACGTGTACAGACGTTAGATTTTCACGTATAAAGACTGTCCTCGCGCTGAAAGGGTTAAATACTATAAAATAGTAATAATCTGTACTTAAGTAATTGAGAACACTCATAATATATAGGATATTGATGGTTAAGGTTTTAATTATAGGTCTATAGCACACACTGATGTCAAAAATTCAATTATGAAGGGTCACACATATTCATGATAGGCTATTCATTGCATGTTTCCCACAACAAAACCAGAGATAATATAACTGCTAATACTATAAATAGTAGCAAAAAAGACACTCTGAAATGCGTAGAAACCAATAGGATATATATCATGTATATGTTATTATAACGATGAAATATACATACCAAAGATAGATGTGAAAATATTAATAATTAGCTTACTCTGTAGCCACTGCACCAGGCCCGCGCCCTTGTATTAATATTACACAATATGCTCTTGCAGCTGACCAGTGTTAGGTGGACCATGGGAACACGTCAGCTTTGGCTGGCGTATGGCCCGTCATGCTTCGCCCCACCGTAGCCCCAGCGTGACTGTACTGGCAAGCGGTACCTGACCGAGGACTGAAATCTTAGCTAGCCCCACCGCACCCCATGAAATGTAATAAGTATTTACTTGTTAAATCCACAGGGACATGGGACCCCCTGCTGAAACGAAATAGCCCTGAATAATCAAAAGAGTCATTAAGGGACGCACCATTAGTTATCTGGGGGGGGGGGGCTAGAGTTTTTGTTGCTTCCAAACTTTTTTTTTTACCTCCGAGAGAAAACATTTTTTTTTGGCGATCAACGTCCGACAATTTTTTTTTTATGTTTTGTCGAAGAATTTTTTTGTCGTTTCCTTTTCCTATTATGTACGTTACCATTTGGTGTTTTTTCTGGTCAACACTATTGAAATATTTACACCATCCTTTAAGCATTAAAATCCACATATATTTTCACATTAATTCGTAGAAAATGATAAAAACAATTATCGTCGGCAAACTATCAAACTTGGTACTTTTACTCCATTTATAAAGATCATATCAGTTTTAGCAAAAATTCGCTGAGGCCATGGCATGCAAACTTGCCAGTCTTGGTCTATTTACCTCTAATTGGCTCTTAGTTCTATAATTAATATGTCTAAAGGCCTATTGTTTTCTCATTTTATTCAAAACTACAACTGATGATCCCTCGCTACTTGATGGGCAGTTATGTAATATATCTATTTTTGGACTCAGCCTACATGTACATGCAATTGAACAATCAAACATCTTACCCAGTATAGGGACTAGACTAGCCCAGGTCTAAAATCATCAAAAAATCGGTAATTTTATTTTGGCTTCTTAATATGACCATATGATGTAAACATGTCCATAGACTAGAACTGCAAAAGTTTTTAAATTTTTGTGCTGCGCACTTACCAGGTTGTCAATAATTGACGTCTGTAGACGTCAGATTCCGACAACTAAAGTCGATCCCCGCACTGTAAGAGTAAAAATATTTATAATGGCCGTAGACCCATAACATAGGTATTCAAATGAATCAGAAAGAGCCAACGAAGACATTTATGATGATTTCAAATTGCCCATTTGGTTGCGATGTTTTTTACAAATAAATTCAGCGCTGTAAGGGTTAAGACGTGCCATGTCCGAGTTAGTGACGCACCATTAGATATCTGGGGGGGGGGGGGGCGAGAGTTTGTGTTGCTTGCAAACTTTTTTTTTTTATCTTCGAGAGAAAACAATCTTTTTTTTTTGGCGAGCAACGTCCGACAATTTTTTTTTTATGTTTTGTCGAAGAATTTTTTTGTCGCATGTTTTTCCTATTATGTAGGTTACCGTTTGGTGTTTTTTCTGGTCAACATATTTTTCATCCCAATTTCGACAACAAACTTTTTTTTTCTGCCCACATTTTCAACAAACTTTTTTTTTCTGACTTTAGTGGCGACAAACTATTTTTTTCTATTTTTCTACCCCCCCCCCCCCCCGAGATATCAAATGGTGCGTCCTTTATAACCGACCCTATTGTTATACAAGTCGCCCACTTATACACGCCCGGCCATTCAGTTATAACTGCAAGGGCCGGTAAGTTTACAATACTGGTCTGTCACCAGATACGGCTGGTGAAACATCCAACAAACGTTGTTATGTCACCGTTGTGTCAACTGCCCTTGTTGGCTGCATGACCAGCTTGATCGCATAATTTGATCACAGTCCATGCAGTGGGTTGGTCTGTTAGGCATGGGGGCTGTCGCCACAGGTCTCCCACATGGGCTACATTAACAATTTGTGCGTTCGGTATAATTTAAACATGATATAAATGAATAGTATATATGCCCTTCTTTTGTATTTCCGTGCAAAATGTTTGTTAAAAGTGATTTTTTTGTTTATTCCAATTTGGAACATAGTAGTGATGAGAAAAAAAGGGATTGCATTTTTTTCCAACCGTTCAAATCTTTGAAAATTGGCTAAATCCAAAATGGCCGCAATGTTTCAAAGATATTATCTATTTCACCATAACTTTTGAAATAATGAACACAAAAACATGTATAATATATCGATTTGTACAGTTTTAAAGACTTTTAAGACTTTTTAAAGTTTTTATGGCATATATTATCTGCTACGTGTCCGAGAGGTTGTGTGCTAGGCCCTGAACGGAATTTAGGATACTGTGTAGAGGGCAGTGCCAATTCTGATACCATGCTCAGGAGGTTATCCCCCTATGTGGAGGTTCGGTGTGCAGACAGGACAGTCAAACCCTTAGTCTTGAATATACATTTGTGTCCAAAAATATACCTTTGAACATACACATTTTGCCGAACATAACTAGGCCCTATACAGTTTCTGGCGTAAACATACCATTTAATAGGCCTATACAGATTTGGCTAATAACACACCCTTTCTGAATAGACACAATGCTCACAATGTCACTGTCTAAAAACATGAAAACCCTCTGTTTCGCACAGCACACTCATCTAGGCCTAATGTTCGAGACACAAAGCAGCCTTTGAAAAAACACATGATACAGCTGGGTTATTTTATTGACCCTTGAATATGCAGTACGTGTGATTTTCATACCCTTAGATATGTAGGATCCCTATTTCGCTTGTTTACTGTGGCAGTCGTCCCCACCCTCCTGGACGCGGTGAGTCTGTGGATGACTGCCTCGTTTTGGTACTTCGGTGCCGTGTGCATGGGGCCGAATCCCATGCGGCCGTGGTGATTTTCCCGCACTTACGATAGAGCTCTCAGCGACTGCGAAAGTGACGTGAGTCGCCCGCTCAGAGTTTAGTTAGACGTGTCGTGCGCGGGGTTGTACGTTGCTATTATCCAATGTCTAGACAAATAAATATGATAAGCAGAAGAGGAGTTTTGTGAGTAAATCAGAACCGTCGATCCGACGGGGAGATGAAGTTTACGATATGATGGAGAGTGTTAGGCGGTTTCTCCCGCTCACCCTTACACTCCCATTCTGGAGACCCCAACATTCCCATAGATATACCACAATTGTCACCTCTTGAAAATACAGAGATCGGTACAGCTCTAATACACCATGTAAACGGAAAGTTATCCTGGTCCAGTTTAGTCATAATTTATATGTGCAAAAAAGTGTCTAATACCTCAGTCATTCGTTCACTTATTCACCCGTTTATTTTCACCCCCCCCCCCCCTACGATGATATATATTATCAACGAATTTCTGAAATATTATTCAATTGATTACCATTTTTTTTTAAATATTACATACACACTATCTTCAGTGCAAGGAAATACCAAAGGCAGTTACTAAAATTACATTCTGGCACAAAGTAAACTTCAGCTTGCAAAATATAGTTATATTATCAAGAATGCTGCCACAAAAAACACGTAAAGGTTACAATGTTTTTTTCATTCTAGCAGTCAAAGAATGTAATATGACAAAACTTGTTAAACTTTTATGCTTACCACTCGAAAACATGTAACTTGATTTACTTTATGTTACTAGCATCATCATATGATTCATGCAATGATTGAATAATCAGTGATTTATAATTATAATCACATCTTTCTGATTCACATACTTCATTTATCTGATATAAATAAACCAGTCAAATTTTTTATTATATTGCTGCTTATATTTTCGGAACTATCCTTTCTCTAAATATATATCGAAAAAAAAGATAATTAAAAACAAAGTCAGTTTAGAGTGTTTCTGAGAGTGGTTCTCCGGCTCAACTCTTCAAAAAGGCTTCGACTCTGTACGTACTTTGGATTCACGTTAACACACGTTTTGCCATTACATATTATAACTGCATCTCTATATCTATCTTGTATTATTTGTTAGTGTAATATTGAGGTATCATTGAATTAAATGTACCAATAACAGTTTTCATAAGGTTATATCATATAATTATGATAAAATATAAACTTAAGGATAATGACTTTACACAATCATGATCATAGCTATAATAGCTCTTTAGATAATAATGTTCTTTCATTTCATATTAATCTTCTTTCATTTCAGATTAACTGCAGATGGTACTACCGCCTTTTGCCATCACCATAATATTATGACCGATGTTAGTTTCAGCTCTCCCAAATTGGAAGAAAAATATAGGCCTAGCTGCAAGAATGAATTGGATGCTACAAATGAATAAAATATCTTTTGCGGAGGATAGTTTAGATTGTATGACAACTAAATGACAGAATTGCGTAATAATTGTTTTATGTACGAAGAGCTATTATTGGACTTTGCAATGACCTTATGTTGTTCTTGGTATGATATTTGTTTGTTACTGTAAAGGTCAACCCTGCAACCCGAACCGATATATATATATTCTTTAGCATACCCCTTTCCAATAATGTGTAAAACCTCACTTGTTTGCGTCAAATTGTGCAAGTGCTTGAGGACGAGTGTGAAAAAACCCAGTATAGTATGACCTTGTTTTTGACCTTTTGCAAATAATATATATATAGCACCGAGTTGTTAATACCTATAAGCATATGTTGACCTGTGTAAATATCTAAGTATTACAAATAGTTCAGTTATTCTTCCACTTTTCTAATTTAGTATGTAGCATGACATCATTTAGCATTTTTGGCCTCCAGAAGTGTTAGTTGCGCATTAGACGTCTTGTAATTCAGAATTATGCACGTAATATACCAGATTGGATTAATTTCTTAAGATTTTCTTTGATTTGAAATTGAAATGACATTATAAAGCACCCATCGGGAAAGGGACCCTCAGTGTATCTGAACAATTACGCTTGGTTCATATTCTAACCTATCATGCAGTTAGTTATGTTTATGGGTGATGGGTGCATGTGCCGGTATGTAATTTACTTCAGTGATTTCATGGCAACCATTTTAAATTTCATGTTTTACAAAACATTCACAAGGATGAGAGCTCTACATCCGCCCAGATATCACCCTAGGGGAGCCAGCCAAGCATAATCATAACAGAAAAAAAACTATCAGCCAAAACAATGTTAGCCGTAGTTTCACTGCGATATCCGGTTGTTTTTGTTATTATTTGCATGAAAATAGACATTACAATATTTTTTCTAAAAACAAATAAAAGAATTGGCTTTCTCATACCTGAAAACATAAGAATAGACATATTATTTATGTCTCTAGCGTATGTAGTTGCAAAATTATTCGTAAATATGTCTATTTTATTTATATACTTTGGCGGCCATCTTGGATTTCGCTATTTTAGACCTTTTCTCGACCTATAAAAAACGCAATCCCTTTTTTTCTTGATCTTCATGATATTTTAAGTCAGATTCAAGTGAAAAATCAATTTTAACAGACAAATTGCACGAAAGTGTTATATGTGACATATGAGCCTACACTAGGCTAAAACCGCAATTTTTTTGTCGCTTGTGATCTAAACACAACTAAACATTTTGTGCAACATGTATATCTATAGCAACGCAACTATCTAGACTTAGGAACACCATACATTTTACTATATTGACATATAACATCATATTTCTAGGCGATTATGTATCATGTTTAATATGAACATTATTTATCTGAATAATTGTGAGCCTGTCAACAATATCACAAAGACTTCATTCTCGCTGTTACACACCCTAACGTTACTGCATGAGTATTATTCATTAAAGCATCATTTTACATCCCCGAAAACAGACATAATTTTCTACAACCAAGGGTGTTAGAATGATTATTGACATGAAACTGGTTTACTAATTCATGGCAATTTTCTTCAAGTTTCAAAACACATCAAATCATCTTCATCCACTACAAGTCGAGAATTGCGACAGCAGTTCGCGGCTTGTTGTGGATGAAGATGACAATGGTAAATTCAAGATTGAAAAGGGGAAACGTGTCAAATATATATATTTTAAAACAGTCGAGTGTACTAATAAACATGAATTTGGATTAAGGAAATAATTGATGAAAAGTGTAAAGTTGATTGTAATTAATTGAGCGTACATTCTGTCCGAATGAAATGTAGAATGATTAACTCACATAAAAATCACATCAAATCATCTTCATCCACTACAAGTCGCAATTCTCGACTTGTAGTGGATGAAGATGACAATGGTAAACCCAGGCTTGAAAGGGTTAAAAACCATCTGGTAAATGGTGAAATGGCAATTAAAACCACAGGTCCTTTCGAATTGTAGATGCAACCAAAGAACTTAAATGTACATCCCAGCAAACAAGAGACGTTGGCCAACGTTGGTTTACTGTTGTGCCAACATCGTAGACGGTGGGCCAACAGTAAACCAACTTCGGGCCAAGGTCCCATGTTTGCTGATTCCTTGCTGGGATTTGAGTTCTTTGATGCAACCTACTGACCACATGACGTTGCTGCGACGTTGAATCTAAGTCGCAACAACGTCGTGTGCCCAGTGGGAATGTTGTATAATGTACTAGTGGCTTCTCCAGACCTACAGTGTATCTATGATCGGATCATAAGGGATGTAAACCTAGGCCTCCCCCCTCACTATTGGAATAGACCCCCCCCCCCCCATTTTCCAGGACTAACAAAGTGTGATAATGCGCCTACTAGAGAGGCGCCTAAGCATGCTAAGTGAAGGCAAACACATTCCGTTTTATTTAAAGGCCTATCCCAAATGCCTTAAACTTAAAAATGTCAAAGTTTAAAATTGTGTTATTTAGGCTTATATCATCATAAATCTATATTATCTTTCTCCTCCCTCCATTTGAAAGAGATATGTTCCCGGTAAATGTGTATTTCGGAATGTTCATACACTTTCTAACAACCATCCCTTAATTATATTTTTTCATAAAACCTGCCAGCTGGAGGTCTAGATGAAGGGTCCGATGTTGATTTGTTTTTTTCTTTCAAAGGATCAACACTGAGGAAAATCCCTTCCTTTTAGTCACTACACCAGCCACGAACATCCCATGAATATTACCTGTGTATTTTAGTGCTGTTCACAATGTCCCGCAAAGATGTAAAACATGTCAATTAGACAAGTTTAGAGGTGTTGACCCTTCGTGTTTGGAAATGTGAGACCCGTTGGGAAAACGTCCTTAAGAGGTGATTTTCCGATGACATTGTAATTAAACTAGCAACGTTTTTGGAGATGTGATACATCGGAGACTTTACATACTTATCCTAATACGAGTTAAGAACTTTTTGTTATAGATTACGGATAGTAAATTATAAAAAAAATATTTTTAGAAGGAGATAATCAATACGGTGACTCGATGCCAAATTCCTGTTAAACATGGCAACCGAATTAAAAAAAGGGTGGATCTAAAAGCCAAAAATGTAACAACTTGTCATAATTCGTCTTTTTCGAAACCTGATTACGTTGCCGTTGTATGTTGTGTGTTGGTTGATGATCAGAATCATAGAACGTGATCGTGTTCGTGAACAAGTTGAAAGGCCCTGAAGTTATTTTTAAGGAAATGAGATGGAATAAATGGGGCTCTAGGCAACTTTTGTGCACATATAGGCTAAACTGAGCCAGGAGAACCTCCTGAGGATGGTGAGATGAATTAGATGACACTGCCTTCCAGACAAAAGATTCGGAATTCGAGTCCTGGCGGTCTGAGGGCGGAGCGCTTAATAAATTACATGGAAAAAAACAGGTGCCACAAAGCTGAAGGTGAAATATCCATAATACATGATGAGATTATTAAGTACGGATGACTCCTGTCCTTAATATATTCTTTTATGATATACCTGACTGTAAGTGACCAGGTGTCACCGAAAAATATATGTAAGGGGGCCACCATTAGGTTCCCAGGGGGGGGGGGGCAGGAGTATTTGTCGCGGGCAAATTATTTATTTCAACCGGGCTCGGCGGCGTGCTGAAAATTTCACATTTTGTTACATGTTTATATGGAGCAGTTCTTGAAGTAAATTATTTATTTGACGCAGAGTCTGCCCGAAATTATTTATTTCAAAAATACTCCTGCCCCCCCCCCCCCCCCTGGGAATCTACTGGTGGCCCCCTAAGTCAAAACTATAATTGTTGCCAATGGATGCATGACACAGAATCGGTATGGCGGGTTTTGATAAAATATACTTGACAAAATATGTTGTAGTTCTCAATTTACACGAACATATGCGCGCCTAACTTATGTCAATTCCACTCAACCACACCGTCAGCTATCAAGTTGTCTGCTACAGTGGTCTGTCTGTCTGCCCTGACTAGGCAAGACTACGCAACCGATTAACGGTGATCATCGGTCGGTTAGGTATATACAATGTTCCAAACTGTTCAAATAGGCCTGGAGTGTGCAGTGCCGTATATGGTGCTGTACACTATAAAAAAACCTTGAAGTCATCCGATAACAGTAGGGCATAGTCCCGACTATCACGATTTTTTCCATGATTGTGCCAACATCGGACCCTATATTGAAAGCGACGTAAAGCAATATTTACTCAATGTATTCAGACTTGGTCCAGAGTAGGCCGTTGACAGCTGAATTCAATTCAATGAAATTCGTTGATTCTATTCAATTCATTTTGTATGACAATAAACGAATTGAGTTCAATCAACAAATTGAATTGAAAAAATAAACGAACTAGAAAAGTAATGCTAGTTTCTCACTTGCAATACACGGTGATTCTCCCCCCATCACTTGTAGATTATGACATTAAACCCGCACTCCCCGCGCTCGGCCTGGTAAACTGAACTAGAAATATACAACAACGACCTATACCAGAGAACCTGACATTATTAACGAATGCCAATTGTATGTGACCCAGTGCTGGTTTGATGTTGGCACGCTGGCACAACATTAAACCAGCATTGGGTCAACGTCTCGTGTTGGGATACTGCATATAATGGACTGGCGTGATTAAAAATGTATCACCACATCGAGCGTGACACATAGATCATAATCATGTAGTACGGCTACATAGTCAGTAATGTGGCAAGTGTAGGCCTACTGTGGGGCCAGGTGCCGTGGAGCCGTACATTATTAATAAAAAAACACCACAGCTAGTGTACAATGTAAAATAGCGTGACCAGTGGCGGATCCAGAATGTGCAAGAGGAGGGGGCGTAAGCCACATTTTGGCTGAAAAAGGATTGCTAGCTTCACTTTATTCCAAAAAATGCTTGAAAAAGCAATATTTTCACCAAAAAGAGGGGGGGGGGGCGTACGCCGGGTACGCCCTATGCTGGATCCGCCACTGGTGACAGGTAATATATTTCTACCCTGTGGACTTCCAGTCCAGTTGCCGTCCATAAAACCTAGAAATTGTGAGAAGTGTAAGGTTTTTTGATTGATTCATGTTCCCAATGGGTCAATGAACAAATTCAGCTTTGTTGCCCAGACGGCAACTGTGAGCAACTTTTTTTAATTAGCATAATTAACATAATTAGCATAATTAGCAATGGGGAGTAATGCCAAATGTTAATCTTAAACCAATGGACGTACACAAATCTCCAATACCACATTTCCATATAATTCAGACCTAAGAAATTAATTTCTGAGGTTAGGCCTAATGGTACTAAAGAGATCCAGGTCAAAGATCATGATTATGATGCAAACCAAACTAAACTAACCAATAATTTGAAATGGGCAGTGCCCAGGACGCCCACGACCTAATCAGTGTAAAAAAGTAAAGTTAGACATAAATAAATGCAATTTATTCTACAGCTAAACTCAACAGAATTGAGTGTATGCCCAAATATATACATATCTATAGGTGTTTTCTATTAGGGGGTAGGCCTAGTAGTTACGTTATATAGAATTTAAAATGTAATTATTGTGTTAGCAAACACGAGAATGAATGAATGAATATTTTTCTTGTACATCATTATTTAGAGGCTATGTAGACATAGCCAACAATTGTTATACTTCACACATTAAAACGGTTTGGTTCTTTTGCTACACTATTACAATAAAACCCTTAGACCTACTATAGTCTAATTTTGTCTACAGTAAGCATAGGCCTTAATGCATGGTAGGCCAAAATGGGTTCTTCTGTAAGTATCAATTCTAGGGTGATTAGGCATATGCCTACTCCTGAGTCATTCACAGGTCCGTATACAAACTAAAATTAGGGGGGGGGGGGTACAGAACGACCATCCTTAAATGTAATATGGGGGCTGGGGGCATTCCGCAGAAATGTTGAAAAATAGGCTCTAACTGCATTCTGGCGCAATTTAGAGGTAAAAATTCTTTCAATGGCAATTTTCATTCAATTTTTGGTCTAACCTGCAGCTACACACAGGCTACAGTACGCCCACATACGTAAATAGACAGCGCATTATACTTTCTGGCAAAACAAAGGGTTTTCGTGTCGTGGGCCACACAAGTTAAAGGCTGATGGATGTCCACATAATTATCACGACATGACAACACATCACTGTTTCAATAAAGACACCACATGACTGTTTCAATAGAAATAGTGAAATAATCATTTTGCCGAAAAAAGTTATCCATACAATTAACACAGTCTACCTGGGTGTTATTGGCAAGGTGTGAACAACACAGATAGAACGAACCATTGAAACATAGCCTACTTTAACATCCTAAAACTGCATGTACGATAAGTTTATATATATACAAAAATCTAACAGTTCATTGTTTTCTATCCCTCAGACTTCGTCCTCTCCCTCCTCAACATGAATTTCCTCTGATTCTTTCCTAGTCAGTGAATTGCAACAATCATCTAAGAGTGAAATGAAATTAATGGGGTTTTAGGCCACCTTTGTGCGCATATAGGCAAAACTGGGACATAGAAACCTCCTGAGAATGGTGAGATGAATGAAATGACGCTGCCCTCCAGACACAGGATTCTAAATTCGAGCCCTGGTGGTCGAGTACGATACCACTCGGTCGCGGAGGTTCCCCACAATATCTAAGACTGATGACACCAAACAGCTTAGGAAGTAAATTTCATCACTTGCGAACGTCCTGCAATCTGTCAGCCAAAGTTGGTGATGTCTTGAGTTGCTTCTGATCTGTGACACTTACGGAGCGACAGCCTTCCACGAAAGCATTTGGAGACGAGCGCGACGATTATGGACATCCAGGTTTATATCCGTAAATGTCTGACATATATCCATCAAGTCAATTTGTGTGACATCGTGTTCCCCCAGTACCTTGGTGTAATTTTAATGCTGGGATATTGCCCTTTCTACATGGGAAAGAAACCGTGTCGCACTGTGACAGATAACACTGCCCTCCAGACACAGGACTCGAAATTCAAACCCTGGAGGTCTGAGGCCGAGCACGCTACCTCTCGGTCACAGAGGCAAGTTTCACAAGTGGATGGGGAAGAAACATCTTTGTTTCTTTTAAAACGCCGAGACCGAGAAACGAGCCCCGAACTCTAGCGTGAAAACCAGCGGTGGTAAACACTACCCCAGGGCCCCCGCCCATCAGATAACCAAATTCATCGACCTCAGAATGTTGTACAGGGGGGGGGGGGGAGTTCGTACTGAAAGACTGAGAGGAGTTGAATGTTTCGCTGCTGCCCAATGATGAGAAAATGTGCAAAAAAAGCCTCATACACAATTGAAAAAGTAACTCGTTTTGTGTGCCTGTATCAACTATACATACAGTTACATTACGTGATGTCTGACGACCTTGACATATTCTGCTTAATCGTGACCAGTAACTAAAATAATAAGTCAATCATGAAGCCCTGAAACACTGGACCAACAGGACCACAATACAGCAAACTCTCCCATTTGTTGTTTAAATATCAATTTGATAAAATTACATAGCATTGACCTTGACCGTTAGTCGTCACCCATTGCCATAAAAATATGTAAAAGTCGCCTATATCTCAACTTGACCGCGATATTCACCAGATACACCAGTGGTGCAGACTGGGACACTGTAACTCGAACGGTTTTTTAGAACGGTGCTTTATATATCGATAGGACATAAGGCAAGCGTGACATTTGACCTATACGATCTGCAAAAATAGGCCAAGGTCACCCATGTTCGAATTTCAACGAGATATTCGACATATACAAATGTGAACACTGTAGCTGGAACAGTTATTAATCTATCGATTAGTCAAGGCTAGTGATGAATGAACGGCACGACGGACGGACGACCGGACGGACGGATGGACGAAAGAAAAACTTTTATCAGCCAGGCAGAGGATAAAGATAGGATCGAAAGTGATGTTTTTTTATCCGACCTGAACACCAGTTTGATATTGGCCATTTTTTCCTGCAGCCACTGGTTCAAAAGTAACATTTTACATTGGATCATAATGCACATTAAGCCGATTATGCTAATTATTTTAATTATGCCAATAAAAAAAGTTGCCCAAGGTTGTCACTTGGGCAACAAACCTAAATTTGTTCAGTGCCATCATAATAATATGAATTAGTCGAAACATCTTACACTTCTCATATTTTTTAGGTCCCCATTGAACATATAAGAGCAGCAACTGGACTAAGACTCAGACTTCCCGTCGTCAATAAATATCCATCTATCTATTTATGTTTCAATATTTTTTTTTTTCAGCTTATGATACATGGGGCCTATCTTTAACATGGATACAATTGCATAGACGTTAGCAGTATATACACATGGTACATGCATATCTCGACAGTATACAACTCAATTAAGCTAGGATTCCTTACATGCGGTATGCGTTATGCGGCATGCGTTATGCGGTACGGTATGCGGCATGTGTGATCCCTTTAATGCGGAATGCGACGATTTTTTCGTTCTTTTTCAGCTGAGCCTTCGTCAAAATAACCAAATATTCAACCAACCAGCCAGTCAACCATCCAACCAACCAACTAACCAACCATCAAGTCAGCCAGCCAAACAACCAAATAACCAACCAGATAACCAACCAGCCAACCAACCAACCAACCAACCAACCAACCAACCAACCAACCAACCAACCAACAAACCAACCAACCAACCAACCAACCAACCAACCAACCAACCAACCAACAAAATATCCAGCAAACCAACCCACTAACTATAAATCCAACTAACCAAATAGCCAACCAACTATCCAGCCAACCAGCTAACCAACCAACCAATTAATACCGGATCCGACTCAAGTCAGGATCTGACTACATTAATAAATGCATTAGATGAGGTATAATTTATATCAATTAGTATGATTGTTTTCCTTTTTATAAATCAGGCTATACTTCTTCTCGGTCAGTGCACTAGGTTGGAAACATGGAAAGGTATGTCCTTGAAGGGGTGACGAAAGTCAGACCCTTTAGGGTATGATGAGAGTACAGTTGACAGGTCGATACCGGGTTTTATGGGGAACCAGGTACTGGAACCCTTACCCGACCCTAACCATGGACCCTAACTCTCACCCTGACCACAAAACCAACCAACCAACCAACCAACCAACCAATTAACCAACCAACCAACCAACCAACCAACCAAACAACTAACTATCCAATCAACCAACCAACCATCCAAAAAACAACGAACCAACAAACCAGCCAACCCACCAACCAGCCAACAAACCAACCAGCCAACCAATCAACAAACCAACCAGCCAACCAACTAACCACCAACCAACCAATTTTAAATACTCTCTCAGTTCTGAGCCCCCCTTCAGACCTGAGTTTTTACAATACTTGGGCCACAGTAATTAAATAAACAAAGTGAAGGGGATTTTCTGGAATGTCATAGTTAATTGACGTCATTAGTGGATTTCCCCGTCCGATTCTGCATTCGGATGCCGCATCGATCGCTACATGGAAGGATTCGATTTGCCGCATACCGCATGCCGCATACAGCATGCCGCATAACGCACAGCGATACCGTATGTAAGGAATCATACCTACTGTAATGTGTTATAGCGATTTTGCCGCATAACGCTTAACGCATGCCGCATACCGCGTGTAAGGAATCCTAGCTTAACGTCAAAGTGGTGAACTGTTACTATGCATTATTTTAATATACTAGATTGGTCAAGCTGGAACAGGTTTATAAAGAATATGTGAGTGAATGAGGGGCGCGCAGCGCGTGGTCCTGCGTGAAATTACCGTCGATACACTTTCCTCGACGAGGCCGCCATTAACGTGATCGCCTAGTCCCATTGAAAGGGGGAGTAACAATGATATTTCTCTGAAGGACTTCAGTAGGATCAGCGGAGTTCAAACACAGGACGCCTGCATGAGATCCAGTCAGGAGCTCTATCAAGGCGCCACGTAGCCCCAGTGGCTGAAATATGTTTCAGCCACAGATTGACAACGTACAAAATTGTGGGACCTTTCTTTGGACTGTCATATCTGAATATATCGGGGCACTCGAGTCAAAAGTATTTTTTTTAGAATCAGTAACAATTCACTCCCATGCCCGCACGCTCAGCTCAGAGGTCGCACAGTCATTCAAAAGTTATGGACATTTTTCGGACCTTGGAGTCGAGATCGCTCTCAGTCACCGCCATGGTGAATTTTTCGGGTAAAGCAAATACATCAATCCACAGCCTCGGAGAGGACGACACGGCTAGGCGCCACGTCCCCTCTCTATAAAAAATCTCTATAAAAACACCAGCAAGCTGGGGATTTTGAAACTTTTTGCGAGGTCCAAAATTCGCGAATTATTGATTTCGATGATAGGTAGCGCTTTTGTAATAAAAAATTTCGCGAGATTCTTAAATTCGCGAATACTACCATATATACAGTATATACATATAAAGTTATATACAAAATATACACAGATTAAATTATACTATATACACAGTAAAATTAAGTGAAATTTTGGCCTTATATCGTAGTCCACTGTCTTCGACGCTGACCCAACATAAGGCCATCATTGGGCCAACGTATCGTGTTTGCTGAGCTGTCACTTCAGGCGTCAACATCTGTTACTGATCTGAATGTCAGCTTTAACCCTTTAACCGCCGGTGCCGCATATATTCGGGTTTTCAATTTTTATTAGCACAATAACTACCACATTTTAAATATGTTAAAGATAAAACGTGACATCAACCAGCAAGATTTAAAAAGAGTTGATCTCTATTTTGTGAAATCTGAATAATTTTCACTCACTTGAAGTTGCGAGACACAACTTCAAGTGGGTGAAAATTCCAATCGACTAATTTGGCGGTTAAAGGGTTAAGAAATAATGTAAATAGTGTGTGATAAAAGACTCGAACCCTTTAAATCCATCTTTTACTGATCTCCATGTCACCTTTAATAAATAATGAAAAGACGTGTTTAATAATAGACTTGAACCCTATAACCCTAGTTTTCATTGGCGATCGTCCAGACGTCCACATCAGATATTAATAAATAATGGCACTGCGTGTTTATTAAAAGACTCGAACCCGTTAAACCCAGATTTCATTGATCGTTAACATTAGGTGTAACCCTTAAACTTTCTCCCACTTAAAGGTGAGCCCCTTATATGGTATGAATAATTATGTCCTTATATGGGGTGATTGGCTATCATGTGACCCTCTCAGAAGGTCCCATGATAGCCAATCACCCCATATATGGGAGTGATTGGCTTTCATGTGACCCTCTTGGAGGGTCACATGATAGCCAATCACCCCATATAAGGAAACACTTGTGCCCCATCTTGTGGCAACTTTAATTTATTTGTCACAAATTTATTCATACCATATAAATGGTGATAGATCACCTTTAAAGTTGTGTCTCACTACCGCGGCCCACAAGTTCAAGCGGGTGAAAATTACTATACTAATATTTGTTTAATTTGAGACCACACATTTTCGAATCGCGATGTTCATAAACGCCCGTTATATTCCCGTTAAAAGTGATTTGATCGACCAATAAAATAAATTAACCCTTACAGCGCGTGGATCGACTTTAGTCGTCACAATCTGACGTCTAAAGGAACTTGATGAAAGTGTGATCAATCAGGTGTGTCGCGGACCTTCCGCCGTATCGGCCCTTAACATGTTGAGGGCCGGTCCTATACATGTAGTAGTCACTAGGTTATATATAAGTCAGCCGTTATAACGAGAATTGACCATTTTACGGTCTTATTACACAAAAATACAATTTTTCCGTTACTATTAAAGTTATTTATATAAAGAGCAATAACAATCGACTTTTTTAAATTTAAAAATTATATTTGAAAACGTATGTAATTCGTTATATTTAGTAACCTGCATATTTTATCAATTCTACATACATATTACATACTAAAACTCTGAAAGAGCCCAGTTATGGTTAGCAAGAAATTATTGTAAGTGAGTGGATATAATTTGACCTTTAAATCTTCCGTGGGGGGTTCCCTGTAACATGACTATATGGTTCAATTTATGTATAATCCATGGGGACCGGCCTCGATGGCTCATTCGTATCGACTGGGGCTTGTAACCTGTACGTAGGTACCAGGCTCAAATCCCGGTCGGGCCGGATATTTACCATCGTGGTTGTGCATAATACAGTGCTCCAAACTATTCAAAGGCCTGTAGTGTACAGTGCTGCCTATGGTACTGTGTACTATAAAAAACCCTTGAAGTCATTCGAAATAAGAGTAAGGCATAGTCCCGGTGGAACAGTTTCAGATCACCCCCATGTTCAGGTTACCCCCGGTGGTAATCTGAAACTAGTTTCAAGTTACCCCCTCCAGTTTCAAATTACCCTCTTCAATTTTACTGGTAAACTTTCAATGATAACAGTTATTATGTTTCATTTTTCATCGCATGGCGGTGGGACAGATTTTAGAGACACTTTAATCTCCATAATTATGACCCTTTGATTTCCAGGGCAAGTGATAAAAAAATGTTAGCATATATAAGCCTTTATCATGTCCATGGTAACTAACGAGAACAATCGCTAGCACGAGGTCTTGAAACATTTTAAACTCTATTTTAACCCTTTGATCTCTATGGCGACTGACAAAAAAGTGTTTGTGTGAGGTATTGACACACTTTAATCTCCCCATAAAATTATGACCTCTAAGGCAACTAACGAAAAAATAGTCTCGCGCTGGTTTTATCATTGTTGTTTTTATCTATTGATTTATCTATTTCTGATGCAACCACTGGTAACGCTGGCCATGTTTCTGGGCCTTTTTTGAAGATTAGTGTCAATAAAATTGGCTATTTTCGTAGGCTTATATAATTATTTGCAGTAATCAAATTACAAATACCCGCATATGGGCCTCTATTGCCCGCATGCTTACAGCATGCACAACACCAGTCATTTATGACATCAAACCAAATTGCCGGCGCATACAAAATAGAGCGCACATTTCAAAAACTGTAACGTTAACCCTTTAACCGCCAGTCCCGATTATATTAATTTCTTAATTTTTATTAGCACATTAACAGGGTTCTAACCAGCCTGAAATGTCAGAGTATCGGTCGAGGCGCCAGCGGAGACTTTAAAAATCGGCGAGGGGTCAGGGGATTGACCCCGTGCAAAATCGTGGGAAATTTCTTTGGACGGTCATAACTAAGATTTAGCCTTGAATAATCAGGTCGAAAATAATGTTTTTTAGAATCAGTAGCATTTTAGCAACGAGATCGCATGCTGGGCTTATTTTTCGCACAGTTAATAAAACATTATGGACATTATTTGTGGTTTGGGGTCGAGATCGCTCTCAGTCACCGCCATGTTGAAAAAACGTTGATTTTTTCGGGTGAAAAAATACAGCAATCCACGGCCTCAATGAGGACGTCACGGCTACTGCTTAACCAACATACAGGAGTCGCTGCACAAATGATGTGTTAGGCCTAATGCTGGCCGGCTCTCTGCGAAGTCGGCGCATCATCAGGCAAGCATTGCGTCAGCGCCTCGTGTTTGCTGGGACACGGCAGCCTCGTAATTTTCAAATGGATTAAGAAAAGAAGGATTATTTCCAGAGTATCGGCAGCGTGTCGCTCTTTATCCAGCGTATCGGCAGCGTGTCGGCGATACTGGTAGCGTAGCGGCAGCGAAACTCAGCGTCTCGGCCCGACACGCTAAAAGGGCTTGGTTAGAACCCTGCATTAAGTTCCAGCCTTCGACCTCCATTTGTCAAATCTGAATAATTTACACTCGCTTGAAGTGGGGGGAAATATCAATGAAATAATTTGGCGGTTAAAGGGTTAAACCTTGACCTTGATTGGACGTTGACTAAAGATTGCGCATGTGGTTTTAATTTGTACTCAGCAAATCGTGGCGACTTAATTAATATAGGTGTAACGGTACTTAACAAGTCAGAAAAAAATTGGTGTATAGGCCATATATGCCTAAATTGGGGAGGGGGGATTCAAAGTGGACTTTATAGTTTCAAAATACCGGGGGGTACTTTGAAACTAGTCTTAACGTACCCCCCCCCCTGGTACGCTATTTCCGGTACCTAGTTTCAACGTACCCCCTGGTACGCTGAAACTAGTTTCAACGTACCCCCGGGGGTAATCTGAACTAGGGGAGGTAACTTGAAACTGGCCTTTTTCTAGTTTCAACGTACCGGGGGGGGGGGGGTATGTTGAAACTAGTTTCAACGTACCCCCCGGTTAGCTGGAACAACGTACCCCCCGGTAAGCTGGAACAACGTACCCCCCGGTAAGCTGGAACAACGTACCCCCCGGTAAGCTGGAACAACGTACCCCCCGGTAAGCTGGAACAACGTACCCCCCGGTAAGCTGGAACAACGTACCCCCCGGTATGCTGGAACAACGTACCCCCCGGTAAGCTGGAACAACGTACCCCCCGGTATGCTGGAACAACGTACCCCCCGGTAAGCTGGAACAACGTACCCCCCGGTAAGCTGGAACAACGTACCCCCCGGTAAGCTGGAACAACGTACCCCCCGGTAAGCTGGAACAACGTACCCCCCGGTAAGCTGGAACAACGTACCCCCCGGTATGCTGGAACAACGTACCCCCCGGTATGCTGGAACAACGTACCCCCCGGTAAGCTGGAACAACGTACCCCCCGGTATGCTGGAACAACGTACCCCCCGGTAAGCTGGAACAACGTACCCCTCGGTATGCTGAAAGGACGGTACGCTGAAACAGCTACACCGGCACCGGGCTTCCTTCTTGTACAGAATGCAATATTCTGATGCAATATTCACTCACTGAGTCACACATTCTCTGAAACTCAATGACCTCGACCTCCTTTGTTTTCACCGAGCTGGCTAATACAATGAAGTATGGGGGAGGGAGTCTTTTATAACCTTGTTTTCACCGAGTGACGTCACTGCGGTCACAGAATAAGCCATTAGGCATCATTAAAACAAAAAAGCAGGCAGAAAAAAACGTATGTAATTATTCCATTTAATTATAATCTGATGTAAAAAATCAATATAATTTTTAATAAATACAAAACAAGTACAGATTACATGACAAAATACGGCTGAAGGGGCAAGAGAATTTAACATTGTAAGTAACAGTTTTTTTCATACTAAAAAAAGAAGTAACTATATATAATTACTGTGACCCCTATTTCATGTAAAATTATGTAAAATAGCAAATAAATTAAAATTATAGTGGGATTGAATCGGAAATGATTACATTGAAAAATACAGCTGAAGGGGCAAAGGAAATTAAAATCGTTAGTAAATAAATACAATGGATATAGATTGCATGATAAATACGGTTTACGGGTCAAGGGGATTTGAATGGTCAATAACAGCCATAATAAAATACTATCATAAAAGATTTTCGTTCTAAAAACAAAAGTAATTAGATATACTATATCCCATGTAAATTTGTGTAAAATATGAGAAAAGTTATCGTGAAAGGGGTATAGATTGCATGACAGAATACCGCTGAGGGGGTAAGGGAATTTTAAATTGTCTATAACTGATAAATACAGAAAAAAACTAACTTAATCACATACCCGCAGTTGATGTAAAAATATGAAAATAGTTAATAAAATAACAATTACCGAATGAGAAAGAAACGGCTGAAGGGGCACGTTTATTATTAGGCGTCATTAAAACAAAAAAAAAACAGGCAGAAAAACGTATGTAATTATTCCATTTAATTTGAATCTGATGTAAAAAATCAATATAATTTTTAATAAATACGAAACAGGTGAAGATTATAGTTCAAAATACGGCTAAAGGGGCAAGGGAATTTAACATTGTAAGTAACAGCTTTTTTCATACTAAAACTGAAAGTAATTATATATATTTGCAGTGACCCCTATTTCATGTAAAATTAATAGTAAATAAACTAAAATTATAGTGAAGTTGAATCGAATATGATTACATAGGAAAATACGGCTGAAGGGGCAAATGAAATTAAAATCGTCAGTAAGTAATTACAATGGGTATATGTTGCATGATAAATACGGCTTACGGGGCAAATGAATTAAAATAGTCAATAACAGCTATTTTCATGCTAAAAAGACGAAAAAAACTAAAATAATGAGATTGTTTTATAGGCCCTTAGTTCATGTAAAAATAACAAACAAAATTAAAATTACCAGAGTAACCGATGAATTCAGAAATAAACGGCTAAAGAGGCAAGTTAACTATTAGGTGTCATTAAAATACCTTTTAATAAAAGAAACAGGAAGCAAAACTTATGGACAAAATATAATAAATTGAAAGAAATTAGATATAATTGCAAATGTTTTTTTTGCATATAAAATTATGAAAACTATGAAATACAAGTAAAAATTGAAAAGGCACTGAAATTGGCATAGATTGCATCAGAAAATCCAGCTGAAAGGGCAAGGAAATGTAAAAGGCCGTTAGTTTACGTAAATTTATGTCAAATGGGAAATAAAGTTTAAAAATTACATAAAAACTGAAACGGGTATTGATTGCATGAGAAAATATGGCTGGTGGGGAAAGGGAATTTAAATATTAAATTAAAGCCATTTTCGGATTCAAAACAGCAAGTAACTAGATATAATTGTGAAGTTCGCGTAACATTTTGTAAGAATTTCAATAAAAGTTACCAGAAGAACAGAACGAATGGGAAAGAAACGACTGAAGGGCAAGATAGTTATCAGGAATCATTGAAATAAAGTTTTCGTTAAAAAAACATGAAAACCTGTGTAATTAAGGTATCAATAAAATACAGACATTAAATTATTATGTAGTAGGAATATTTTGCAAGTCGAAATACGGCTTACGGGGAAAGGGAAATTAAAAGTGTCAATAAAATCAGTTTTCATTCTAAAAATATAATAAAACGCAGGTAATTAGAAAAAATTGCAAATGCTCCTATTTCATATAAAATTATAGAAAAGTAGGAAATAAAATATACAAATTACAGAGGCACTGAAATGGGTATAAATTACACGGGAAAATATGGCTGGAGGGACAAGGAAATATCAAAGCGTCAACAGAATGGATTTGCATGCTAAAGCAGCAAAATCTGAATTTTAATCTGATCTGATATAATTGTAAAGACCCCTAGTCCATGTAAAAAATACGTTGAATGTGATATAAGATTTACAAGTTAAAGAGGTACTAAAATTGTTATAAATTGCATGAGAAGGTACGGCTGAAGGGGCAATGGGAGTTAAATCTTTCATAAAGCTATAAAACCAAAGTAATTACACATACATATAATTGCAATGGCACTTGCTTCATGTAAACTTAGGTCAAATGGGAAATAGAATTAAAAATTACAGAATCACTACAATAAGCGTAGATTACATGATAAAATACGGTTGTAGGGGAAAGGGCATTTTAAATTCTCAATAAAAGCGATTTGCGTGCTAAAAACAGCAAAAACGAAGCTATTTTAATATAATTGGAAAGACCCCTTGTTCATTGAAATTATCTAAAATATAAAATTGAATTATGTCAGAGAAACTTAACGAATGAGAAATGAACGGCTAAAGGGGCAAGTTAATAATCAGAGGTTATTAGACGCCATTAGATTTAATTAAAAGTCATTAGATATAATTGCAAAAGCCCTTATTTCCTATAAATTATGTAAAATATAAATACGATAATCTGAAATGGGTATAGATTGTATACGACTGAAGAGCCAAGGAAATTTATAATCGTCAATGAAAATTATTTTTCATGCTAAGACAGCAAAAACAGAAGTAATTAGATACAATTTGAATTAGTTCATGTTAAATTACATCAAAGTGGAAATAAGACTTTTAAATTAAAGAGGCACTGATATGGGTATAAATTGCATGCAAAAGACGGCTGAAGGGACAGGGAAAATTAAATCCAAAATAAAAGGCATTTAAAAACAACAAAAACAGAAGTTATTAGATAATTGCACATAGAAATGAGAATTACAATTACAGAAGCACTAAATTGTGTCTAGATTACATGAGAAAAGGGACAATACAATTTAAAATCACCAATAAAAGTTTTTTTCAGACTATAATCATGATAATATAAGTAATTAGATATAATTGCAAATGCCTTTAGTTCATATAAAATTACGTCAACTGAGAAACAAAATTACAGAGGCACTATAATAAAGGAAATTTAAAATTCTAAATAATAATTTGTTCATATTAAAACAGCACAAACCAGAAAAAATGAACTATTATTGCGAATGTCCTTAGTCTACGTAAAATTGTGTGAAATAGGAAATAAAAATTACAAGAGGACTTAAATGAGCATAAACGTTTGAAGAAGCAAGTTCAAGCGTCATTAAAAGATAGTTCTACTCTAAAAAAAACGACATAAAAACTTCTGTAATTATTATATTTCATTTGACAAGATATATATCATGTAAAATCAAAGTGAAGAATTTCAATTATTATGAAGTGGGTATAAATGGCATGAAAAAATATGGCTGAAGAGGTAAGATAATTTAACACTATCAATAACATATTTTTCATGTTACAATAGAATGAAACGAAAGTCATCAGATGAAATAAAATATTTCATATACAATTATGAGAAATAGCAAATACAGTTTTTAAAAGTTGCAGAGGTACTGAAATAGGTATAGATTGCAACTGAAAATATGGCTGAAGGGGTAAAGAAATTATAAAAGCGTCAATAACAACAAAAAAAGAAGTAGTTAGATACACTATCAAAAACTCTTAGTTGAAACAAAACTGAACGAATGAAAAAAAACGGCTGAAGGGACAAGTTAATGATGATTATAAGGCGCCATTAGACGATAGATTAATATGTCTAATGACAGAAAGCAATAACACATTGGTATACATTGCTTGATAAAATATCCGGCTGAAGGGGCAAGTAATTTTAACATTGACAATAAAAAATATTTTCATGTAAAAAAAGTAAAAACGGAAGACATGAGATATAATTGCAAAGGCCCTTAGTTACATTTAAGGGACAGGTAACAGTAATGTTTTTACTAAAAGATTACAGATTAGAACGCGTTCAGAACTGCCTTGGTCGAGTGGTAACCACGTGTTAGTCGTTCCGTTCCTATTTAAAACAATTACATTTGCTTGCTCTCAAGTTTCGCATTTATTTTAAAATATGCACAATAACTTTCCGAATCACAAACAGCCAACCTGCATATCGTCACCTTGGAGTTAGAAGGTACAAAACGACCACTTTGTAAAGTGGCAGTTTAGCACCTTCTGACTCCAAGGGGGGGGGGGGGCGATATCTGGCTGACTTACTTGTTAGGCCGAAATTCTCAAAATATCTACGCTCCACAAATTAAAATAGCTTTGTTTTTCTCGTATAGAAACCCAGACTACTAGATCAAGAGCTTTCTCTATATCTGGACTAAACAGAACACTGTGTACACTGTTAACCGCCAAATTATGCAATCTGAATTTTTACCCACTTGAAGCTGTGTCTCGCTGACGCGATCCACAACTTCAAGTGAGTGAAAATTATTCAGATTTGACAAAATGGAGGTCAAATATTGCTGATTGATCTCACATTTTATCTTTAACATGTTTAAAAGGTGGTACTTAATGTGCTAATAATAAATTAAAACCCGAATATATGCGGCACCGGCGTTAAAAGGGTTAAAGGGAACTATGGTTTCAAATTTAGAAGGGTCAGTAAAATGGAGGTTTTTCCATGGTATTGTGAAAGGCACTCAAACTTTATATAATAATGGGGATATGATAACTGTACATTATCAGGGCAGAAGGTTTTCAATGGCATGTTGGAAGGCAGTCAAACTTTATGTGCGGATGATGCTGCAGCGCTTCCCAGGGAACTTGACAAGTTGCCACATATCTCATCTGTATTTCTCTTTTAACCTTTCGCACATACATTTTTTTTTTTTTTTTTTTTTTTTTGAATTAAAATATACAATGCAAATACAAATCATGTAATATCAGTAAATAAATGTTGATTTAAATAGCGCATTTATTGAAGCCAACCATTGTGAAAGAACAATGAAGCGACATCGGCACAATACTAGATCAATGTCGGGCCAGCGTCACAAACGCTGATCCATTGGCTACAAGACCATGCCAGCGTCTCCAGTTTTATGGCTATGTGGTATGGTATTAATAGGGCAAGTAACTTATGTCTAAGTTCCTAGCCTATTTCAATTCCCGTCTGGGCGACGGTACACAAATAACTCGACATTGACACTATGATGATGTTCTTGATGCTTTATTAATCATAAATCATAACGCCGTGCACCGGCTCAGATGGAGTGATGGAATGTTGAACGCGGCGGCCTCGTGGCTTGCTCTGCGGGGGCAGGACAGGTGACAACGGCCTGTGTCTGGAGGACAGTGTCATCTCAATCATCTCACCATCCTCAGGAGGTTCTCCTGGCCCAGTTTAGCCTATATGTGCA
Organism: Flabesymbios commensalis; assembly: GCA_964017125.1. Classification (NCBI taxonomy): domain Eukaryota; kingdom Metazoa; phylum Annelida; class Polychaeta; order Terebellida; family Flabelligeridae; genus Flabesymbios; species Flabesymbios commensalis. The sequence goes on from OZ024909.1 coordinate 80,355,449, forward strand.
CAAAGGTGACCTAAAGCCCAATTCATTTCACAGGTGACAACACACGACAGAAGATAATTCTGCTGCTTTCGTACATACATGGTCTATCCCCGTCACTGGGCTTCCACCCGTCACCAGGGACTTGATATTATATTTCCACAATGTGCAAGCACAGCGTATAGCATTATTGGTGATCATGTTACCCGTTATTTTTAATCCTAGCGAGGTTCTCCCAGCCAGGTGATTTGGTACAATACACGTTTTCTGTCAGTTTTCTGACTATTCACTCACTCAATGGCTGACGGTTGTGGTCATATTCTCAGAGGTATAGTTAATCTAATGAACAACCATCTATGTGGAAATAAGGAATACGGGGAAGTACATATTGAATTTCGCATTACCCTGCTGTCATTATCTTGGGGCTCCGTGTTCCCTTTCCCTTTGATGAAATCAGTCATGTGAAGAAATCCATCAAATCCCCCAAAGTCCTCAGAGAGAGAATCCCGCTGGCCGCCAATGGCTTCTGTTGCTTTTTTGCTATTCTATTGCTTCTATGGCATCCCAGCAAACACAAGACGTTGACCCAATTCTGGGGCAGTATCGGGCCAAGTGAGATTTCTGCTTGTAACCCAGCAAATAAGAGACGTTCAGCCAATTCAGTTTTAATGCTGGGCCAGCGTCACAGACGGTGGACCAGCATTTAAACTGCATTGGTTTAATTTCACATGTCAGTTGATCAATTGCTCTACTGCATATCTCAGCTAACACGAGACCTTGACCCAATGTTTGATCAATTTAGAGCCAACGTGGTCTTGCATTGAAACGGCATTAGTTCAATTTTTCTTGTGTGCTGGTCAATTGCTTTCACTGCATCACCGCAAACACAAGACTTTGACCCAATGTTGGGTTAATATTGGCCCAGCGTCGTAGACGGTGGGTCAACATTGAGCAGCACAGCTCAAGGTTGGGCCAGCGTCGTAGACTGTGGTGTGTGATCAGAAGGAGGCTCATCCAATGTTGGGCCAGCATCACAGATGGTGGTCCAACATTGGGCAAACGTTAGGGACAGTCTAGAATAATCATATAGAACAGGACGTTTATTGAATGTTGGGCCAGCATTTCAGATAGTGGCCCAGCACTGGGCAAACGTTAGGGACCTTGTTACAGTGACCAATACTCGCAATATACAGTACGTTGCCCAATGTTGTGCCGACATCGTATTGGGCAAACGTTGTCGTCCGTTCTAGCTACACTCCTTCTGTGTTCTGTCTCTGAAGGGTGGCAGTGTAGTTCTAGCTGACCAACCGTTCTCCATGTGAGGATTTTTCGGTCACTGGGTCATCATGAGCCGACTTAGGTGCAGGACGAGTTCTCCCATCAGCTCGACATTCAAGATAAGCCGGGTTCACCTGTGGAAAGAGATTCTATGTATAATGAGAAGAGTGTATCCAGGATTCTAATGATGGGGGTCCCTGTTGCAAATTTATGTCATCGATTATGCATCCATATGGGCCATTTAAAAAAAAAATGAGCAATAACGGTAAAGACACTTTGAGAAAAAATCATTTCGATTTTGTCAATTTAAATGTTATGTATGCATATAGGATACTATGCCAAGCATCAGTGTGGAATATCCAAGCAGTATGTTATATATTGGCACTTTTAGAAACATTGATAGAAATCTTTTTTTGTCTTTACCGGTATGGCTTAATTAGTAGGCAATTTTGTAACAGTAAAGACAGAACATTAAACGGTAAAGACGGTTTTGTAACGGTAAAGATGTTGCTGTAACGGTAAAGAAAAAAAAAATTGTTAAATAAATAGGTGATATAAGCCTTATATAGCAGGCCTGGTTTTCAGTATAATTGTATGCAAACTTCCCCACCTTATGACTAAAGGGACATTGAATTACCACAAGAATTACCTTTTAAAATAATATTTGTCTTTACTGTCTTATGCCGGTCTTTACCATTGCCATAAAATAAACATTTTACAAAATATGTGTATTCTTTTGATTTCATAACGTTGTTTTCTATATGTACTGATGACAAGAATAATCTTGAACAGCTATTTTATTTTTTCAACCAAGGTTATTAGACACACAGTAAAGCCATCTTATTGTTTTGACATCCTTTTTTACACTTATATTGCATTTATCTTTGTCCATAAATCAAATCTTGTTCACTCTAAGAAAAAAATTGTTGACTAGATCCGGGAATTTATGTGCTAGAGCCATATGGTGAATACTTGCAGAAATAATAGGCCTTATGGGTTCTTGTTAACGGTGAAGACATTTGCCAAAACTTGGACCACGACTTAATATTAAATAACGGGTGATTCAGTCAACTTTTTTAGACATATTTTATTTTATTATCAAGAAAAGACCTTTTAGAAATAGGGCCAATCTGTCATTAATTGCAATAACATAATTATATGACATTAACAAGTTTGCAAAAAATCACAAACCCATTTCGGACACCTCACGGTGAAGACAAAACAAGCATATTATATCGAATAAAAACTTGATTTTCCAAGATAAATGCTTGTGAAAAAAATTCTGAGTTCTAAATACATGTCTTTAACTGATTAAATGATAAAAATAATGAAATGATGCAAACTGAATGAAAATATGTTGAAGACATGTCTTTACCGTTTTTGCTCAAATATTTTGAAAATGGCTCATATACTACAAGAACCGAACTTTAATTACGTGTATTACGTGTAATTACTCGGTGTTGTGGGGAGCCTCCGTGACCCAGAGGTAGCGTGCTCGGCCTCAGACCGCCACGGCTCGAATTTCGTATCTTGTGTCTGGAGGACAGTGTCATCTCATTCATCTCACCATCCTCAGGAGGTTCTCCTGGCTCAGTTTAGCCTATATGTGCACAAAGGTGGCCTAAAGCCCGATTCATTTCATTTCATTTCTAGCTGACCCACCGTTCTCCATGTGAGGATTTCTCGATCACTCGGTCATCATGAGTCGACTTGGATGCAGGACGAGCTCCCCCATCAGCTCGACATTCACGATAATCCGAGTTTACCTGTGGAAAGAGATTCTATGTATAATGAGAAGGGTATACCCGGGATTCTAATGATAGGGGGTCCTTATTGCAAATTTGTGTCATCGATATATTACACTGCAAGAACATTTATTTACGTGTAGCCTACGTATATCATGGTTAGGCCACTATGTCTTTTCTCTGCTCTAGATGAGCGCGCGCATTAGATTAAAGCCACGGATTACCAAAAAGGCATATGTTTTTACTGCTCAGCGCTCACATAGTATGTTCGCCAAATTAAAAAAAAACATGTCAATTTCACTAGATAAAAAACATTGTTCCGTCTATGTTTCTATTTTCCCAGAAAAAAAAGTTATTTTTCCTGACATATTTTTTTCATGCCTTCCCCATTAGATTTTTGTTCTCATCTGAAACAGAGTAAATAACAAATTGTCCTTATGCAGATCACCGTTGTATTTATTGCCGTTATATTGTGCACAGGCATAGACTTTGTTGCAGAGGGTGGGTGCTCAACGGGTATTTAAATGTATGGGGTGTGATGACTGTCAAGTAGGCCACATCTGGCGTGTGAGGAATAAACATAAGCGAGCGACAGGTTATCTAGTGTTCACCTAAGGAGAGTAGACTTATCTTATTGGCACAGACACTTTACTGCTGAAGGTTTACTGTACACTAATAATACAAGGGACCCGGGACAATACTGAAGGGTTCTTTTGTGTAGAAAAAGTGTTCTATATTCACCTGGAAAAACAGAGTCTGCTTATAATGTAAAGGGTGTACCCAGGATAATAATAATGGAGGTTTTATTGTAAATGTTTACAATGTGCAAGGTGCAAGTTTGACAGGTAGCTACTGTTGAATTTCAACAGTAGGTACTGAGAGATTATGATCTAAGCCGCTTGCCCTTCTCCAGACATCCAGGGCTCAGTCTCAATGTCGTTATTCCCAGAAGCCCACCGGAAGTACACTGACAGCACTTCCGCTACTCGTCAAACAACCCTAACACGCAACGGTGACTTTGGCGATTTTAATGAACAGAACCAGTTTTTCATTTGAATAGTGGCGACACATTGATTTTATAGAGGCTTAACTTTTTACAGGGTATCAACTAGACGTTAAACTAATGTTGCTTATATATGGTTAACCCTTGCAGCGCAGACATATCATTGCATAAACTATGGAGACCAAAGGGGTTTTTCAAAGCATCATAAATGTTTTAGTAAATAGCTATTTTATTTGAATACCTATGTAATGAGTCTACGGTAATTATAATTTTTTTTTAATTCTTTTATTGCGGGGTATACAGGGTATAGACCTACACGATAGGCAATTCGTAAATAAAATTGTATAGTTTTTGATTACATAATCATGTTTATGTCATTTTAATTCAGCTTTTGGAGAGAATTGCCGCAGCTATTCACATCTCATGGTTGGTGGTTGAAAATGATCAAAGAGCTGAGTCTGAAGTGTTAAATCTACCTGTCTGCCTGCCTGTCTGACTGCCTGACTGCCTGGCTGCCTGACTGCCTGCCTGTATGCCTGCCTGTCAGCCCGCTTGCCTGCCTACTTGCCTGCATGCTTGCCTGCTTGCTTGCCTGCTTGCCTTCCTGCCTCCCTGCCTTCCTGCCTGCCTGCCTGCCTCTAATGTGTGGGAAGAACAAAGCCTGCCTGCCTGCCTCTAATGTGTGGGAAGAACAAAGAGAGTGTCATTTTGACCTTCACCAGAATGTCTCAATCTGTGGCGCTCACTTAATGTCACGTGACCAACACTCGCCATTGTCCATTTGTTGTCATGGTTACACATTTTACCCAGTAAACATTACAAAAATGTTTGGCCGAAATCGTAGACGATGAACCAACATTAACCCAGCATCGGTTCAACCCTTTACTGGGTAGGCCTGATACTTACACTTGAAAAAATATCTGGCTTGCAGTTTTCTATGAGTTGCAGGTGATTTTTCAAGTTTTAGCCCTTTAACCGCCGGTGCCGCATATATTCGGGTCATCATTTTTTTATTAGGACATTAAGTACCACATTTTAAATATGTTAAAGATAAAATGTGACATCAATCAGCAAGATTTAAAAAGAGTTGACCTCCATTTTGTCAAATCTAGATAATTTTCTCTCACTTGAAGTTGTGGATCGCGTCAGCGAGACAGAACTTCAAGTGAATGAAAATTCAAATTGAATAATTTGGCGGTAAAAGGGTTAAATGACCACGTTGTCGTTGGTGTTAAAATATTTAAACTTTATAAATTAAAAATGCGACTATTACCATAGATTAACCATATGTGGTTAATCTATGCTATTACATATAAATATGACTAAATGGTAGAAAATAATAACATGTGACGCGAGTGGAAATACTTTTTGATTATGTGGAAAACAAATATTTATATCCTAAAATCATTGTATTTTGATCCCTTCTACAAATCTTGTGCAGCACATTCCTCAGCCTGTTTACCATGTCATGGACCAGGCAGTTTCCCTGTTTAAACCCCCTGTATTGTTATATCCTGGTTACATTAAACACCTCTATCGCTAAATATTATAGTAGATTCTACAGATAATTCATGGAACATTTAACTTTCGTCCCCCTGAAGGGTCAGTTACAATTTTTCGTAACTGAGCCCACGTAACTTCACCCCATCCATCCGCCCACCTCACACCCCCCCCCCCCCCTCCCCACCCTCCCGAGTGTGTGTGCCTCTTAATTATAACTTTGATCTTCCCAAACTTGTATCATTTTTCCCCGACCAGGTGAATATCTGTAAATAATTATTTTTTCCTGTCTGCTATATCTTAGCATTGCCAAGCCCACTACACGATATCTTGTCGCCTGGCCATCCGCCTAGTGGAAGCACACAGCGGTGGGGCTCCCGATGCTACATTTTAAACAGATTTGCCACCACAGTATATTATCAGTATTATACACTGCTGCCGCGGAATCACATGTTCGATAGAGCATCCTTTTCTGGTTTAAAACTGACGAAAAATATTATAATTTATGGCGACTAGGCAATATCTCAGAGATTCATTTGATTAACTGACCATCCATCACATAATATTTTAAAATTTTCGGTGTAGTTTCATTTCGTCAAAACTTGTTTAAAAAGAAATGCTAAGGTCCCAGCGATACAAGGGTTTATTACATACGGTCCTAGCGATACAAGGGTTTATTACATACGGTCCTAGCGATACAAATGTTTATTACATAAAGTCCTAGCGACACAAGGGTTAAATAGCCGAGGACTGATAAACGGTTATTGACTGATGCCACTATGTGACAGAATATGACAGCGTGGGCAGTTGTCTGATTAAAACAGTTCAGCGTTGCTCACTGTGTGGCGTGTTGTCATTTAAAAGTGTGTAACAGTTGTCTGATTAAAAAAGTTCAGCGTTGCTCACTGTGTGGCGTGTTGTCATTGAAAAGTGTGTAAAAGTTGTCTGATTAAAACAGTTCAGCGTTGCTCACTGTGTGGCGTGTTGTCATTGAAAAGTGTGTAACAGTTGTCTGATTGAAAAAGTTCAGCGTTGCTCACTGTGTGGCGTGCTGTCATTGAAAAGTGTGTACCAGTTGTCTGAATCAAACAGTTTAGCATTCCTTACTGTGTGGCGTGTTTTTATTGAGAAGGGTGTATACCTTGCTGTAAATATTCCTGCAGATTATGCAGATAAACCTCTAATTTATCACTGGATTATTTAAATGGTAGAAGAATTATGAACGGTTACCAGCTTAGGCCTAAGCCAACATCTCTGTCGGCAAATATTATGGGAATATCTCCAGATAAAACATTAATTAATCACTGGATTATGTAAATAGTAGAAGAATGATGGACGGCTATCAGCTGATGTCACTGAATCTGACACTGTTAATTTGTCAACAGCAGAATTATATTTGGCCTACCTGGTCCAATACCTTGCAGGCTGGAAATATTTTTTTTAATCGGATTGGTGACGCTCATCGCTAGAGCTGTATTTGACATTAATTGTTGTATTGGAGGATAATTGATGCATGCGTGTCGTTATAGCGACGACTACCCACTGCTAATGTGAACTGTATGATTGTAAGAGATAAATGTTGCATAGGCCTAATTGTAATATGTGATGTGAATAAAATAATAATAACACCGGTGGTTGTTATAATTGAAGCCTAAATAAATCACTACCGCCCGTCAAGCCAGAGGGAAAGGGGCTAATGTATAGTGGTCAGAAATGCTGCCTGTCACGTCGAAATTCGTCGGACTTCGTATATCGTTTTCTCGGTATTCAATTTTAGGAAAAAAACACTTTCTGATTATTTCACGCGTTAAAATTAAATAGGCCTAATGTTGACCAACAGAATTGTATTTTCGGGTGCTGCGTCTTTTGAGGCCGTCGGCGTGTCATATGATTCATCTCCCCATCCTCAGGAGGTCCTCCTGATCCAATTTAATTTGTGCGTCCACAAAAGGTAACTAAGACCGCCGTAAATCGTCCTAAACCCGTCCCTGTTTTCACAGACTAGTGTTCCGGGCTGCCGTAAACCGTCCTAGCTCCGTCCCCGTTTTTCACAGACAGTGAGGTTCTCCTGATCCAATTTAATTTGTGCGTCCACAAAAGGTACCTCATGCCACCGTAAGCCGTCCTAAATCCGTGTTGCTTTCATATACAGTGTTCTGGGCCACCATAAGCCGGCCTAAAACCGTGTTGTTTTCACAGACAGTGCCCGTTACTTCAGATATCAGGTCACGTATTATCTGCCTTACTACAAGTGACGGATCTATGTCACATTACGCTCTGCGGCTTCTCTACACAAGATATTGACCTTCAAAATGTCAGACCATTGTCTGTGACGCTGGGCCAGCACTAGAACAACACATGGCCAAGGCAATGTGCTTGAAGGCACGGTGCTATTTGTGGTGTTTATTTATCGACATATACGCTAATGGTCCATTTCTATACTCACTATTGAAATGACATTTAACTCATACAAAGCTAAAATATTTTTGTATAAATAATGGAGACCAAAGGTTTATTCAACTTGAAATCATCACAAATGTCTTAGTTAAATCTGTCCGCTCCGTTTAAATACCTATATTATTGGTCCACGACCATTACATTTGTTTAATTATTTCAGTGCGTGAGCGACTTTAGGTTCTGAAAGGGTTAAAGATTGGGTGTGTGCTGATTTTCTAATCACAAAATAAATAGACAGTCAGTCAGAGACTGCAAACCTTCACGAAAAAATAATGGATAGTTTCTTTGTCCGAGACACAATTCTGGTATTAACGCTTCATGCAGATCCGTGCGTACTCTCTTTGTAAATAATCATGTCCCATGCATGAGGCACATTTGCGTCACTAATAGGTGTGAAATTAACGTCGATACACTGGTCTCAACATTAACTCGACGAGGCCGCCATCAACGTGATCACCCAGTCACATTGAGAAGGGAGGAACAATGCGGTTTCTCTGAAAACCCCACACGGGAACAGCGGGGTTCGAACCCGGGACGCATGCATGACTGGCGATGCAGTCAGGTGCTCTAGCCATTGCGCCACGTCCCCTTCTCTAATAGGTATAAATGGATAAAACCAGATATACGCCATCAGATTATCACATGGGATTTCGTCTTATGAGATAAGTTGTGTGAGGAATCTCACCATACCTAACACACAAAATTGTCTATTGGTCCTTTCAGTGCGGGGACCACATTTAGGCGTCAGAATCTGACGTCTAAAATCGTCAGATTCTGACGTCTAATGTCGATGCCCGCACTGAAAGAGTAAAACATATTTATAATGGTCGTAGACTCGTAACATAGGTATTCAAATGAAGCGGAAAGAGCTAACTAAGACGTTTATGAGGATTTCAAATGAAAAACCCTTTGGTCTCCATGGGTATATTAACCCTTGAAGCGCTGAAATATTTTTGTATAAACTATGGAGACCATTTGAATACCTATGTTATGGGTATACGGTCATTAGAAATAGTTTAATACTTTCGGTGCGTGGATCGTCTTTATAGGCCTACGTCAGAATCTGACGCCTACAGACGTCAGATTTCGACGTCTATAGACGATCCCCGCAATGAAAGGGTTAACCCCTATAAAACTAAGTTATCTTTTTAACCCTTTAAGCCCTCACAATTGATCAAGCTCAGGCTTGAGAGGGCTAAACTCTCACTCAGAACTCACAAGTGAGTGACAGTTACTCATATTGGTTCAATTTGAGACCTAAAAAAAGGGAGGGTCGAATTTTTTAATGCTGGGGTATTTTCGAAATAAGTTAATTGGACCCCCCTGTAAAATACTGCTTGAATTGATATTTGGAGTTGAGCGAATTGGAAACGCAGGTTAGGAGGGTGGGGGCTTTTCTTTATCTGCAAATTAGTGCAATATGGCGGATTTTGGAGGATGATGCTGGGATAAATTTTCAGATTTTTTGTCACAGGGGGGGGGGGGGGTCTGAGGACCCTCAAACCCCCCCCCACCCCAAATGACGGGCCTGTAATAACAACGATTTAACCTGCTAATAAAACAGATTATGGTAGGTGAGACTATTATAGTCATTCTCAGCGGCAGACCAGCATAATACAGGATGTGATATGCGAGGTGATAAGGGGGAGGGGGCTGTTTGGCTAGATTTGACTTGATTAGTTTCAACTGATATCACCGTACGTGCATGCTAAATGTTATTTCTTTGTTTTTGCACATGACTAGATACTAGATTTTTAAGCATGCAGAACTTTAAACTAAAATCCAGAAATTTACCCCTGCTTTATACTTAAATTCTAAACTCGAATGAAAACACCACACTATAGGCCTAAAGATATAGTGTAGATCTGGTAATTTTCGCGTGTTTAAATTTTCGCGAATTTCTAATTTTGGGAATTTTCACGATGTTTAGAATACAGAATAAACATGGACTGTGATAACATCGTTCCGCATTTATATGGAATGTGATCGTTTGCATGGAATATCATTAAATCGCGGCTATCAGTGAAATGTTCAACCATGTAGATATAAGCAGATGTACTTGGGATAACAATGAATTTGTAATAACTGCCCCTAGCTTTGTAAGCATATATACTAATATCTTTTATGCTGCAGTGTATATTTCAAGCAGCAAGCTAATTGCAAGGTGAGATCAGCTATATTTGTTAATGTTGGTGATATATTTGAAAGTAGTACACATTATACAAGGATTTACATGGAAGCATTTTTGAGCAAAAGTTGGGAACCTGACTTTTTAACATAATTAAGGTTCACTGAACACGATTAGCCCGGTTCCCAAGCTGAATTTTGGGTTTTAATTTTGAGTTGTCTAATTAGCATATTCAAAATGGCTGCCAAATTGACAATTTTAGGTATTTTTCTAGTAAATAGACTACCATAATATGTAAAAAATAGCCATTGTTATCGTGTAGGCCTATAAAATTAATGGGAATATGTTTTTTAACACAATTGAGATATGGAAAATCAAGTTAGCTTGTTTTAAAGTTCCATTCTACATTTATATTATCTAATTAGCATAAACAAAATGGTTAAAAGGTGACCATTGTTGACATTTTATCTCGACAGGCGATGCCTACTTTGCTATACATGAATAGTGTGTACATCCCATTTTTAAAAGAAAAAGACAAAAAAACATATATACAAGTATACATGGTATAGTTGGTAAAAAATACAACAAAATAATTTATATAGTAAGTGATATTGTAGAATAACGTAATTTTTGAGGGGGATGGAAAAATTGACAGTATCTCACATTATTGCCCACAGAGTAGTTAACTTTTGTACTATATCTATATATTTAATGTCAATAGAAAGCTACTGATACAAGCTGTCCCATCGATGTAAAATATTTTGCGTTCGATCTTTGACACACGCACAAAAGAGCTTCACGTTGGTATTAATTTTACTTATTTGTCATACTATTTCAAATAGTCAGCATACTTTTCACTCAGCTGATTTTTGTATGTAATAAACAAATAATGAGCTATTTTAACATATTACACACTTTTTTGGTGGAATGTAAAATTTGCCTCCTTTTCTTCTGGCTCGGGAAAATTGACCTTGTTTCACATTTTTGCCCAATGAGTACCCAAATTTTAAAATGTACCAACATCCTTGATATTACTTGAAAGTCACTATCAAGGGCTTTAACGTGGTTACATGATATTTTCTTTCTGTTAAATACAACAGTGCGCTAGGTTTGTATTTTATTCCTCCATTTGAACAATTTCCAACGTTTTTAGTGCATACCAGCAGGACTTCACGCTCTTTTTAATTTTATATGATATAAATGTTTGCTATTACTTTTACATTCTCTGGAACCATTTGTCAAATGTGATCTTGATCACTGAATGACTGATCACTGCCACTTCAAAGTGATCTCAGCAACTACAAAAGTGATCTTGGCCACAGAAAAAGTGATTACAAACACTTTGAAAGTTATCTCAGCCACTAGAAATTATCCAAGCCACCACTAAACTGATCTTGACCACTGAGGAAGTGCTCGCAACCACTCGAAAAGTTATCACAGCCACTCTAAAAGTTATCTTGGTCAATAAAGAATTGATCACATCCACTACAAAGTGATCTTGGCTATTGAAGAAATGATCACAGCAACTTTAAATTTTATCTCAGCCACTACAAAAGTTATATTGGCCACCGAAGAATTGATCACAGCCACTTTAAAAGTTATCTCAGCCACAACAAAAGTGATCTTCGCCACTGGAGAAGTGATCACAGCAACATTAAATGTTATCTCAGTCACTACAAAATTATATTGGCAACTGAAGAGGTGATCACAATCACTTTAAAAGTTATCTCAGCCTCTACAAAGGTGATCTTTGCCACTTACAACTGGTGTCAGTCACTGATAAAGTTATCTAAGCCACTAGGCCTACATATTGATCTTGACCAATGAAGAAGTGAGCAGAGCGGTTTTAAACGTTATCTCAGCTACTACAAAAGGTATCTTGGCTACGGAAGATGTGATCACAGCCACTTTGAAAATTATCCAAGCCACTACTAAAATGATCTTGACCACTGAGGAAGTGACTACAGCCACTCGAAAAGTTCTCTCAGCCACTACAAAAGTTATCTAAGCCACTACAAAGTGATCTTTGCCACCGAAGAAGTGATCAAAGTCACTCAAAATTATCTAAACCAATACACAAGTTATCTTGACCACTGAAGAAGTTATTGCAACCACTTAAAAAGTGATTTCAGCCACTACAAATGTGATCTTGGCCACTGTAGAAGTGATCACAGCCACTTTAAATCTTATGTCAGCTACTACAAAAGTCATCTTGGCCACTGAATAAGTGTTTTATTTCCATGGTCAATATTGTCTGCTTGTCACATGACAAATACATGACCAATATCACCAATTACATCAACACCTAAAACAAAACGTGGTTCATGTGTTCCCATCAATCACTATATTTACATGAGCAGCTACCGACTGATCATCTATTATACTGCAAGAGCAAGTATAAAATATGTTATGTTATGCAGGACACCCTATTATAGCTGGGTCAACAACAAATTTGGCACACGCATCTTGGCCTTAGTTCAGAGGATTTCCAATGGACATTTAAATTTTAATTAACCAAATTTCTTTGTCCTAATTAGCCTTATCGATCCCCCCTAATTAGGGTCAATAAATCCTCTACATTGTTAAAACACCATACGTGCCTACGTGATAAGTAATGAGAAGGCTTTCGAGCGGATATTTGATGAGGGACAGGTTATCTAGCATTTGCTAAGTCAAGATGCCATTAATTTTGTTCTAATGTCACACTAAGCCATATTTGTACTAGTGGGAGAAACTATTTTGAGCAGCTTGACTGCACCACATGTTTATGTGCATATATTAAAACAGATGTATTCTCTGATCATAAAAATACAAGTTTAGACACCAAAAGGATATTTCTAACATGATTGAAAGTGAAGATAATGCAGAAAATACGATTTACCATGTGATCTTGGCGACCATTTTAATAAATGTTAATTTGAGCACTTTCCCCAAGGAAATTTTTGATAAAATTATTTTCCTACATGTCCTTATGATTTCAAATTTGCCAAAAAAACTTTTGAAGTAATTTTGTTGAACCTGAGATCTTTAATGACTGGACTCTAATGCAAGTGTCATTATATCGACCATTTACTGGGTCTACAGAGGCTCAAAGATGCAAATTATGCTCTTATGAGACATAGGCCTACTCAGCAATCAATGCTGTCTAGCTCCTAGGCTGGGTCTATACCCCTAGGACTGACGTTACAATTAAGTTTAAAGTTTAAATGGTAGGTCTAGGCCTGGGCCTACAGCTTAAACATAAGCATACTAAATGTTTAACATGGCAGCCATTTTGTTTATGCTAGTTATGTACTAAACAGGGCCAATCGCATTCAGCATACTTTAAATATGCTAGAAAAACATGTTCCCAATAATTTGCATATGGGTACAAATAATATGAAGTCTATATGTATAGGTAAATGGAAATTTTGTTTCAAAAAAATGTGCCAAATCATAAAATTTGGTCGCCATTTTATTATGCTAATTAGACAATCAAAAACTCAAAATTCAGATTGTTTGACCTAATCGTGTTCAGCATACCTTAATTATGTAAAACCTTCTGTTCCCAGCTTTTGCTCAAAAACGCTTCTAGGATTTTATAGGAGCTAATTTTCCGAAAAATCGTCTAGTCTACATACTACAGCTTCAAGTGTTTTACTTATATTTGTGTAATCGAAATATTGACGTTTTAACAGTACATAAATTTGTCGATTTGTTTATGATTTATTCAACATAATATTTGTATCACCTAAAAATGGTTTTAGTTGTTGCTTCAACATTTTTTTTAAAACTAAGAAACTTTTTGTTAAAAAATGTGATTTTAGCTAAATTATTACAAATTTTTTTATTGATAAAAATATTATACACAAAAACAAGATAAAATTTTTATTTTCAAAACTAATTTTATTTCCAATGAGAGTTAACAAAATGAATTACAAATAGTCGTGCTTAACCCTTTCATCGCAAAATTATTCAAGTCAGTGAAAATTATTCAGATTTGACAAAATGGTGGTCAACTATTTTAAAATCTTGCTGATTATTGTCACAATGGATCTTTTAACACTTTTAAATTGTGGTATTTAAGGGGAATAAAAAATGACAAGCCAAATATATTCGGGACCGGAGGTTAAAGGGTTAATATATTGCTACAACATTAATTCGTCCAGTTTTTTTTATTTATTAAACAATATGTTTGCATAACTCAAAAAGTGTTATGTTGTTGGTTCAAAATTTTCAGTTTCAGCTGAATCATTTTGATTTTTTCTATTGATAAATATATCCACCGCAATTAAAAAGCATGTATTATCAGTAAAATTAGTGAAATAGTTTACATAATCTGTTCATTTAAAAATATAAAAGTATTGCTACTTACTAGATCCGGCATTCCCATGGTTACCACTCCGATAATTATGGTATCATGTCAAAACAATGCTAAGGGGTTTTGTCAAGTTAAAAAAATTCCAAAAATCCGACAAAAACTCGGAAGTGTGTGGGTGGGTCAAGCCCCAACTCGGATTTTTATTTTTGGGGGAAATCTTGTGTTTTTTGGTGTTTTTTTGTGTTTTTTCATGTTTCCAAATTTTTCAAAAAAGAAAATAACTAAAAAATAGATAGGGGGTGAGTGGGTGTAGTTTGACCAATTTGAGTTTTTCTCGGATTTTTGGATCATTTTTTAACTTGACAAGACCCCTAAATTAATGTTTGGCCAACGTCATAAAGACCGGCCCAACATCATAAGCGCCACCACGTGAACGTCCCGTGCTACCTGGACATTCTTTATCAACCCTCTTATTGTAGGAGCCTGGTGATGTACAGTAGGTATATTGGCTAGTCCAGTAAAAAAATGTATTGCTGGTGACAAAAAATTTACAAAAAATAAAGGATTTCAATATAGAAATAAATGACTAAAATGTTTTCATTTTCTATTATTAATAGGTAGCATATACATGTTGGATTGGTGAGATATAAAATAGCAACCAAAATGGCGATGTTGCCTGAATCAGTGACGATGCCAGCCATCTTCATCATAATGGCACTGATGCCCCCCCTGGTGAATGGATCACGCTTTCTGCTGACACCATTTCCTAAGGGGAGCCACGTGGCTCAGTTTGCTGCTATTGGGGAAGGTCTTGCAGATAACGGTCATGATGTATACATACTACTACCCCCAGTATATCCAGGCATAGATGATATGAAGAAAAGTCGGCTGCATGTGATTGAGTATGAGCGCAGAGAGCCTGATATGTTCGATGAGCCAGTAAATGATAATTTATTTTACGATATGGTCAATGTCACAGCAGTCACACATCTCAGAACAAATGTACAAAATTACTTTGGACTTTGTGCGAATGTCCTTGGCGATGAAAATTTGTTTAAGACATTGCAGTCACTAAAGTTTGATATTGGTATTGTGGACGTCTTCCCTATCACTAGATGCTACTTGGTGCTGATGTATCGTCTAGGAATACCCTACCTCGGTGTCACTACTACATTGGAACCTTGGCTCTGTCGTAATCCGGCATTACCATCCTTTGTACGTTTTCCATTAGCGGGTGTATTCAATAAGAGAATGAATTTTAGAGAACGTCTGCTGAACACGTGGAATGTATTAGATTGGTCTATCGCACCTCGTACGGCAACAATAGATGATAACTTGGTGACGCAATATGCACCACAGAAACCTGCTGTGTCTATGAACTACCTGGCCACTAGGACAGTGCTGTGGCTTTATAACACGGATCTTGTTCTGGATTATCCGCGTCCCTTCATGGCTAATGAGGTTAACATCGGAGGTTTAACAACAAGACCCGCTAAACCATTACCTGCTGATCTGAAGGAGAGACTTGACAAAGCTGTAAACGGAGCGGTCATAGTTTCCTTTGGATCGATGGACATCATGCCATTGTGGCACTACAACAAGATGGTGGAATCATTTACTGAGCTGAAACACCTTCAGTTTATATGTCGTTATAAACTGGAATTCCCAGAAAGTATTCCATCGCACATCACTTTGAGGAAATGGATTCCGCAGAATGATCTCCTAGGTCATCCCAATGTCAAGTTGTTTATCAATCACGGTGGAGCAAACAGTCAATTTGAAAGTCTTTATCACGCAGTGCCAATGATAACTATTCCATTATTTGCAGATCAGCCTTACAATGCCAAACGTACTGAGAGTAAAGGTATAGCGATAACGATGAACATCCATACATTTACAGCTGATGAGCTGACTGATAACATACTGCGTGTAGTAACTAATACTTCATATCACACTAAGATAAAGAAGCTTTCCAGGATCTACCACAGTCGTCCCATGTCAGCCAAGCAGAGGGCAGTGTACTGGATAGAGCATGTATTAGAGCATGGAGGAGAGCATTTGATGTCTGTGGCTCTTGACATGCCATGGTATGAGTACCTCATGCTGGATATAGCGGCTCTAGCTATAACAATGATGATCGTCATTGTTATGGTTCTCTATAAAGCACTTACTGCCACCCTGTATGTGATAGGAGGCATACATTCAACAAAACAGAAAAAACAATAAACAATTTAACCCTTTGATCAGATTTTTCCTACTTTTTCAATTTTGCGGAAGATACATTTCCACTTTTTTATTTTTTTCTGTTTCTATGATTCACTCTCTGGGTGACCTTGTTAATACTACACTATAAACTACGGCTGACAGGGTGACATGTCAATAATAATACATTTAGAAAACCAGTTACTTATTCCTTATTCAAAACCGAATATGGAACAAGACTTGTACTAACCTTTGTGAGATCAGGTTGGTGTTGTTCATCTTTATCTCCTCATCTTAAAAATATATGAGCGTCTTTTGTGGAGTTCGAGCGTATTCTATATGTTTTTTGGTCAATTTAAATGTTTTTTTTATCGTATTAGTAACAGTTACTTATTCTAACGCAAATAAGAAATAAGCAACCAGTTACTTATTCCTTATTTAAAACTGAATAAGTAATAAGACTTGTACTACTCTTTGTGCAATCAGATTGTTATTTTACTCATTTTTTTCTTCAAATTATAATATGAACATCTTTTGTCAGGTTTGAGCGTATCGTAGATGTCTTTTTTGGTCATTTGAAATATTTTTTATCGTATTAGTACCAGTTACTTGTTCCAACGCAAATAAGAAATAAGTAACCAGTTACTTATTCTTTATTTAAAACTGAATGAGTAACAAGGCTTGTACTACTCTTTGTGCAATCAGATTGGTATTTTACTCATTTATTTCTTCAAATTATAATATGAACATCTTTTGTCGAGTTTTCACCGAATAAGTACCAATTACTTATTCAAACACGAATAAGAAATAAGCAACCAGTTACTTATTCCTTATTCACAACCGAATAAGTAACAAGACTTGTACTACTCTTTGTGCGATCGGGTTGGTGTTTTAACGACCGTTTAACGACCGTAGACAAATAACATCTAGAGGTATTCAAATAAAGCGGAAAGAGCTAACTAAGACACTAATGATGATTTAAAATTGAAAAAAACCTTTCGTTCTCCACGGTTTATACAAAAATAGTCCACTGTGCACAAACATTTCATTGAAAATCTATTGCGCGGCTTACAGAGAAAAGTCACTTGCATAAACAGGACTGACTGTGAGCCAACAGTAAACCAACTTTGGGCCGACGTTTCATGTTTTCTTGAACAGTGATTTTGAGTTTAGCTGAATTTTGAATACCATGAATTCATTTCTCGGCCCAAGACATAGGTCTAATCGTTCAAGGTCAACCAGTACTATATAGGAAAGACAGGTGATAGCAGATAGGAAGGACAGCCAAAAGTAGATAGGAAGGACAGGGAAAAATCAATTTCGTTTAGCAGAAAACATCAAATTAAAATAATGAGTAATTTTCGAAAGGCTGTTCAGGGAAAAGGCCCATCAGTATCGTATTTTCTGTATCAATAACACATACATAAAATGAGGTGACCATAGACCGTAGACCATAGGACTACACAGTATTGTTAGGCTATTGTTATAAATAATGAGATATATAATGACCAGGACTACACCGTATTGTTATTATATTGTTCACTTGAAGAGAAGCTCAAGGACTCCCGTCTCTCCCGAAACGAAATTCACCTCCAAACTGACTAAGTTGTCAACAACGCAAATGGTGACAGTATTGCTCATCTGCCAATGTTGATTCAATCATATCATTTATTCATATACGATGTTTGCCAAACATTAAAACAATACGAGATGGATCTCACTTTTCCAAAACATGGATGAAAATTGCAAAAATATCAGTATCTGACGCTCAAAATTTACCCTAATAAATTTACAGTGTCAATTTAAGCCCTTAAATTTTAGCTGAGGGAACTAACAATAATTGACTGACACTATTGTTTTCAGTCGGATCTCTAGAGCGTGTGCCATGTAGGCCGACACTTGATATGGATTCCTTGGATAATTGAGTAGAGATATAGGCTACCCCGCCCAAATGCAAAACGATTGTTAGATATTTGTTAAATGTAGTTCCAGTGTCCCCAACGTTGGCCCAGCATTAAAATAACATTGGATCAATGTTGTATGTTTGTTGGGGATACAACCCACCCTTAAACAAAGGACATTAACTCTATGGTGAATATGTATAGTATGGTGCTGGTATATGACACAAGAAACCCTAATGACCCCTTTATGTTTGTTGGGGATACAACCCACCCTTAAACAAAGGACAATAACTCTATGGCGAATATGTATAGTATGGTGCTGGTATGGTGTCACATAAATGGTCACATCTATCTTGTATATATGTGTATATAAATACCTAATATTACAGTTTTTGTGTACAACTTGTGTGTATACCTTTCATAACTTAATTGTCTAGATTTTATATTGTTCTGGTCGTGTCTATATTTTTGTATAATTAACAACTACTTTTGTTTTTAACCTAGAATGATCTTTCCGCATCATACTACATAGCATAGTGCAGTTTCTAAAAAATTCTAATATCGATATGTGTTTATTGTATGTTTGTAAGTGAGGGCCCCACGGCGGATGAGCTGTATGCTCAGTGGGCTAGTATATAAGTATGTTCATTTATGCAATTCGTTTTACTGATTTTGTATATTGTTGTATGCCTATATATGTACCCTCGTTAAATCAAGACTTTATTATTATATTATTATTATTATTATATGACACAAGAAACCCTAATGAACTCTTTCATCGCTGATCACGACTAGAGTCTGTTATTGGCGGGTTAAATAACTGGTCCTGTTAATGAAATCGTTGTTTAAACATCAAGGTTAGCAAATGTTTGGTCTAAAATTAAATAAATATGAGTAATTTTCAGCCACTTGAAGTTCTGTATTGTGGTAGCGTGACACAACTTCAAGCTGGTGAAAATTTAAATGAGATAGTTCAGCAGTATGGGTCAAGTATTCATTGACAACGCTGTCAACATCACAGTAATTATCCTTGAGAAGTATTGTAACAAATCCTTGAAGTTCTCGTTGATGGACAATGGTTAGAGGGAGATTCTACAGAAAGCAAATAATATGATTCAAATAATTTATTCGTGTGGAAAGCGTGGCACACAAAGGATCATCCACATATACAGCAGAGATCACATAGCTCACACTATATTTACCTGTCCGGTGTTTGAAGTAGGCCTATATACACAGATGAGAAAATGAATAGACATAAACACTGTGGAATGGAATATAGGCCTAATGCAGATAGTCTAATACCATCTAGAAAATACATAACGAACGTAGATATAACAGTGTAATGTGAGTAGATATTGTGTAAAAAGACGCGAGTATTTTGATTGAGAAGAATAACAGACTCAACACAGACAAGAACATAGGCCTACACAGATATTGCAGAGGGAAGTGATTAAGCATTGATTGTGTAGTGTAGAAGAGCAGATAATACATAAATCGTGAAGTGTAAACACGAATAAACAAAGATCTACTTCAGTGTAACAGGAAACTAATAGACTTGTCATTGTGAAAGATAAACAAAGAGACACTATGTGAAGAACACAATGAACTTAGATCTCTATCCTATAGGCCTATATGATGGAATAGAGTGAACTAAAAACCTAGACCTTTTAGACATAAAGAACATGTATAATATAAGGTTCTAAAGATAACGAGATTGAATTATGGCAACTCCTTACGTGCCTGTTTGGTTTTATTTCTTCATCATAGCCCAGATAGAGTCATCGTCTGCCACATGTGATGGTGAGCTGAGCCTTGCAGGACCTAAGATGGCGGCCATGATGAACCGTAGTTATCCTGCATGTCGTGCTGTAGATCTCAGATTTAGTATCCCTATCTGTGAGATAGGAGAACATGACGTGACTGATATATGCCGTGCAACCGCTGACACAATTCCTTGTTTAAAATCGGCCTGTCCCGATGGAAGCTGGAACAGGACATGTTACCCTGTACCTAGAAATGATGTCATATATGCCTTCTCATGTGTGTGTCACTCAGCTGCCCATATTTGGAATGCTGCTGATGCCAGAGCCACCTATTGGTCAGATTGGAAAGCATTAGGTCCCCTAATCGATGGAGCATTTTACACCAGAAACCTGATGATGGAAGGAGGACAATGTATAGCTCATGAGCTTATCAAATTGTCATTTATTGTGGCAGGTGATGAGCTTCCAGATAGTGTCTATACCGCCTCTACTTCGTATACCGGTGATTACCTCCCATACAAGGCTCGTCTAACCAATGCGTGCGCATGGGTTTATCACTCCACTGATCCAGATAAGTGGCTTGGCATCACTCTGCCTAAGCAGTACCTTATAAAGGGGTGCGTTATTAGTAGGATGTGCAGTGCAAGATATGTAACCATGGTAACAGTGTCCACCTCTGATGATGACGTCATTTGGCGTGACGTCATAGTTGGAGAGGATCTTTCTACGCTGTATGATTCTTATGACGCTGCCCATATCTGGTTTGATGAAAGCTACACTTCACTTTACTGGAAAATATCCATGCTGAGTTCAAGTGTGGGTCTCCCACGTGTTAAAGCTGATCTCATTGGACACGCTCTGTAGTCAACAAGCTCGGGTATTCAACGTGGAAAAATCTGTGTTTATCACTGTCACGTCAATCCTTATTGGAGACACAAATATGGAATAAGCCACCCAAGGCTGCTATGTATTGATTCCAACATATATCCATAGCACAGAGTCAGTCTGATGTCAATGTGCGGTACACAGAAGAAGCATGGGGTTTATTATAAACTGATACAAAAACAGAGAATATGACGAAAATGTGACCAATATGAGGTACATCTACACAACATAAATCGCAGCATGGGGTGTATTAAAAAAACCAGAGAATGTGACGGAAATGTGACTAAAAAATGAGGTTGGTCTACACAGCAGAAATTACAGAATCTACAATCATTATACATATTTCTGTAATAATTATAATGTATTTATATTACCTTTTTTGGGCATATTGGAATGTAAATACCTCTAAATATTGTAAATATATGCATTGTCTGTGACTAAATGCAGTGTTTAGCTTGTTTAAAGAATTTCTTAGATGTAGGCATCATATTAAAGTGATACTAAATGAGATAAAATACATGTAGAAAAAATGTTTTCTCTGATGTTTTTCTAGATTGTGGTCTATATGATAACTTGATGAATAGCTGAATACATCTAAGGGGAATTTAATTGATCATAATATTCCAAGATGATACCATTATATATACTATGTGTTGTGCATACTACTATTAAATTTTACGCTGTTGTGAATATTTTCAAGCCTGTGTAGGTAAAATTATTATTTGCTGAATATGTGTATACGATAATTTGTTTATGTATTTCATGTTTCTCTCATATTTTTCTTTTTACTCAAATCGTTTTCATAGGCAATATATTATCAGTAATAAACTGCTGTGCTGAATGTATCAATTTGAAAAATAAAGAAGGTATAGTGTGTATGTTTTCTTAAATCCACCTTTTTTTAACAGAGTAAATATTAATCTACGCTGCTTGATGGAAAGTAATAATTAATTAATTAATTAATTAATTAATTAATTAATTATTTAATTAATTAATTAATTAATTAATTAATTAATTAATTAATTAATTAGTTAATTAATTAATTAATTAATAAATTAATGAGTGGATGAATATTTCGCGTAACCTCTACACCAAGGCCCATATGTCATATTATAAGGTTTCGAAGAATTACATAGCTGTGGTCTTCGTCAGGGCAGGGGAGGGTTATTTATGTATGACAATGTCAATTACTTTCTTTATTTAATTTATGGACAGTGCCTGAGATGCTTGTCTATGGTAGGCCATACTAATCACATTTAATTTGTCATCAAAACAAGACGTTGAACCAATGCTGGTACATGTTGTTTACAAATTATGCTATATATCGTCTGATAAAAAAACAGCAAACACAAGACAATGCGAGTTCAGCTTATAAATGTTATTCTCTAAACATTATTTACTATCACAGTGAAATTATTCACATAGGCTTACTTACTTTTGCTACTAGATATTGCTATTAGGCCTTAAAGAATTTAAATGTGAAATATCAGCTATGCCAGGGGTCTTATATACAGAAAACCACGCTTACTTTTAATTAGCACATTGATGTGGTATAAAATAGAGTGTATTTTATTGCAGAATAAAAACCAATGAAAAAATTATAATGGAAAAGTTAAAACAGTTTGTTGATCTTTTTGTTTAGTAACGTGTGTCAAGAATAACTTTTTTTGCTGTGCATTGTATAAGCCTGCCTATTTGGGTGTGAGCTAGACCCTATCTAAAATTTACATTTTCAATCAAATTAAAATTTTCAGGGTTAGATTAGATCAGATTTATTCAGTAACCATTGACATAGGACAAAAACATGATCAATAGTGCAAATACATAAAAATCATGGGTCGCCAATCATGGTCACCAGGGAATAAAACACTAAAAAAAATTCTGGTGAGAATACTTATTTCCACGGCGGTCCCTTAATAGTGATCCATGATGGCGATGGCAAAAAATAATTTAGTCAATATAAATATATTAAATAATTGGTCTAACTGGCCACACCAGAAATTGAAATATCACAGTAATTTGATAACAAGTCTACTCTCGCGGAGAAAAAACCACGCCGGAGAACAGAGAAAGGCTTACAACATGCAAACTACTTCTCCGCTAGAGTAGAATAAATACCTATATAAATATAAAAAATATGTTATAATATAATAACGGTTACTATGCTAATTTTAGACTTATACTAGTCTAAAATCATTGAAAATACTGAATATAAATAAAGTGAAAAGCTAGTAGTAAATATATACTTCATCTTCATGTCTTTGTAACTCCGTCCACATGTGTTTTCTTTGAAACTTTGAAACTTTGAAAACATATCCAGCAGCACCTCCTATTTGGAGTATCAAGCTGGAGGGGGGAAAGGGCTGGTGGATTTAGTCAACCAGTTGACTCTTGAACGCTGCCACAGTTTTTGATTCTATGGCAGCTGCCGGAAGAGAATTCCAATCAGGGATAGTTCGATGCCAAAAAGAATTTTGTCCCAGTGTGGTGTTAGCTCTAAGATGTTTATAGGCCTGATTGTGCCCACCACGTGTTCTTCTGTCCGCTGGGATTAAACGGTCATTGATAGGAATTTCGACAAGCTCATTTAAAATTTTGAACATGCTTACAAGTGTAGAATTTTTACGTCTTGTTTTCAAGTCAGTCCAGCCCAGGTTCTGAATGAGAGATGTCACACTGGCTGTTTGTCTATAATTTTGGGTGACAAATCTTGCTGCTGATCTTTGAATTTTTTCTAATTTATCAATATCTTTTTGTCTAAAGGGGTCCCAAACTGCTGAAGAGTATTCTAAAGACGATCTGACCAGGGAGAAATTGGCAGTCTCCCTTAGTTTAGGGGGACATGCCTTCAGGTTCCTCCGAAGGAAGCCCAGAGTGGAATTTGCTTTACTTGTAATTTTGGTAATGTGGGCCTCCCATTCCAGGGTCTCACTAAGGCAAACACCAAGATATGGTGTTGATGAAACGTTCGCTAGTGTTTCACCTTTAAGGGTGTACTCAAATTCCAGGTTTTTTTATTTCGGCCTGGACACCCTCAGGACCGAGCATTTCGAGGGGTTGAAACACATCCCCCATCGATCTGCCCAGTCCTGTAACGCAGATAGGTCTCTCTGCAGCTGCTCCTGATCTGCTCGACATTTTATCGGGCGATACAGGAGGCAGTCATCTGCAAAGAGACGAACCTGCGAGGAGACCGTGGAAGGGAGGTCATTAATATAGGTCAAAAAGAGTAGGGGTCCGAGAACAGTACCCTGGGGCACACCGGACCTCACGCGAGCTGATTCTGAACAGCTGCCATCAACTACTACTTTTTGGGTTCTATTGGTCAGAAAATTTTGAATCCAATTTAGAGTTGTTCCCCGAATTCCATAGTGGTCAAGTTTGTGCAAGAGGCGTTGGTGGGGGACAACATCAAAGGCCTTACTAAAATCCAAGACAACAACATCTGTTTGTGTCTTGCTTTCGAAATTTTGAATAAATTCATCAGTTGTAATCAAAAGCTGGCTTTCGCATGAGTGTTTTGATCGAAAGCCATGCTGTACAGGTGTTAAAATTTTGTTTTCCGAAAAAATGGGACATAATTTGTTTACAAATGATGTGTTCGAGTAATTTGGCACAAACACATGTGAGGGATATCGGCCTGTAGTTTGCCGGAGAGTGCCGATCCCCTTTTTTGAAGACTGGGGCAACATTAGCCTCTACCCAGTCATCTGGTAATTTCACCGTCTGTAGAGATTGGTCGAAAATAATTTTAAGAAAGGGAGATATTTCGTTGGCAGCATTCTTCAGAATTAAGTTCGGGAGTTCGTCCGGTCCAGATGCCTTTCCGCCGTTTAAACCCTCAAGTAATTTAGCTACACCTTGAACAGTAATTTCGAATTTAGGCATTTCAGTATTCGGTGGTCCTGTTAATTTAGGTATATTCGTGGTGTCTTCCGAGGTAAAAACTGAGCAAAATTGGTTGTTTAGTATTTCGGCCTTACGTCTGCTATCTGAATGCAGCTGACCGTTTTCCTTCAAGGGAGAGACACCATTTCCATCCTGACGTTTAGATTTAATATACCGCCAGAGTGGTTTTGAATTTTTTTGTTCTAAAGATTCAGAAAGTTTGTTTTTCAAAAAAGACCACCTGGCAGACCTGATGGCACGCTGGGTCTGCCGTGTACATAATTTATATTTTGCCCAAAGGTCAGCTTTATTTGTACGCTTGGCTCTGCTATATAAAGATGCCTTTTTCCGAATAGATGCAAGGAGTGATTTGGATAGCCAAGGTAGATTTTCCCGAGGGGACGTCATTTTAGTTGGTATAAATTTGTTCAGGCATTGATTTAGGATGGATTTAAGTTTCAACCATATTTCATTAACAGAACAGCTGGGACTGTTTTCTGAAAAGGAGGTCCAGCAGCTCCTAATTTGTTGCCTGATAGCTTCCCAATTAGCTTTTTTGAACTGACGCACTGAGCGGGGTTTTGTACGACGGTAGGGTGGGTCAATATCCAGTTCGGTCACAACAGCACAGTGATCCGAGATTCCAGGTACACTATGAGAAGATTTTATCAAACCAGGTTTATTTGTGATCAGGAGGTCCAAAATATTCTCTTCTCTAGTTGGTTCTTTATGAATTTGGGCCAAGGCATGTGTATCTAGGCTTGACAAAAGCAGCTCGCATTGTGATTTGTTTGCTGCTTTAGGATTTACTACTCCATTGTCCCAGTTTAGCATGTTTAAAAGTTAAAAAGTTTTCTTGCATTATGAGATGTACCGGTAGACAATTCCACATTTTACTGGCTGAGTAACGAAAAGACTTGGCACCCGCAGACTTTACATGTGGTAGGACCAGGGATTGCACACTTGTTCTAGTGTATCTGTTATGTTCTTGACTGACCATGAAAAATGAATCTCGTAGGCCTAAATATTTTGGGGCTGTTCCGTGTGACATAAAAAGACCTTTAAAATTATTCCAAGCTTGATGGCCTAGAAGACCTAGATGTTCGCTGGTAATCAGAATGGTGAGATTATGATGATGCGGGGTATACGCAGCTCACAATAACTTGCTATGATTCATTCCCACCCAGCTCTGACCCCCCTTTCTTTCAAGGCCTTTCAAGGTTTCACGCCAATTTCGGTGTTTAGCAAGACCGCTTCTCAGTTAATGGCTGCCCAAAAGCACGTTTGTTTGAAGCAGCTATACAAAATGTTTATTTTTGGCTTATTTTTCCCATAGATTTAAAGTCTACTGGATCTACAAATCAACAGAAAGCATGTCTGATACCTGGGAAGAAATCCAAAACTTTAAAAGTCGCCACAGCGGCTTGAAAGAAAGATTACAGCGACGAAAAAAGGAACGTCAAGAAGTTGTTGATGAAATTATCGGACCCGCCGCCGGTCTCTCTCCAAATGCCTCGACTTCGTGTTGGTATTTCCCTAATCATATATGTATATACTAAAGTAAAGGCCTAGAATAGTTCAAGTAGATTAAGCAATAACATGTTATTCATTATTTTTAGGTAATTTTTAGATCAATGTAATGTTTTGTAACTGTTGAGCGATAATAAGTGTTTTTAACAAAAAACTGGGGTTTTCATAATAGCTGGATTCATACAGTATGCCACTGAAAGTCTGGGTCTCTGTTTCTATTGTACCCTCCCCACTTGCTACGCTTTAAAAAGGGGGATAGGTTTGGTTGGGTGAGAGTAAAAAAATAGGTATGGTATTTTTGGGTTGAAAAAAATCATTTAATGTGTAGGCCCGACGTTGACCCAAAGTTGAGGTAAGGTTTGCCAAACGTCTGTGACCTTACAGCAGCATTAATCCAAGATCGGGTCAATGTCTGTTTGATGGGAGATTTACAGCTGGTATTAGGCAGCCATCCACAGAAGAGTTGATCTGAGCATGCTGAGTAGGCCCAGTTGTTTTTCAAGTTCAAAGACTATTTTAACATGCCGCTATATATGGGTAAAACCAAAAATTGGGGTAATTTTGCAGCATCAAAAATGGCAGTGACAGGGTTCCCCACAGGAAAAAAAATCATCCGGTCGTTATCTTAAAAATCTTAACCTAGCGCGCGCGAGCAGCATAATAAAATATTTACTGTTGCACGCGCGCGCGCGATAAAGTTTTTTTTCATTTGTGTTGTTTACCTGACTGTCTGTGTGCCGTCACCTTACTCCAGCATACCCAGCATACGTCAGAGTTATGTAATTTTGATTGAATTTGGGTGGAATGGTCTAAAAGTGTCTGAAGTTGATAATTTGAAAATAGAAAGTTCCTAGAAGAGTCTCATCTTAATTTGTGAAAATAAGAAAGTTCGCTTGTTCTGAATTGTCTGTCTGTTATTTTGTCTTGTTGATTTGATGGTTTGTGAGTTGTGTATTTGAGTGTAGGCCTATGCATGTTTTCTTGGTGTTTTATGGGTTTTTGTTTGTTGGTGAGAGTTATTATTCTGTTATTTATAAGTGTTGTTGTGTATGCCTGACAAGTTTTGTGAGTTAGTATCACTCACTCACCAACGCGGTGACACTTTGGTGAGTGACAATGTGTCGTGGTGACTGGCAACGCTAGAAGTGTTGGCCCGTCCGCCAGTGTGGCGCCAATGCCGGCTCAGCGCTGTTAGCGCTGGACTTACATTGGCACAGCGGTGGACTGGCCACCCTGTGACAGCACTTTCTACACTAGCTGTCAGCGCTGCTTCTGCCAGGCGTAGGCCTACATCTATGTTATGTAACATACAGCACATGACGGGTGACCCAGAGGTGGGGGGATTATGGGGGGAGGGGGGGGGGTGGTAGCACGGACACGCTGATCGCTAAACCAACATAGTAAGACACTGGCGACGGGAATATTAGCTAATCTGCCAGCTGGATTACAGCCGGATGTGACCTATTACATGCTGGTCGGCATAAAATTCATCCGGTCGGCATGCCGGCATTTCCGGCACTGTGGGGAACCCTGAGTGAGGTGACCATCAAAGAGGAGGAAAACTACTTGATGGGTTTGATGCACTGATCCCAATAGAGCATAAAAAAGTCACTGGCTGCGCTAGAAATTTTTTGTTCGCTTTAAAAACGTCATTTTAAAAAAGTTGCAACATCCATTTACTACTCCGTTACCAAATCCAAACCATTTCAAAAATGATGTTACTTTGTTTAGCTTCACATCACACTTTTAAACGTGATATCCTTATTGAAGCATAATACTTAACAATAGTACCTCAAAACTGCTAAAAATTTAAGAAATTTTGACGGGATTAACAAAAATCCTTATTTCAACTCCGTTACCAACCCAAAAAATACTCAACTCCGTTACCAAATGTTTGGCTCTACATAAATATAAACTGTATATTTTCTTAACATAACATCGATCATAAATGGGTGCTCTATTTATATGGGGACAACAAGCCATGTTTTAAAAGACTATATCATCAATCATTATGACTGTAAAACCCATAAAATTTGACAATTCACTACTCCGTTCCCTTTGCTTGGTAACGGAGTAGAGTGGAACGGAGTAGTAAAATTAAAAGTATTCTTGGGATTAATGAAAATATATGGGCAATAATTCAAAGATATATCATACGGGTGGAAATAGTCCCCATAGCAACTGTTCTAGGCATGCAAGCATAAAACCAAATTCGTTTTTATACCCACAAGGCAAGGAACGGAGTAGTAAAAACAAAAGCATATTTTCGAACTTTTTGGTAATACCTGTTACGAATGACTTGTCACTCAACGATATTAATTCTTTCAAGGCGAAAAACTCGTATAAGGCCCTTAAGTGTGTCAAACTACACTTGATATAATTTTAGTTCATGATTATTCACTTGATGGGGCATGCTACAATGATGGTAACGGAGTAGAGTGCAAATGTGGGGACATGTATATTTATCAAAATTGTACCGTATATCCCCGTGTATAATGCGATGTTTTTTCTTAGCTATTCATGTCACAAAAAGGCACCTCGTATTATACATAGATGTAGAATTTAATACAATTTTTTAGCTCTGTAGCGGTAAGTTTTCTAGCGGTAGAAACGTAGGTTAGTCGGCGTGTTTGGTAAGCAGGCCTATACACACGATACAACAAGACTGTGCCTTTCCAACTAGTAGCAAACAAGAGACGTTCACCCAGTGCTGGTACAATGTTGGGCCACTGTCAGCGACGCTGGCACAACACTGTACCAGCATTGGGTGAATGTGTCGTGTTTGCTGGGAGCCCCCGTCTCACATTCCCGCCGACGCGCGTGGCACGTTTGACAACCACGGGCAGATATATGACGCCGTTAGTCTGCAACCAATTCACAATCCTGACCTGTTCATTTATATTAATAATGATTTAATCTAAGATCGCCTTTCATATGGGCGTGTTCTATTGTGTACGACAAATTTGAACATGATATTTTCCTATTGGAATGAGAGAATGCGTTGATGAAATATAACAAGATATCACTGATTATATCTCCTATCGCAAATTCTAAACATGTAGGCCTCAGAATGTCCATATTGCTGGGATAACATTAACACCTACCGCTGTTGCCGCGGCTGATACGGTATTGAGCAAATGGTGGTATCTGTTAGCTGTAGTTCATGAAGCGCTGCTGTGTTATTGCACCCGGACACCTTATACAACCAAACACCTCTTGTGTCTAGACAATGCGGCTAGTCTGCAAATGTTTTACAATCACATTGCATCTTGAAATGTTCTTATTTGAGCACGACGATGTTAAAATATGGTCTTTGTAATAGATAAATTAAAATAATATAAATTTGTCAGCGAAATATAAATACGGGTATTTTAAAATCTGTGTGTATATATATGTAGCCTATGCAGGCCTCAGAATGTCTGCCCATCGAGACAGTCCCGATGACATCCACTCTGCCGTGGAAAATGGAAATACAGTATCTGCTTACTTTACAAGTAAGCAGATACAGTTCTTTGGTTTTGTAGAGCTGTACTGTTGCCGCTGTTCCCGTCATTGAGCATCGTCTATGCAGGTGTCACAGCGCTATTTAGTAGAATAAGATAATATCCATGCCTCACATTTAGATGGCCCGGAACGCTGCCGACCGGGACACTGCCGACATCCAAAATTTGAGGTCGTATTATACAGAGGGGTAGACGTTTTTCAGGTCATCCTAGGCCTCAAATCTCAACTCGTATTATACATGGCGTCGCACTATACGCGGGGATATACGGTATATATCGCTATCAATATTTAGTCTAATTTTGATCATTGATTAGTTTAAGGGAACAATGTCTAGCCATGAAATGTAATTATTAGAATTATATTGTGATTTTGTATCCTACAGTGAAGTTTCAAATAGTGGATTTTTCCTGGGGACATGCCATTTTCCACGTTTCCATGACATAGAGCTCTTATAATACCATATATATATTTTTTTTTACAAATAATCTAAACATTATTAATAAATAATGCTTAAACGTGAAGTTGCACCATTTATTTTTAATATTATTATATTTAAATCAAAATGCGGACCTTTTAAGTCCTGGGGACGCTAATTTTATGTAAAGTTACCCCAATTTTTGGTTTTACCCATATATGCATTGAAAATATATAATGATATATAGGGCCTAGGCCTACAAATCACACCTCGCAGATGACAATTCCCAGCAAACACCACGCCCTGACCCAATGCTGGTTTTACGTTGGGCCAGCGTTGCAGACGTTGGTCGAACATAAAACCAGCATTGGGTCAATGCGTTGTGTTTGTTGGGAATGAGGCCATGTAGTCTCAATGTTGGTCCTTAAAATATCATCGATACTGTTTCCACTGTTATTAAGTACTGTCACATGTCATAATTTTCTCACGGGTTGAGATGCTTGTTGATTGCCGGGGGGGGGGGTGCAAACAGCATCGCGCGTGGAGGAAAGACCTCATAAGCTCTACATGCTATTAGATAATATATGCCATCAATCACGACAAAGACTCAATACCAGTAAGTGTTTAAAAATGTTGTTCTATCGTCGGCCACCAGCACTCGGACTCGAATATACTATATCTGGGAAAATATCATATTGTAATACTCTTCATTTTAGATTTTGTATAATAAATTTGCGGTTCTATTGTAAATTGTATTTCATACCTGTAGGCCTGGGGCTAGGCCCCTATGTATTTAATTTCACATCGTGAAATGTTTGCCAAGATCACCTATAAACAAAATATAAATATGTGAAAAACTAACTTTAGTCTACAGCACTTAAAATTAATATTGGGTACCAAACTGTTTTGCAGACAAAAACGATTTTTGCAAATATTGTTTTAATATGTTTTTTCACTTATTTTGGAATTTCGGAACTTGAAGTTCCCGGAACTTGAAAATTGGGAACTTGAAGTTCCCGGAACTTGGGAACTTCGGAACTTGGGAACTTGTTTAAGGGTATCCCGCAAATGGTCGCCACATGTGGCGACCAACGCTAAAAATGTGGCTACAACGTCGCCACACATCATAATATTGATGTGGCGATCTGAATACTTGAATATCAATTTGATCACCACATAGGAATACAATATCATAATTAATATTATAATATCAGCTTATGTAAGTTATAAATTTTATAGCCTACATGCACCTGCTAAAATTTTCATAATGAGGGCGACATATCGGCTACCTAATATCACTTTCAACAGAACCCTGTTGTTTTCATTTTCTGAGGATAAAATCATTCACCACGGTTAATGTGAATCCTACGTTTTCTTGATCTATATCTATAAATTTCTAAACTGAGATCACCCACAGTCTAATAATTATCAATTATATTAATATTGGCAAACCTTAGCCTGGTGTGGCTACCAGTTGACCAGCGATAGCCACTTTGTGGCTACTGAACTTGTATTGGTAGCCACAGTGTGGCTACAGCTGGTACAAGACCTGCCCACCCCTGACATGACATCAGTTGATGAATGAAAGTATGATTGGTGATGTAATGTAACTTTAGCACATGCATGGCCATTCATGAATCAGAAAATTGTACAGGAAGTTGTAGTATCCAAGGTAACGGCAGGTATGTTCGAAATAGAAGGGGCAATTTCGAACACCAAGGAGGGTATAACTATAATAGAAAACCCACCAATTTTCTAATCTAGAGAGAGAGAATAAACATTTTAGAAGCAGGAACATGTGTTGTATACTCAAATATGATACAAATAAAATTAATGCCCAATGTCATTTGTCCAGAAAAAAAAATTGGAAGCAAAATATATTTCAAATTCAAAATAGATTGAAATTACCCAAATCTGTTGCTAATGTTTGTAATTAGACACAACCAAATGAATTGATGGGTCAACATGTATTTCCTAACACGTCCCAAATGATGAGGCTATCATGACCAAAATTTTTATTTTGATGTTTTTATATCTAGGAGATGCATTTCAAGTGTCAGTTGCCCATATAAATAATAATTCCAGGATAGATAGTACATAGCATAAACATAACATCACCAGGGCTCGACACTAATGGTAGCCCGATTGCCCGGGCAACCGATTTTAGGTAGAGGCAAGTAAAAAAATGACAGACAGTGGCCCCTGGGCAATGACGTCAATTTGCAGCATTTTAAATTTCACCGACTGCCACAACAGACAACGCATGTCAGTGGTAAATCAGGCAAGGGATAAATTTGGGGGCAAGTAGCCCAAAAACTTTTCTTGCCCTTCGGGCAAGAAGGTTCAATCAGTTAGTGTCCAGCCCTGATCACCTTCTGTGTAATTACCTTTTTTTTTAAAGACATGTCTACTTTACAACATTTTGCAACTGACTTTTTAAAATTGTAAAATTAATGGATATGAAATTGCTCCATAATAGCAGTGCGCTACAAAATAGTCATGCACAAAGGGCTGCTCTGCCTGACACAATTTATTCATGTCTAGTTAGCAATGGGGTGAAATGTATCAGCAATGTTCGGAAATACCTGAACCTGCTCCACCAGGGCTCCGTCTTTCAGTTATCACATTTTACCCCCCGTACTAATAAGGTCTATGACAGAATCCTGTATTATTGGCGGGGGGAGGGGGGGTCAAAAGAAACTGTTTTCCTCCCCATCTAAGCTTTGTAGTATTGTTTCTGTATTTGTGTTTTTTGTGCAAAGCCAAGGCACCTTACTTTTACATGCTTCATTTGACTCAGGTGTAAATGAGTACATCATAGGACAAAGATGGCAATGTGTATGAAGTTTGATGTGCCATTGCCGTGAAATTAAAATGACACACAAATAAGCTGGTCATGAATTGAAAATTGTCCAGTCTCTAATTAACCAAATATAAAGAATTTTAACCTACTTGTGGGTGGCTGGACAAAGCCTGAAGTAAGTTAAAAATGGAATTATTGAGGTTGGAGCTAAAATTGTTTATTATGTTTATTGTAGTTTCTGCTGGCTCACCTATTCCGCAGTCCTCAACAACAACTGGCGAGGAAAAGACTGAACCTCAAGATGTGAAGGAGAAAGAGAAGATAGCTCCAGAGGTGCTGGCTCAGCTGGAGAAGAATCTACTGTCTGCCCTGGATGACATCAATATGAACCTGCCTATAGATGCTGTCACATTAGCGGGTACAGCATCCGTCTCATTGACACAAGAGGTCCCAATAAGATCTGTGGAGGATCTACTGGAAAAGTTTGCAGCACAGGCGCTTATTGTGTATGTCACATATTATAGTACACCTGTGAAAAATTTAGATCGAGTCAGCAGCTTCTGAAATAAGTGCTCAAAATTTGTTGTCAAGCAGACAACCAGGTCGTAATTTCAGGTTGTCTACCAAAACTTCAGCTAACTTCAGCTGTACTCAACAAAAGCTCAGCATTGAGAAAAAATAGTCAACCCTCACAGAGAGTCACTGGTTTTTATCTATTTCTAAATTTATTTAACTTGAAAAAACCCCTCAAAAGTTGCTGATAGTTATTAATTTCCCAATGCAAATTCTGGTTGTCTCAACTCCCCGGAAAACCCTTTTTAAACACATCAATTGTGTAAACACTTCACAACCAAAGCCAGTTTCTGTAAAGCCTACAAAAATGAATTTTGGTGCTTAAAGGGTCTAAACTAACAAGAACAGTAATATTTAACAACCTTGCATCACCTGAAAAAAATATGTATTCCTAAATTGTTATGACTTTTTTATTGTTTATATGAAAAAAACAATAATTTTTTATTTTCAGGTTCAATACAAAAGGTGACAAAAAGATGGAGAGTCAATTTATAGTGGAATCAGTGGACCATAAAAAGGTGAGTGGAAGTCAGCTGTGTGTCATGAGAAAGGGAGGGAGCATTCACTGGTCGGCCTTTGTCACAAGGTATCCAGTAAACGCTACATATATACCTGCCTTATAGCAGATCATGGTGTAAACAGATTGTAACTGTATGTGGCATTCCAGGTGGTTTGAAAGGCACACCCATATAATGTGAAGTCATTACAGGAGTGTGCTATCATTTCACCAATTCATTTTGTCTGTGCACGATTGAAAAAGGGATGGGGACGATGTACGGAGTCAGATAGAACTTTTTTTCTATTTATGAAAAAAAATGTTCTCAATTAAAATCAAATGCAGGATATAACGTATTAGTGAACATAGTATGTACATGTATAGCACATTGTAAACCAGTTATGTACAATATCATGTATTATATTTACAGTTATCGGCCTTCTGTGGAAATGATGGTGTGGAAAGCAGAAAGCGAGACAGGTAACGGCTATGGTTATTTATAATTGTGAAAATCTAACCTAACTCTTACAGTGCGGGGATCGACTTTAGTCTTTAGCATCTGACGTCTGTAGACGTCAGATTCTGACGACTTAAGTCGATCCCCGCACTGTAAGAGTAAACATATATATGGGCAAAGCCCGCCACTTCAAGACTTTTCCACAAGCTACATATCAAAAAATCAACTTCTCACTAGACCACTTTTTGCAACTTTATTTTAAAATATAGAAATTATTTTTTCTTGTCCTAAAAAATTGAGATACCAAGTATAAAACATGAATTTTAATCATTTTTTTACATGAACAATTAAAAGCACCAAAAAAACACACACAGAATACGTTACATTTTTTTATAGTTTAAACATTTCCCCAAATATCTGATATGTATTGGACATTTTTGTACAAATACTATACAAAATAAAAACATGCACAATTAAATATAATAATGTAATTTCAAAGTTTCTAAGTGTCAATGGCCTTGATACATTGCAGTATACGAGATATAAAAGTTTTTCAAAATAGTAGTGTATTTTTGTTTTAGTTTTTTTTCTGATAAGAACAGTAGTGTGTACATGTTCAATACCCATTCAATATTGTTTAAAATGAGCCTAGGCAATACAATAAATTGTGTGTGTCATTGTCACCAGACTTATTGTATCTACTATTTCACTATACTTCACCAGGCACAAAATCATTATCAGAATTAAAAGTAACGTATTCTGTATTTGTGTGTATAATGGACGTTATTACACACTGCCACATTGAATAATCGAGGTGTTTTTTGTCTAAGCACATTTTTTATTATTTCTATAACGATATATATTGAGTTTCTGTCATTTCGTGCCTGTTTATTGATATTTCCAACAAAAATGCAAAATATGTTACCAAAATACGTTACATAACTAACATAATTCATGTTATGATAAAGTAATGATACTAAATGTCACTATATCCAGTAGATAGTTGTATCATACAAAGTGTGAGTGTTTTGTACTTTTGTTACGAAACAGAATGCACTATTACAGCATTGTTTAGTGAAAAGCAAAATACGTTACCAAAATACGTTACCAAAATACGTTATAAAATGTAACATATTTTGTGTAACGTATTCTGTATTATTTTTTCTTCTTGTACAATTGTAAAGCTTGGTTCAGTGGCCAGGCTAAATTTTTACTTGCTGCGTGGAGACATACCTAGTGACTAACTAAAGGGCCATTTGTTGTTAAGTGTGCATATCACTATATCTTCAGAGTCCATGTAACGTATTCTGTTTTCTTAAAAAATAAATAGCGTCTGCTTGTTTCTATTGATTATTGCAAGAGTAGCACTGTTAGTATCACATAATTTGTTTATGTCTTCTTGCATACCTACCTTATATTACATATTCATCACACAGCAAGGAACTTTAGTTGATCTTAGAATTGTTGGCGGATAAAAACAACTAACTAACTCAAATGTAACATATTCTGTTATTTTGTGGCGACATGAACATTAATTCAATTTTGCAAGCAACAATATACTACTTTGGGGAATTTGTGGTTTTAACACAATCACTACTATATGTTCGTCAAATTCAAACAATGTATCTTCCAAAAACATCACCCACTCACAAGCAGTGACCTGTCTAAGACAAAAAATTAAGCTGGCGACATGCCAAAAATGTCATTTTTATGGCATTCCAGTGGTCAAAAGCACAATTTTTCTTGTCTAGGCTATAGATAACTATACATTTTCTGAAAAGTCTACGCATGAATGCAATGATAAAACTGGTTAAACATAAGTGGAGGTCACTGCAAACGAGAACCCTGCTGGGGTCACATGATTCTTGAAGTCGCGGGCTTTGCCCATATAATGGTCGTACACCCATAACATAGGTATTCAAATGAATCGGGAAGAGCTAACTAAGACAGTTATGATGATTTCAAATTGAAAAAACCCTTTGGCCTTCAAGGTTTTTATAAAAAAATTCAGCGCTTCAAGGGTTAAATATCAATATATTCCTGACAGACATAAGACATTGATCCAATGATGAGTTGATGCTTGTCCAGCATCGTAGACGATGAGCTAAAATCAATCCAATATTGGGGGTAACAGTGTTTCATCTAGCCATTTCTAAAAATGGCGCAGCACCATGTTGCCTTTTGTGAGCGCCATGTTGCCCTTCAAGTGCGCCATGTTGCCCTTCGAATATTCAGACAGTGGAGTGCCTCATTGAACTATTGTTACGTCATATTTAATCCACTCAGGCCATTGTCACAGTGGAAAACACCCCGATGTCTCGCGTTCACACCAATGACACAATACCTGATAACAGCTTGTGTACATAGTGGTAATAACTGGAGATGTCTACGTAGGCCTACTTAACTGATTTTGTTTGTACCCTTAATTGGGGAGGGTGGGTGTTGGAAATGCCAAGGGAGTCAACTTAAATTTTTGCACAGCTGCCCTTGCATTTCCTCCTTTATGGTGTAATTGGACAATTTTTGACCATCATTTGACTTTATACGCGTCCAAAAGACGGATGCACGAGTCACTGGCTAACACAGTGCATTGTATCCATATATGGGTCATTCCACACGAAAGTGGACATTTAGGTAGAAAAGAAATGTTGTTTTTTTAACAAAGATTTTGCCTTTATTGTACAGACAACACCGGTACATGAAAAGAATCACGCTGAAAAACAATTGTGGGAGCCTGGGAATATGATTTTTTTTATTTTAAGATAAAAATTTAAAAATCTGTAAAATATAGGATTTTTACATATAAAATGTATTTATCCATAGTTTCTATAGATTTTCTGAATAAAATAAAATTAGACATGCATTCATCTTGCAAACTACAGGTCTTTTATACAAATTAGTGGTTAACAGTAATAAAATGACATTTGACTTCTAAATGTAGTAAAAAAATTGTCGTTACGGACGTTACATTGATATTGATATGTTTAGTGTAATTTCTAGTTTTCTCGTGAAGTAGAAATAGTACTAAATAACTCTCTCTTCTAGAAGACAGCTGTTTTTAGGGGTGGTAAGCATAGACATATTCTTTTAAATAGAAAAC
The DNA here is from genome assembly GCA_964017125.1 of Flabesymbios commensalis. Lineage (NCBI taxonomy): Eukaryota > Metazoa > Annelida > Polychaeta > Terebellida > Flabelligeridae > Flabesymbios > Flabesymbios commensalis. Next base: position 80,393,353 of record OZ024909.1, read on the forward strand.
TATAATATTCTAACATATAGAGCTGCAAAGTATGTACGTCCGTAACGTTACGGACGTACAAAAATCGTTACGGACGTTACATTTCATAGTAATAAAGAAAAGCATTCTAAAAACATACAAGAAACTGAAAAAAATATTTCAACTCTTCATCTGTTGGTCTAGATATACAAAAAAAAGTTTTATTCTATTGATTATTCATATTATCATAATTATTATGAAATTATTTGTCATTCTTTTGAAATTTACTTTGATACCGTTTATTGCGAGACTGATCTTAGTCTAGTTTTTTGGGTGGGAAATATTACCAGTGTCATTTTGAACTCTGCATGTGAGTATGATATAAATTTGGATCAGTGCTGCATTTAAGGTCTTTTCATAAAAATATTTGGCATTAATGAAGATTATAAGTTCAAGCATCTATTAAACAGATATAGATATGTAGCATTAACAAGTCATATCATACTATTTTTATGTAAATTGAAACACAGGATTATTATATGTGAATTGAAACCATGATTTTGTGCTTCTCATGATTATCTGGTCTCTTCAAACCTAGTGTCTCACCTTTTTCATGTTGCTATTATCAGATTATATTTCTTCTTTCCAAAAAACGACATATATATAAAAAAAATTATACTAATAAAAAAAAATTCTGATCACATCTTAGTCCCCATATAATCATGATAATTTACCCTTTTACTACGGTCACTAGACAATAAACACTCAATAGCGCATTTGAGAAAAAAAACTCCATCAGATCTTTTTTTAGCAAAAAACTTGCATGAAAGCTAGAACATTAACAGAGCGCTGAAATATGCTGATTAACCATATAAAGGGTTATATGGGGTGATAATGTCATAATTGACAGGGCTGAAAAGTATGTACGTCCGTAACATACATACATTTACATTGTATATCTAGATAAATTGCACACACATCCCTATTCGTAAAAGACAGGAGAGTGAAATATAACACATCTTAAACTTAAGATGTGTGCCTTTATCTATAAGTTAAAGCGTCCAAGTGATTGGGTGATAATGAGAAACTACCATCCCCCTTCCTCCAGGGGGGTACGAGGGTACTTCCACAAATGTTGTATCCCCCTCCCAAAAATGGGGTATGGGTGTCGCCTCGGATGTTTGTCCGTCCAGCCCGCCATCCGTCTGTCCACATTTTGTTTGCGAAGCAGATCTAGGAAAGCATTGCACACACACATTCTTAAGTTAAGGGGTCTAGATGTGCCTTTTGAAGTTTTTGAATTTTGGCCTACTGGTATTTTATTGGCTGCCCATCAGCGATAATTAACTTGAATATGCCTGATAACTGACAGCACATCGTTTCTGGAGCAAATTTCGGGAACCAAGGAGGGGGGGGGGGTCTTTCGTATTGCACACACACATCCCTGAGGGGGTGTAGATATGCCTTTTGAGATTTTTGAACTCTGACCTACTTAACTGGCCGACCATAATTAACTAACAAGCATGATACCTGGCAAACCATGCTAGATAGCTAGACCATCAAGTACTAGAAAAGCAAAATGTGCGGTTTCAGGTAGGGATTTTCATGAAAAACGCAATCAAATTCAAAATGGCCAACCATCGAACTGTGCAGTTTCAGGGTGGTGGGATATGGCTTTGAAAATTTCAACTCTGTCAATTTAAAATCGACGACCATTGGCCATAATTAGCTTTAATATGCCTGATATAGCTAACTCGACCATTATTATAAAACAAAATGTGTGGTTTCAGGGTGGGATATGACTTAAAAAATGTCAACTTTATCAAATTCAAAATGGCCGACTATAGGCCATGTAATTAACTTTAATATGCTTGATACCTAGCAAAACTTGCCAGATAGCTACCATTACAATAAAACGAAATATCGTGTTTCAGGTAGGAATATGCCCTGAAAAATTTAAACTTGATCAAAAATCAAAAGGGCCGATTATCGGCCATACATAACTTTAATATTTTTGATCAGCAAACCGTTCCACATAGCTAGATCATCAGTATAAGACAAAATTTGTGGTTTCATGTAGAATAACCTAGAAAATTTTACCTCCAAAAAATTCAAAATGGCCGTCAATCTGCCGTAATTACATTTATTATATGCCTGATATCTGGCAAACCCATCTTCCACAACAAGTTATCTTACCCACGAGCACGCAGTGCAATACCTTGCCTCATCAAGCATAGCGTCCAACTATTTTAAATGGAGATATACCTTGAGTGTCGTGCGATTCAAGACCGGCCAATCAGACAGAGCCTGTCAGCTCGCTCAGAGCATAGCTTGCTTGTTTCCATTGGTATGATAGATCAGGTAGATAGATAAGCTTGGAATCTCACGCTGATGTCATTGTGTTCCGAGCTCCCTGATTCGGTACACCTCACTGGCCAAAATGAGAGATTCCCAACTTGTCCATGATATAATACATCTAGCAACGGAAACAAGTAACTGTGCATGAGAGATGAACAAGAGGTCAATTCTTCGTGACCTTTTATGAGCTTTTTATAAATCTGAAAGATCCAATGAGGTTTGAATCTCAGACACACCCCAAGATGACCACATAGACAGAATAACTGATTATAGTACTCGATATGGCCAGGCTCCTGCGGTAAGCACTCAAGTGAGACTAGTCACGAGAAGATGGGCAACCATGCCAATGATGCCGGATGGCTAGATCATTTATCTTAAGCAAAATGTGCGGCTTCAGGTAGGCATATGCCCTTCAGATAGGTATAAATCGCTGACTATCGGCCATAATTAAATTTAAAATGCCTTATATCTGGCAAACCATGCCAGATAGCTTGACCATTAATTACTCCAAGACAAAATGTGCGGTTTAATGTGGCTTGAAAAATTTCAACGTAATCAAATTTAAAATAGCCGGCTATTGGCCATAATTAACTATAGTATGCCTGATATCTGACAAACCGAGACAGATAGCTATCCAGACTATTTCTATAAAAGAAAATGTGGGATTTCAGGGAGGTATATTGCCTGAAAAATCTCAACTCGATCAAATTTAAAATGGCCCATTAATGTAAAACAAATGTGAGAGTTAAGGGAAAGATGCACCCTGAAATATTCCTATCACACAGGCGGGGCGGGGGATTATGGTGGCCGGCTGGCCTCTTGTTATGATTTCAAGCAGTGCCGATTCCTGCAATCTGAGCCTAGATTTTTTTTTGTATTACTTCCTTAAAAAAAATTTTCTACGAATCTGTAAACAGGTAAAATAAATAAATGATTTTGGGTGGCCCTATAAAAAATAATTTGAAAAACATTGGATTCTTGTATAATTTTCGGCTTTTCTGCACTTTGAAAAAAATGTGAGATGTGACTGATTACATGCTGATGGGTCACATATCATTGAAAATATGATATATTATTTCTACTACATCAAACGGCTGTTTAAGTGGTAATCAAATATTTTATTTGGCTATATCAGGTATTATTCCTAGTATAATGCAATGGATGTAACGTCCGTAACGAAACTGTGTAACGTCCGTAACGATCAATAATTGCCTGCGAACATGTGAATAGTGAAATTTAATTCAAATTGACAACAAGGGATACAAGATACAAGCTTGAACTACAACTCATGGTAAATTTATATTTTTTTGATTTATACTTTCCGACAAAACCGAAGTTAAACATGTCAAATGAAAAATGATGTCCTTTTCGCGTAACGTCCCTAACGCTGACAAGTATGATCATAAAAATCAAACATATTGATTTCAAATGAAATGTTTCTATCATGTAGTCACAATAATCAACCCTATCTGGTGTTAAGTAGTATACATTTATGAGTTTACATTTTTATTCACCGATTGACAGAGGCTCTCAAGTTGAAAACGTGTCTAAATGTAACGTTCGTAACGATGGAATGACCCATATATGATTTAATGCAGGGTAGAAGAAATGCTCTATCACCCTTTCTCACACCTGTTAGTAATAGTAAGCAGCTGCATACTCAGCCGTATAGAACTGCAGTTATGTGACTTCACCCATACCGTCATCATGTGACATGACTCCTAGTGCTCATAAAACTGTTGCTGCACCTTGAACACTGATGTTGAGTTGTCTATAATATTTTTCTGTGTTTTGTAATCAGTGAAGCTGAAATAATTGTCTTTATCTCTGATATAAGATGTAACTTAAATTTAACAAATCCTAGTACTTTTTAATCACTTGAAGTTGTGGAGCGCAGTGGAGATAATCAACCCTTTAAGCCCTCACGATGCATTAAAGCATCATTTTTACATCCTTGGAAACAGATTTAATTTTCCTACAACCAAGGGTTTTAGAATGAAAATTTCCATGAAACTGGTTTGCCAATACATGGCAATTTTCTTTCATTTTTAAACTACATCAAATCATCTTCATCCACTACAAGTCGAGAATTGCGACAGCAATTCGCGGCTGGTAGTGGATGAAGTTTAAGTTCCAGGGATTAAGTTCTTTTTGCACCTTCGTCAGCATCATATTTTGATTTTCAGTACCCATCGTCGTGGTTCTCTGTATACCTGTAATATACACCTATCCATGATTTTTCGTTTTTTATCAGAGATCAAGATGAAGATGATGACAGTGGTGACAAAAAAACTGCGAAGAAAGAAAAAACTGAAGATACAGTAGCGGTCTGTTTTCAATATGAATTTATAAGTTGCAATTAAATTATCCACTTCTTCGTTCGTAGCTTAAGCTATATACTATATATATTCCAATAAACACGCATATCCAATCAACGCCCTTCCCCATGATTTGAAAATAAAACCCATGATCATGTACAATATGTGATCATAAAAAACTACTTAATAAGCCCCCCCCCACTGCAATCCATGGTCATTCTATTAATGATTAGAATAAATACAGTACATCTACTTTCAAATATGATGTAGCATTTTACAAAAAAACTGCAAAGAAAGAAAATACAGTTGTATAAACTTACATTCAGGATGTTAGATTTTAAACCTTTAACTACTAAGTAATTTTACTCATCTGAAGTTGTGAGTCGCTGTAGCTAGGCACAATTGCAAGTGAATAAAAATTTCAATTCTATTATTCAGCTTTTTAACCCTTTCAGTCTTTAAAGACGGTCTCCGTACTGAAAGAATTGAATATTTATGATGGCTGTAGACCCATAACATATTCTAATGACTGAGACATTTATAAAAATTTCAAATTAAAAGAAACCCTTCGTTATCCCTGGTTTATACAAAAATATATTTAGCGTTGTAAGGGTTAAGGTTTAATGGATGATTTGTCTATCTGCATTGCTCGATTTTTAACCAAATTTCGAGAATGACAGAATGACTCTTATCTTGTAAAAATAAAAGTCCTGCCCAACTTTATCGAGTCATAATACTAAGGTAACAGTACTGTTGCAGTTAATGCTTCTTCTGTATGAGAGCAGGACTTTATGCTTTTTAATCAGAGTAAGATAAATTAACATATATTCAATTAACTCTTTTGGTGCGGGGACCGTCTTTATACATCAGAACCTGACGTCTGTAGATGTTAGTTTCTGGAAAGACATTTATGCATTCTGACCTCAGAGATTATATCTCTGATACCACATGCTCATTTTGCCGTAAGCACGCATGGCGATTAACCTGATGTATCAGCCAATTGCCACGTGAGATTCGAGTTTTGAATAACCATTCATATAACCACAGAACTATTTAGATGTTCACCTTGACTGATTATTAATCACTTTTTCACTATTTCGTTTAATCTAATAGTTTGCTGCAGGTAATAGCCATTTACCCTCTTCATTATGGAGAAATTGAGCCATCATAATTAGCATGTCATTCATTAATTTTTATTTGCTAATGTTTTGAACCCGATTGTAAATTATGTCGGAAATCAATAACATAAACCTTGTCACAGCAGCGCGTAGACAGAGAAAGTAATCCCTTGATGTTTTTGTCTTTCTCTGTGAATAGAGAACTCATACGTGGCGGAGTAGTGGTCTTTTATATTTGCCATATATATCTAGGACACACAAGGGTGTTTAAAAGCGTGAAGTTGGTATAACAACAAAACTGCTCCAAATGAGCAGTTTCTGTTAAAACATGGCGCCTACTTACAGAGATGCAGCGGGGGTTTACCTGAGCGACATCTATGTGTGGAGATTGACATTTTTGAAGATTTCAAATTGAAAAAACATCTTTGATCTGCATGGTTTAAACAAAAATAATACAGCGTTGTAAGGATTAAGCAGCGTGTCCAGCAAAGATAGGGGAGACCACACAGACTCGCCTCGAAATTATGCATTGTACCTGTCATAACAACTGAATGACAGGAGGGGATCAGCTGAATCTCTTGTTGGTGATAGGTAAACATAGACACATGAGCCATTTGAGTTATTTTAACCCTTTTAATCACTAACCACGAAAATAATCCTTAACATTTGTATTACTATCTCCAAGAACATTGACTTTAAATATGTGTCATAACTGTCAACTTTCAAAACTAGGTTGCCTAATTTAACAAACCTGAAGGCTTCTCACAGACTTGATGATATGCATTGCGTAAGCGAGGCAAAGGTTCAAGTGGTTGAAAATTGGAACGAAAATTCAGCGGTTGAATAAATAACCATTGTACATGATGTAGAGCATGAAAGAAGATTTCACACCAACATAATTTTTTATAACCACCTGAGAAATATATCACTATTGTTTCACACACTGCACAATGCATCATTAGAGATATTTTTATACTGATTACAGGATTTACTGCTGACACATTCTTCAAGAGAGCGTGAAAACAAAAAATGTAATGAAGAGATCTTAGAGCTTCTGAGTCGACCGACAGCCAAGGTGAGACAGACCCTTTACAGAATTTAAATTTTGACACACTTGAAGTTGTGTCTTGCTGCTGTGACCCACAACTTCAAGTGGGTGAAAACTACTCATATTCGTTTAATTTAAGACTAGGTATTTGCAAATCTTCATGTTTAAAGGCATATTCCATTCCCGATAGCAGTGATTTGACTCATAAAACATATTTAAAATGACGATGTTAGTGCTTAGTGGTGTAAGTGCTGACATTTTCCCAGACATAGCAAAATATAATCCAGGTTCTGACAATTGATGTGCTAAACACAACATTTTTATTTATCACTTCAAAGAAGAATCTTTTGAATATGAAATATGTTTGATAACTGTAAAAATTGGTGATTGGTGTCAAAAAATGTAAAAAATGTAAAAAATACGAAAAAAAGAATATAATCAGTACCGGCGGTGGATTAAGCTGTGGATCATGGGAGCGAAAGTGGGTGAAAATAAAGAACTTGGCGATAAAGCATTAACAGGGTACATGCTGGTGTTTAAAATGCCCCGAATTCTCTACAAAATGATTGAAGTTATACATTTTATTCCAGGAGAAATCTATCGGTGAGAAGTTTAAGTCAGTTGGAGGTATGTATCATGTTGTCACTATTTTGTACCAGGCCCTACTGATTACCTTCCCTCATCTAAAACGTGTAAAAACTCGATAATGTGGTCAGCCTCTGTAACATGCTCAGCCTCAGATGTCCAGAGCTGAAATTTTGAATCCTGTTTCTGGTCTAGCAGTACTAACTCTTTGCCTATGAAGTTACCCCACTTATAATTTTCACCCCCTTCAAGTGGATGAAAATTACTCGTATTTGTTTAATTCAAGACCAATCATTTGTATATTTTGATGTTTTAACACACATTTCCGTCCTAGTAAAAGTGATTGAGGCAGCTGATAAATCTTTTAAAACGATTGTAGTCATGACTAGCAATGAAAAGTTTAAGCCTGAGAAGCAGCATTATCATATTTATGTGGGGTGTTTCTCAATCACATGCAGTTGATTTTGTATGTAGGCACTCACCTACTTGGACTCGCCTACCTGGCCGTGAATTCAAAAGTTCTGATATTTTTCAGTGATTTTCATGAAAATGGCGGTCATTTTTTTACAATTTTTGAGTTTCTGTAAACGTGTTATCTCAAAAGCCATTTCTTAAGTTACTCATGATTTCGTATGTAGGCACAATTCGTCATTGTAGTTCTTAGCCACTTAATCAAACCAATAGAGACAGTGGCTATATACTGAAAGCACATTTTCTCTTTCAGTACTGCAATAAGGTGATTGAAATGATTTTTGGGGGGCTGTTTGTACAGTTGAAAAATGTCATCATGTAGCACAAACACTATTTACATTTTCTACTGTCAGGCTTTATAATTCTCTGTTAGTAATCTTGTGTTTATTTTTGTTTATGTAGGAGTTCAGGTGAAGGAGTTCTGTCCATGCGGGACAAAAGAGGAATGTATGAAAGCCAGTAATAGAAACACAATATGTGACAAACTACATTTCCTGAAAATCATACGTAAACATACCGACGGTGAGTAACCAAGCCAAACAGTAATATGACAAACATATAAACGTAGCAACGGTAAGTAACCAAGCCAAGCAATAATATGACACATGTATGTAAAGGTAGCGATGGTGACATAGATAGACAATGAAATAACGAATATCCCAACATGCTGTTAGTAAAGTATAATTGTTTTACTCCATTCTTTTTAAACACAATTCTGTTAACATATCCAGCTTTACTAGTGTTAACAACTTCTAAATTACCTAAAGCCCTCCTCAAACTCTTCATGGTGGTTAATTTTTCGTGCTATATGGGAAAATACTGTACTCGTCCATCGAATAGAGTGTTTGCCTAAAGGCTCATGCCATATTTTTTTGGATGAATACTGTATTTCCCCATATCGCTTTCTTCATATCCTCTTCAAACTCTTTATGCATAGTTTTAATAAAAAAGTGATTCATTTTTCATGCTACAGGCAAACATCGTTACAGCACGTTACAACACGGATCGGTTATAACACGATAAGGTCATGGACCCCAAAATTAAGACCCCTTTTCTAGGTTATTTTCCAGAAAATCGTGTAATAAAATCCAGCTGCGCACACACCTACACGATTTATTAAAACAGGGAGCGAGATTTCCTCCCCGACTTATTGCTGCTGATAACACTAACACGCGTGCATTCACGGCATTCACACAACCGTGCTCCAGCTAACAAAGACGTTATACTCAATGTTGGCTCAACGCTGGGTCCGTGTTCTGTGCAAGCAGCATGGTGTCCGTAATTTTTTCCAGTTGACCTTTGATCATCTAATTTTCCTGTAGGCCTAATTATCTGGAATATAAATTGTTTAAATATAGTGTTATAGTTAAAGCAGATTATAGCACGAACAATTATATTTAACTAATTTTTACTTACAAAAAAACATGTTATAAATGTAGTAATCTAAGATGACATTATAATTCAAGCATATTGCCGTTATTATATGACGAAATAGCGCATTTGTATGACATGAAGCGAGGATTAAGCGAGAATAAGAAAGCGGTATAGGCCTATCAGCAGTTTTATAATAAATTCTGTCCTGTATAACACGATAACACGATTCACTTATAGCACAGTTTCACTTATTGCACTCCAACGATCGTGTTATAACGATGTTCACCTGTATATGGGAAATAACGCACTCGTCTAAAGACTCACACCATATTTCCACTGGATGAATGCTATATTTTTCCATATCGCTCTCAAATAACCACTGTTTGTATACCGTACATGTATTGTATTGTTTTGGTTGCAGAATCTCTGGGTGATTGCTCATTCCTCAACACATGTTTTCACATGGACACATGTAAATATGTCCATTATGAGATAGACTTCTCAACGGTGAACACACAGCCAAAAATAACTACCATCTCCAAGAAAAATGTAGAAGGTCAAACATCGCTGTTCCCAGCTCAGGTAACACTCACTGTAAACCGCAAACTATTCATGGCTTTAAAGCAGCCCCTTGGGATGACTTCAATTTTCGTTTTTAGTTTTGTAATGAAGTAGTGTATCCCCCAGATCATGATTTTATTTTTTTCAGAGTTTTTAGATTTTAAAAAATATTTCTTATTAATATTTCTATGAAACCTCTTAAAACCAAAACAAACTTTTTGTATACCTAAACACATGCTGAAGGACGATTGAATGTTCCTACAGCACTGGGCCACATGTTGATGCCGTCGGCCCAGCGTTGGGCAGACAATCAGTGTTGCAGGTCTATCACCTCTTGTCCTGACTATGAGACACCAATCAGACACCAATTAGCGGCGATTGCTTTGATCTCCTCGGCCAAGACGTGAGAATATGTGGTGTGAAGTGCTGTATATTGCTGACTTGTTTTGTTTACATGGCAATCTACGACCTGGAAATATAACTAGTTCACTCTTTTTCGGTGCTTAAAATTGTTTTGTAACTTTTTTGTATTTTCAGTCAAGATCAGTAGGCTATATAGCTTCATATAAGTTAAATTTTCAAAATTGACAGCATTGAAAATGTCTCATCCTAAGGGGTCCCTTTTACTCTTCTGCTGCTGATTTATTTGTTGTATTTTTCATTCATTCAAAGCTGGAATTGCTAGCGCAATTTCCTGCTCCAAATGACAAAAAATACTTCTATCTATGAAAAATAAACACCACCTAAAATGAATTATTTGATTAACTGAGCATCTATTCCAAAATATGTTTTCATTTTCAGTGTCATTTAATTTAATTCAACATTTGCTTGAACCAGGCAACACAATCGTTAAACTTCGGTATTTTGGGGAATAACAAATTTATGGGAGACTATTATTTGCGGATTTGACCCTGAATAGTACACTCCATTTTATATGACCCCAAATATAAAACAGCGGCCAATATTTCCAGCTTTATCCAGCTATATTATTTGCACATCAGGTGACCGAGGTTAGATAATTTATATTACATAATTTGTATTGCAACATAAATGCTGTTGTTTGATTTTGGTCTAAAATCGTTGTCATAACAGCTAATCCGCTATTATTTCATCGCTTAGATTATGTCTTCTTATGCATTACAATTTTTTGAGGTTTTTATAACTTTTTGGTATGTTCTATTGAGGTATTGTATGAAATCACATCATTTTTACTCACATTAACCTGTTAACCGCCGGTGCCGCATATATTCGGGTTTTCAATTTAAATATGTTAAGAAGATAAAATGTGACACCAACCAGCAAGATTTGAAAAGAGTTGACCTCCATTTTGTCAAATCTGAATAATTTTCACTCACTTGAAGCTGTGGATCGCGTCAGCGAGACACAACTTCAAGTGGGTGAAAATTCAAATTGAATAATTTGTCAGATAAAGGGTTAAGGTTGCAGCAATACACATATAGTATATATATATATATTTGTAAATAAATTTATTATTTTATTACTGAGCGATATAGAATACAATTTTATGTTGTGATCTATGTTGTTTACAGTGGGTGCAATGTGACATGCGTAACTTTGACATGTCGGTGCTTGGGAAGTTTGCGGTAGTGATGGCAGATCCGCCATGGGACATTCACATGGAGCTACCATACGGTACGATGAGCGACGATGAAATGAGGAGACTTAACATTCCAGTCTTACAGGACGACGGCTACATCTTCCTCTGGGTGACTGTCAGGTCAGTATAGTCATCATGAGGAGACTTAACATTCCAGTCTTACAGGACGACGGCTACATCTTCCTCTGGGTGACTGTCAGGTCAGTATAGTCATCATGAGGAGACTTAACATTCCGGTCTTACAGGACGACGGCTACATCTTCCTCTGGGTGACTGTCAGGTTAGTATAGTCATCATGAGGAGACTTAACATTCCAGTCTTACAGGATGACGGCTACATCTTCCTCTGGGTGACCGTTAGGTTATTATAGTCATCATGAGGAGACTTCACATTCCAGTCTTACAGGATGACAGCTACATCTTCCTCTGGGTGACTGTCAGGTTAGTATAGTCATCATGAGGAGACTTAACATTCCAGTCTTACAGGATGACGGCTACATCTTCCTCTGGGTGACTGTCAGGTTAGTATAGTCATCATGAGGAGACTTAACATTCCAGTCTTACAGGATGACGGCTACATCTTCCTCTGGGTGACCGTCAGGTATTATAGTCATCATGAGGAGACTTAACATTCCAGTCTTACAGGATGACGGCTACATCTTCCTCTGGGTCACTGTCAGGTTAGTATAGTCATCATGAGGAGACTTAACATTCCAGTCTTACAGGATGACGGCTACATCTTCCTCTGGGTGACCGTCAGGTATTATAGTCATCATGAGGAGACTTAACATTCCAGTCTTACAGGATGACGGCTACATCTTCCTCTGGGTGACTGTCAGGTTAGTATAGTCATCATGAGGAGACTTAACATTCCAGTCTTACAGGATGACGGCTACATCTTCCTCTGGGTGACCGTCAGGTCAGTGTAGTCATCATGAGGAGACTTAACATTCCAGTCTTACAGGATGACGGCTACATCTTCCTCTGGGTGACTGTCAGGTTAGTATAGTCATCATGAGGAGACTTAACATTCCAGTCTCACAGGATGATGGCTAAATCTTCCTCTGGGTGACTGTCAGGTTAGTATAGTCATCATGAGGAGACTTAACATTCCAGTCTTACAATATGATGGCTACATATTCCTCTGGGTGACTGTCAGGTTAGTATAGTCATCATGAGGAGACTTAACATTCCAGTCTTACAGGATGATGGCTACATATTCCTCTGGGTGACTGTCAGGTTAGTATAGTCATCATGAGGAGACTTAACATTCCAGTCTTACAGGACGACGGCTACATCTTTCTCTGGGTGACTGTCAGGTTAGTATAGTCATCATGAGTAGACTTAACATTCCAGTCTTACAGGATGACGGCTACATCTTTCTCTGGGTGACCGTCAGGTTAGTATAGTCATCATGGGGAGACTTAACATTCCAGTCTTACAGGATGACGGCTACATCTTCCTCTGGGTGACCGTTAGGTTATTATAGTCATCATGAGGAGACTTAACATTCCAGTCTTACAGGACGACGGCTACATCTTTCTCTGGGTGACTGTCAGGTTAGTATAGTCATCATGAGTAGACTTAACATTCCAGTCTTACAGGATGACGGCGACATCTTTCTCTGGGTGACCGTCAGGTTAGTATAGTCATCATGGGGAGACTTAACATTCCAGTCTTACAGGATGACGGCTACATCTTCCTCTGGGTGACTGTCAGGTCAGTATAGTCATCATGAGGAGACTTGACATTCCAGTCTTACAGGATGACGGCTACATCTTCCTCTGGGTGCCCGTCACGTTAGTATAGTCATCATGAGGAGACTTGACATTCCAGTCTTACAGGATGACGGCTACATCTTCCTCTGGGTGACCGTCACGTTAGTATAGTCATCATGAGGAGACTTAACATTCCAGTCTTACAGGATGACGGCTACATCTTCCTCTGGGTGACCGTCACGTTAGTATAGTCATCATGAGGAGACTTGACATTCCAGTCTTACAGGATGACGGCTACATCTTCCTCTGGGTGACCGTCAGGTTAGTATAGTCATCATGAGGAGACTTAACATTCCAGTCTTACAGGACGACGGCTACATCTTCCTCTGGGTGACCGTCAGGTCAGTATAGTCATCACTGTTTTGTAGCAGGCTGGACTTTCTGAATTTTGTCATATTGTAGCTTAACCCTTGAAGCGCTGAATTTTTTTATGTAAACCTTGAAGACCAAAGGCTTTTTTTTCAATTTGAAATCATCATAAATGTCTTAGTTAGCTCTTTACGATTCATGTGAATACCTATGTTATGGGTGTACGACCATTACAAATTTTATAATTCTTTCAGCGCGGGGATCGACTTTAGTCGTCAGAATCTGACATCTGTAGACGTCAGATTCCCGCTCTGTAACGGTTAAGCTAATTTGCCGTCGTTTGGACAATTTGGTATGTAATTGTCGTTTTTCAGGAACTATTGGCTGAAATTACTATCACACCCAAATTGCAGCTCATCTATCTTATTACTTAGATATGTTGACCTATCAGCCTTTATATGACCAAAAAAATTACAAAATTATCTACAACATACCTATGTGAAAAAATAGTACAGACATTTCATACACATACATAAATCAGATAAAATAATTCAGATAAAGTTAAGTAACATTTTTTTAAAGATCGTTTTTTTGGTCTCTCCAGCAATTATTGATGTGAAGCAAGACAGTGGATTTCTAGTTGCGACATCACATATATATTCCTATAAATATAAATGTATGTAAGTAAGAGAATTTGCAGGATATTATTTCATACATATTTTATTGACATCTGATTGCAGGGCGATAGAGCTGGGCAGGGAATGTCTGCGATTATGGGGGTAAGTAATACAGGCTGGATGTTATAATTGTATCATAGAGTGATATAACATTAATTACTAACATGTGATCTGATCTGATTCCCACCTGAAGTTAATTTTATGACAGGGTTTGTACGCATCCTGCAAATACTGGAATTTGAACATTGAAAATTCCAGTCATTGAAAACCTTGAAAATAACTTTTTTTTCTGGGATAAAAGAAAATGGTTACACTGATATTGCACACATTATACTACTTTAGTTTGCCTACAAAATTCTATCCTACTTCCATAGCTATTATTTGTTCAAAAATAAAAGAATTGAATACAATACATAATTATGCAACATTAAATTTTCTTTTACTTACTTTTACTTACTGTGCTTATTTGTTTTATATAAATAACAACCTGTTAATTAAGTCATCAAATTTTTTTCATCTGCTTTTTCCCATTTTTTACTTTTTTAGTTCGAATCTGTCCTGAAAAAGTCTTGAAATTTGATTAGGCCTAATGTGTATGAAATCTGTTATGAAATACCTGCGTCTAAAATATCAAATTTGTATGTGTGTGTTAGTTTTATATGCCTGCATGGAGAATGAGGGGCTGGAGGTGTTTTTGCAACTCTTGTTATTACTAATTATTATTTGTTTTTGTGAAGTTTTAATCTGTAATTGTAACTCAAGATAAATGAATGATGGATTCACACAGAATTGAGATTTATACTTCCACTGTTATCCCTCATACTTCTATATTATAATTTATATAGAAGTTTGATTGAAAAACCTTGTTTAAAAATACAATTGTTGCATGATTTAATGTACCACAATATTAATTGTTAGTTAAACAAATTCTTGATTGTAGTTAGTTATTATATTTACACTTATTTGCCCATTGACTAGATGATCTGGATTAAAAATAATCACTACTGTTGCTGTTTTACAGTTACGAGCGTGTTGACGAGTTGATCTGGGTGAAAACTAATCAATTACAGAGAATAATTCGCACTGGGCGGACGGGTCACTGGCTGAATCACGGCAAAGAACATTGTCTGGTGAGATATATAATGAGTCATCATCTCTTAACCCTTTAAGCCATCACGCTGCATTAAAGCATCATTTTACATCCCTGAAAACAGGCCTAATTTTCCTACAACCAAGGGAGAAACTGGTTTTCCAATACATGGTAATTTTCTTTAATTTTTACACCACAGCAAATCATCTTCATCCACTACAAGTCGAGAATTGCGACAGCAATTCGCGGCTTGTAGTGGATGAAGATGGCTATGGTAAATTCAGGCTTGAAAGAGTTAACAGTAAAGAAACAGAACTGCATTTTGTCACACATAATCATACTATTTTCACAATTTTTTAGTCTGTATTTCTGTTGTGAATTAGCATTTTTAATGTGCTTAAGTATCACCCACACTGAAAGAGCTATACCGATTTGAATTGAGTATTAACTTCTGCTCATTTCTTAAGGCACAGGCTATCTTGTGGCCAGAGCCATTATGTTGACTGGTTGTCTTTCATAGTCCATCTGTCTAGATGAATTTGTTCTATAGGGACTGCTTGGACCAAATTTTATTTCAATTCTAAAATTATTTGAATACCATTTCTAAAACAAACAAAAAATTGACTACTCTAGCACATCATTAGAAATTTTCGTTTAATTTAATATAACTATTTTTTAAGCTGGTAATTGCATATCTAATGAGATAGTAGAGCAATTATTGCAAGATCTGCACTGCTCTTATTATTATCAACGATTTTTATAAAGCACCATTTCTAAATATAGCTTGTGACGCTGTTAAGTTTTCTGTTGATTTTAGATTGGGTTGAAAGGAAATCCTAAATTTATGAACCGCGGCCTGGATTGTGATGTGATAGTGGCCGAGGTAAGTTACTATGTTTGAAAAATGTATATCAAAGAATTGCTATACATGTATTATGTAAATGGAACTTTAATTCTTATGAACAACTGTCTCAGCTCCAAATAATTCATTTCAACTTGGAATCACTTAGCAGTTAAAGTACTAATGTTGAAATTTCTGAATTGTATTTTGTTGTATAAAGAATGACTGTAGGACAGGAGGGAAGGAGTTCAATAAAATTTTATTCTATACTTTAGAATTTATTTTGATATAAAAACAAACGTTTGTCACCATACAATATGCAAATTGTCTTAGAATCTCTGTCAGTTTGATCATTTGATGTCATCAATACTCTATTATAGTTTTAACTCTATTGGCGCCAAATTGTTTGTTTCTATTTTTCATACATTTAAGCCTTACAGTGCGAGGATCGACTTTCAGATTCTGACGACTAAGGTATTCAGATTCTGGCGACTAAAGTATTCTGACGACTAAAGTCGATCCCCGCACTGTAAGAGTAAAAATATTTATAATGGCCGTAGACCCATAACATAGGTATTCAAATGAATCAGAAAGAGCTGACTAAGACATTTATGATGTTTTTAAATGGGAAAAACCCTTTGGTCTCCATGGTTTATATAAAATTATGTCAAATTATGTTAAAATTCCCTTGAAAATATATATATACTGCTACAGCACGTGTTGAATGTTCTAGGTTCGTGCAACCAGTCACAAACCAGATGAGATTTACGGCATCATCGAGCGGCTCGCCCCTGGAACAAGGAAAATGGAACTGTTTGGACGACCGCACAATGTGCAGCCTAACTGGTGAATATTCAGAGCTACCCTGCAAACACAAGATAATGTCTTGATTTTGCTTAAATAACAGTTCAAGATGGAGTACCTACCTTATGATAATAATAATAATAAAATTCTATAGACACCAACATCGGGTTAACGTGTCATGTTCTCTGCATTAAATTTTGCTAAAAAGAATATATTTGCATGAATATGCATGGTATTTCTCTTTAAAATGTTGTCTTGATCAACACAATATGGGAACATATTCCCAGTTTCAGAGAGGTATAGGAATGAACATTTTCAAATAAAACTTTTTATATGCTGTACATGTATGGCAATTTTGTGTATTTTTCCACCTAATTCAATTGATTTGCATCAAGTGTAATGCACGTATCCCGTCAGCAATTTCCAACTTGTAGGGGTGAAGATTTTAATTGTAAATTCCAGCTTCAAAAGCTTAGACACCGGAAGGAAGCAAATACATTTATGAATGGGAAATGACAGATTGTCAACGTAGATTACTTCTAACCCTTTCAGTGCGTAGATCAACTTTTGACTTCAGAAAGACGGAAAGAATTGAATATTTATAATAAGTAGACCTATAAGATATGCATTAAAAATAAACAGAAAGAGTTAACTAAGACATCTAAGACAAGTCTTTTTTCAAAAGAAATACCTGTTTGCTCTCTATTTTATATATGATCACTATATATGTCAGCACCATAACAGTTGAAATATAGCTTTTACATCAATTACAATAAGCATGTCTGTGTTTGACAGGATGACTGTGGGTAACCAGCTTGATGGCACAAAACTTCTGGATCCCGAGGTGGTTAAAGCTTTCAAGAAGGTCTACCCCGATGGAAACTGTATGCCAAGATCTAGTGGCCCAAACGGCTAGTTCAGTGATCGCTTCTAGTACAGAATTCTGCAAGATCTAGTGTCCTGAACGGCTTGCTCACTGGAGCTCTTCGCTCATGTCTTTAGACTAGTACAGAATCCAATTCTGCAAGGTCTAGTGGCCCAAACAGTTAGCTCACTATAGATCTTTTCTGATCGTCTCTAGTACAGAATACAATTCTGACAAGATCTAGTGGCCTGAAAAGTCAGCAGGGATCACACGAGTGCTTAAAAAAACTTCAAAGTGCTTAAACTCTACACAAATTGTTCAAAGCCTCAACCAGAGATGAAGACGATGGGCCAACATTAAATCAACATTGGTTCAGGGTCTTGTGTTTGCTGTGATATACGACAGTGATTATTATTAACTTTGTATTCGGCCACTATGGGGTTTTTTTCTCATTAGATTTAGGCCGCGCATTACTAAAAAAAAAACTTTTCATTTCAGAAAATAAAAAAAAACATTTTCCCTTAATCTGTAAAACTAACATAGAACGAGACCTAAATTTAGCAAATTCAAGTCATTTTCAATAACCTGAAGTTGTGGATCACGGTAGAGAGACACAACTTCTAGTGGTTGAAAATTAGGATTTAATATATCACAGTGTCCTTAATATTTAGCACAGGCAATTTTAGCATCTGTCAAATTTAGCGTACACAAGTCTCACAGTAAGTCAACCCCTGGTTTCCTACAGTATCTACTAGTGTTAACCCTTCCAATCCTGAATTTACCATTGTCATCTGCATCCACTACAAGCCGTGAATTGCTGTCGCAATTCTCGACTGGTAGTGGATGAAGATGATTTGAAGTGGTTTAAACATTAACGAAAATTACCAAAACCAGTTTCATGGGAATTTTTGTTCTAAAACCCTTGGCTGTAGGAAAATTAGGTCTGTAAATAGTGACCTTAAATATAATAAAATGCCCCAATCTCGGAAGTCGCTGGATAAAATTGAACATGAATGTAATAGTGTATGTATAATTCAGTAGGTTGAGGAACCGTAAACTGGGACGTCACATACAGACTGTATCCTCATTACCGGTGACAATACACGTTGAGACGGTCATTCTTGCATGGATCATAATTATACTTGGAACTTTAGCCAAATCATTTAACTGCCAGTAATGACTATAAGCATTCATAATGCTTTCTCACACTTTGTGCACTATGAAACATATATCGGTATCAGCCTATATCACACTGTTGCATTAGTTTGGACTGCAATGTATGGCGGTTATGTCATGTGTGACTTGACCGAGTGAGAAAATACAAACGGTGTTCATTTTTTGCTCGATATTGGAAAATACAGCACATGTCCAATGAATAGAGGTGTTTGCCCAAAGGCTCACATCTTATTCAATGAACTCTATTTTCCCATATCACCCTCAAATGAACTCTGTTTACAATTGTTGTAGAAGGATTTTAAATTTATCTAAAGTGCTAGTACAAACAAATACAAACGTTATATATCGTATACTATTATTATACATCTGAAGATGGAGCATTGGTGATCAACAACATTTACAAATATGTTACCGCTAATTTGAGAAATATAAATATGTAATCGATGATATTAAGATTGAAATTGTTTGGTATAACCAACTGATCATAGTTATTTATCTGAGTGAAGTTAGGTATACATGTATAAGTGAATTTCATATAATGTAAAAGTAAAATAAAGTGAGCTAAATATCAATTTCAAGTATCCTGTCATCATGTAATAAAATGTAATAATAATAAAATCCTGGCCCTGATAAATTTTTTTTAGAAACAGAATAAGTCCACAATACTATTATATTTATATTATAATTGATTACGATATTTAAAATCGCTTTTCATAATAGGTGAACCAAACAACCGATCATCGGTTATAATGATCATTAGGTGATAGTCTTGAAATGTTAAAACAGTGATTTCAACATTTTAAATATGTCTTATAATTTCTATATTCCTGTAGTCTGTCTGTAGGCCTATTATTCTCAACACATGTATGAACAATGTGCGCTATGTATGGATGGATCATACACCTAATTGACATAGTATGTATCACGGCGTCTTGAGAGATTGTCAAGATGTTTTGTAATGTTTATTGTTGTCTGTCACTTGATATGTTCAATGTCATGAAAAAACTCATGTCATACAAACAATAAAGTTAAAACAATTGGTAAGTCTTGTTCTTAATATTTTACTAGATCTTATACATACATCACATATAATCACAGATAGTGGAAATTAAAAAGTGGGACTAGTATCGTCAGTGTGCCTCCAGCCTGAGCACTCAACAACAGCTAGATTCTAGGGGATTTTTCGAAAAAATTAAAGGTCAATGAGAATGATCAAAATACTTTGCTCTTGTCAAGTAATTCAATTTGCGCTATTTCAATTTTTAATAAATAATCATATTTTTATCTTAAAGGTGGAAATTACGTTGTCAATTCCAGCTTCAAATAAATGAAAAATACATACAATTCAAGAAAACTATGGTTAATATGTGATAGCTTATTTGACAAGTAAAATACATCTGCTCTAACTAAATGACTGATATAATTTGTCGGACTCAATTCAGTATACTTGTGAGAGTGTCTGAGGTAGATGAGCTTATTCAAAATAGATATGATTATTTGTACAACTCATACAATTAAGCAGTTTATGTCTTGCCCGCTGCCTTGATGTTCAGCTAACTATTCTTTTCTAACCCCCAACAAGGTGTGGCTAAATGCTAATAAAATTTTATTTCAGTCAGCTATTTTTCCTCACTAATTGATATATATTATCTATATTACACTCAGTTCAGAAAGATTTGTAGCAGATGACTAGTGACCACTGCTAATAAATGTTATCTTGGAATCGTCAAATGCAGTAACTGGTTACCGGGTACTTGAAAATTAAGCTGTTAGGCTTTGTAGAGCAAAATTAGTAAAAATTTATATAATTATTCAAAACCGAATATCTCAAAAAATCAGTATATCATAATAATATCCATCACAGGCTGTGTTTACCGTCATGATTGTGTAGACATCACAATAACCCCTATCACACGCCGCGCTGTGTTCATGGTTATCGTCTGCATAATGATTGTGTAGACTTTCGTCTTTCTGTTTCGAAGACACCATAATAATGTCCATCATGACAAGACACTGTCAAACACATGGCATTGTTGACATCACACTAAAGTTTCTGCCAGGCAGTGGCATTCGCTATCATGAGACGACACATGTAGACTTAGACACTACTTGTGGCATTTTTTTCTGTAAGTGTTCGGGCAGCGGTTTGCTCCAGTCTTCAGGCGGTGATGTACGATACTCCCACACATCATTGGATTTAGCGCCAGTCAGCCGCTTCTCACGTCTTTCTTTTTCGTTGTCAATCAGACTTTCCTGCAAAAAAACAACTTGCAACGTTAAACGTGTTGAAAAGCATCTACAGACAATGTCAGCATTTGGTCTGCAAAAAATGTTTGGCCTCAAAACAAACAAAGATATATCTTTAGAGTTACCACTGTGTCTATTTTTTCAAGATATCCTTCCAATATATTGAGCTCTCAATTTTTTTCTGGCAGCCATCTTACACTTTTTATACACTTATTGATTTACTAAATTTACATCTCAAAGTCAAATTTATGACGATAGCTCCTGGGTGTTAATATTTTACCTCCTGACACCGTTCAGTTTTTAAGTAAATTGATAGAGTACCTTGTTATAGTTCATTTTTTTAATTTTAAAGGTTTCAACAATATCAAACAATTTAGAAGAAGAAATGTTAACTCTGGGGAAGTATTTTTTAAATCATTTAACACTGTAAACTCTTGAGATGCACCAAAGCATTATTTTGCTTCTCTGAAAAATTACTTCCATTTTCTAAAACCTACAAGTTTTAGAACGAAAATTTGCATGGAACTGTTTTAATAATAATAAAAAAAATTCCTTTGACACCCACTTTAAGTCATCTTCAACCACCAAAGTCGAGAATTGTGACAGCAATTCGCGCCTTGTAGTGAATAAAGATTACAATGGTAAATTTAAACGTGAAAGGATTAAAATTAATTAATAACAAAAAATATACTATTTTTATGATTTATAATTGAGCATTCAACACAAACTGTTTTCTAAATTTAAGTCTTCTTCATCCAGTTTCAAACTTTATAGAATACGGAAGTGTGTAGTTTACCAGAGCTCTTTGCGTTGGCTGCATCTTGTAGCTCGTACAGTTGTTGAGATCTTCTTGCCATTTACTGCAGTCTATCTTCTCTCCATGGACAAAGTACTGATGAAAACGCCCTCTCATACCTGTAGATCATTCACAAGTCACTTCATAATCTCCCAAACCTTAGATCAGCATTTGCTAAATATATTTTGCTTGCTTGTGGGATATGTCAGCGTTGCTACACTGCAGGGGTAGGGATACATTCTGCAACTTTGAACTTGGGGTGGATTGTTCTCACTGGTTTCAATGGGGAAAAACTGAACTAAAATTGTATTTTGTGGATCTTAATATTCATATAAAAAGTAAGAAATTCAGATTTTTTAAGGGGGAAGGAATATCTAACACCCCTCTGGGTGGGCCTACTGGCTGGAAATTAAACCAGATATAATTACGTGTACATTTCAGGGGGCCACACAATTTTCATGAACTCCCCACACAAACGACAGATGTCCCAAGTGACATTTTTCCTGAATTTCCTATAAAACGGACTGCATTTTACCTGACTAATGGCAACTCTGCCATATATTAGAGTTGCCATTAGTCAGGTAAAATGCTGTCAGTTTTGTAGGGAATTGGGGGAAAATGTAGTGAAGGTTTAAAATATTAAAGCATCATTCAGATATAATCCTATAGGTCCTATGTTAATATCATGCAAACTACCTCAATTTTAACTATAATTTACTGCATAAATAATTAAAACGAGAAAACAGAATGACCAAGCCAGAGCACATTATTTTATGTGACATCTGAATTTATGACGACTTGCAAACTTTCATTGAAAATTCAAATATGACTTACAAGGACTTAATTGTTAAAATTTTAGTGGTTCATGCTTCCGTTGATGAAATTGTTCAATTCTGGGACACAGTGACACTTCATTTGAACACTGCAGCATCCAACTCTAGGCCTACTTACTTTTACATTCCTTCAGTTCATCGTAATAGGCTTCACATGGCCGAACCTAAAACAAAGCAAAATATTTTTTATTTTTTTATTTTTTTGAACAAAATTTCTAAGATAATTGTTTTCATTTTCCCCAATGTTCATGAAATTTTGGTGGAATTTTGCTGTGTACAGGTATTATCAAAGTTAGACATTTGGCATTTAATACAAATTAAAAATGAAAGCTCTCATTTCACCATTAGGCACTACCATGACACAAGAATTATATTGTAAGGTTAGGCCTACATGCCAAATGGCCTCAGTTCTAGTCTGTTTCACCAGATCCTGGGAGTAGCCTTTTTTCTTTATTCAAAATTTTTGTGTGAATTTTTTCATCTTCCCCCGACATCGCTGAATTTGTTTTGGAATTTTGTTGTTTATTTTGTAAGTTAGACCATTTGGCATGTAATGAAAGGAATTGAATCGGGCTTTAGGCCACCTTTGTGCACATATAGGCTAACCTGGGCCAGGAGAACCTCCTGAGGATGGTGAGATGATTGAGATGACACTGTTCTCCAGACACAGGATTCGAAATTTGGGCCCTGGCGGTCTGAGGCCCAGCACGCTACCTCTCGGTCACGGAGGCTCCCCACAATACTGACTTTCACACGTGGATGGGGAAGAAACATTTGTTTCTTTCAAACCGCCAAGCCCCTGAACTCTGGCGTGAAAGGCAGCAGTGCTAACCACTACCCTAGGGCCCTTGCCCATTTGGCATGTAGGCCTAATATAATTCTTGTTTCACGGTAATGGTGAAATAAGAGCTGTAATTTTTAAAATTTATCACGCCTACATGCCAGATGGTCTAACTTTAACTTACAAAAATAAAACACAAAATAGACTATGCCTACAAAGCTACAGTAGACTAGACTACATGACAATATTCCACCATTTTTCAGCGATGTTGCATTGTAGGGGGGAGATGAAACAATGGTCCAAGGAAATTTCACACAAATTTTTCGAATAGCGACTGAGAAAATCGAATAAAGGCTATTTTGGTGAAACAGACTGTAATGTTAAGAATAGCCTAGTTTTTGCGCTTGGCAGTAGTGTACGGACTGACGTTACTGAATGCTACTGCCTAAGACTGAGGCTACAGTCTGTCCGATGGTGGAGGATGGTCCTATACCCGCCGTCAGATTAACTTGTATCACATGTTTTTTGACAATTTCTCAGTCAATTCACAACCTATTTTAATGAAATTTCGCAAGGATTATTTTCGAGTCGACTTCCGTGAAATTTTCATCAAAAAATTTTGCATAGCTAAAAAGTTAGACCATCTGGCATGTAATGGTGAAAACAAACTTAAATTTTACCAGTTTAATGGGTTTATAGAGTGACGTCGTAATTAAAAAATACTACATGTCTAATGGTCTAACTTTTGAACTATATAATATTTTTCAGGAAAATTTCAAGGTAGTCGCCGCGTGACTAGAAAACAGTCCTTGCAAAATTTCATCAAAATCGGTTGAGAATTGACTGAGTAATTGCCGAAAAACATGCGATACAAGTTAATCCGACGGCGGGTATAAATGAAAGTTAGCTTTTCTGTATTCAGTGAGTCAATTCTCAAGCGATTTTCATGAAATTTTGTAAACCCTATTTTCTAGTCATTTGGCATCAAATGAAAATTTCGTAAACAAATATTGGATAGTTCAAAAGTTAGACCATTTGACATGTAGTAAATGTCTATTTATGACGCTCCTCTATAACATGTATAAGCCCATTAATTTAATTCTGGCTTATTCTCAGAAATATTCTCAACGTTACATGTCAAATGGTCTAACAGTTAGACCTAACTTTTGTAGTTTTGAAATACTAAGTAAATGTAATTTGGCGAAATTTTCAGGGTTGTTGCCAAATTACTAGATAATAATGGTTGCAAAATTTCGTGACAATCGCTTGAGAATTGACTGACTGGATACCAAAACAAGGCCGTAGGAAGGAAATTTCAAGTGGTCCGGCCCTCGGCGGCCCGGAGGACCCCGAACAGGAGGGGGTCTGGGTTCCCCCCACAGGACATTTTTTAATATCCCCTTGCTTCAGATGCCATCTGAGCGATTTTCTCAACACAAAATACTTTCAGAGTGAGTCATGTAACAACATATAATTCAGTGCTCAATTTTGAGGCGTGTCACGCTGGCCTCAACACCCAGCATGTCCTGCTTGCACGCTGGCTTGTCAGGGGCCCCAACATAGTTTAAATAGCCAAGCTATACAGTCGCAGACTATATAATATTTGGAAGGTACATGTGTAGGCCCACACCAACCACGGGACAATAACCCAATGCAGGTGCAATGTTGGCCCACCGGCAACGACACTGGTACAACATTGAGCCAGCATTGTATTATAACTCAATGCTGATTTACCGGCGAGGTCCAATGTGACATTCCCGCAAACAATGCTGTTTCGATGTTGGACATCCGTCTTCGACGCTGGACCAACATTTATACAACATTGGGTGAATGCATCGTGTTTGCTAGGATATGATAAACGCGGCGGTGCCGTCGCGAATGCTACAAGTGGCACAGCTAAGATTTTGAGGACTGTTTTAAAGAAGGTCGCGCCGTTGATTTTGTGACACCAATTAATTAGGGGGCCTGCACAAACCGAAATGGGCGGGGACCCTAGGGTAGTGGTTAGCACCGCTGCCTTTCACGCCAGAGTTCGGGGTTCGGTTCCCGGACTCGGTGGTTTGAAAGAAACAAAAATGTTTCTTCCCCATCCACGTGTGAAAGTCAGTATTGCGGGGAGCCTCCGTGACCGAGAGGTAGCGTGCTCATTTCATTTTTTTACAAACCGAAATAAAACATGTTATAGGGGCTAAGCCTAACAGTCTCGAAGTCGTTTAACACATGTTATAAAATACTCTTCTGCCACAGGCCTTTACTGACCAACTACGGTTGATGCTCAATGAATATGACCCTGAGCACTATGACCCAACGCCTGCTGTCAATCTCTGGCTTGATAGCACTGTAAATCCACGCAGGCCACATGCCAGCTGCCACATGCATGCCAAAAAATATAAGAAAATTGCTCAACTGGCCAACTCTGACAATTTTGAGTCTGACAGCACTAATCAGCAGGGAGATCGAATGATCAGTCACTCAATGATATTGTACACATAAACACACGGGATACCATTAATTTAGATATTTTGATGACCTACCTTAGGTGTAGTCAACTGTTAAAATTCACGGGACAAGGGTCCCCCAGAAGGCAATAGTGCCCGTGGGTAGGCCAAGTCCCTATTCCATAATAAAACTAAATATGCGTTTCATACCTAAAGCCTCATTGAGAGCAAGTTCTCAAATCACAGCAAGTTCATATATACTTGAGCGACATCTATGAGTTTATAATTCAAAGATCTTGGCCCTTACCCCTACTTGGTCGCTTGCTTGCAAACAAACTGACTGTATTACTGGGGGGATGTTGAAACTGCTTGACCCAAGCTTGTATTGACATGCCCAGTAAACACAAAACATTTGTATGACTTTATGCAATGTTGGACCAACGTCGAAGACGTTGGGCCGACGTTGTATAAATGTTATACAAATGTCTTGTGTTTGCTGGGCAGGCGGACTTCCTCTCAAACATTGTACATTTATTCAATGTTGGTTCAATGTTGGGCCAGCGTCGCAGACGTTGGCCTAGCATTAAAACAGCATTGGATCAATGTCCCGTTTAAGTAGTATCTTGTAATCAGTTCAGTGGCTATATTAATGCCGTCAATCTGTACTCAATAGGCTACTGTTGGCCTACACTTGACCGTCCCAGGCATGCGCGTCTTGCAGTTGAATCATTCTTTAATACCACGTTACCGTGGATAGGGGGCCTACTTGTACACGAGGTTTTCCTCGGAAAATATTGTATAGCTCAAAAAATGAGACAATCTGGCATGTAATACAATTCAGGGCTAAAAACAAAATTTAATTTAACCTGTTTGCTAGAGGCACGTCGTAATTACAAATTTACTAATGTCAAATGGTCTAATTATTGAACTAGGCCTATATAATATTTTTTAATGACAATTTCACGGTAGTCGCCGCATGACTCGAAAATAGTCCTTGCAAAATTTCATGAAAATCTGTTGAGAATTAACTGAGAAATCGGCGAAAAACATGCGATACAAGTTAATGACGGCGGATGGGCAGGAGGGCCTATAGGTAAGAATCAGGGTAAGAATGGCTTCTAAATTTCGTGAAAATCGCTTGAGAATTGAATGAGTACATCCAAAAAGCTAACTTTCATTTTGGACCAGCCTCCACAATGTCAATACCGGCACAGTCGACAGACTGCACAGCAACGACGAGACATCGACCTAATGTTGGGCCAGCGTCGCAGAGGGTGGACCAGCATTGGTCCAACATTGGGCCGTTGTCTCGTGTTCGCTGGGGACACCTATACATTGACCAAGTAGGCCTACATCCAAGTAGATATCACTATTATTATTATTATTAATATTAGGCTATTATTATAGGCCTAAAAGACATTGTTATCCCCTTACCATCTCCAGACTTCAACTGGAATGCAAGTATAGGAACTTGAAGTAAAACAGAAGTTAAACAGACAATGTTGAGCTACACGTACAATGTAAAATAATAATAATGACAGACTGAGAGACGCGGCTGCACGTGTGCTACTTTATTTCCTGTATGTCTCGTGGGGCGGGGGCCCTAGGGTAGTGGTTAGCACCGCTGCCTTTCACGCCAGATTTCGGGGTTCGGTTCCCGGTCTCGTCGGTTTGAAAGAAACAAACATGTTTCTTCCCCATCCACGTGTAAAAGGCAGTATTGTGGGGAGCCTCCGTGACCGAGAGGTAGCGTGCTCGGCCTCAGACCGCCAGGGCTCGAATTTCGAATCCTGTGTCTGGAGGACAGTGTCATCGCAATCATCTCACCATCCTCAGGAGGTTCTCCTGGCCCAGTTTAGCCTATATGTGCACAAAGGTGGGCTAAAGCCCGATTCATTTCATTTGTATGTCCTGTGATGTGTGCGAGGGTTATAAAGTGGGGAGATTATAGGACGTCCCGTATCCCGGGCCCGGGATGCAATACATACACACTACACAAGTCATAAAATAATAGGCTTACGACCCATTATCAATGTACACAGGCCTATATCAGGACCCTGGCCCAACAGAGGCCTATACACTTTTAAAAACAGCGGGTATGATCACCCAGCAAACACGACACGTTGGAAGAACGATGTATTATTGTTGCCCCAACGTCTGCGACGCTGGCCCAACATTAAAACATCATTGTTTCAATGTGTCGTGTTTGCTTGGTAGTTGCAATAAAAGTTTGGTGTGTGAAAAAGTGGTCCGGCCATGGCCGGTATGGCCGGTACGGCTCCTACGGCCTTGCAAAAAGCTAACTTTCATTTTGGACCATCTAGTCTAGGGGTCTACCACCGTCGGACAGACTGTAAGTAGTAGGCCTAAGTCTTTCTATTATCGCTCAGCACAACAGAGCGACCAGTTATAATCACGCGTTCTAACTTTAGTTTCAGGCTTCTTGCCTACAAAAAAAACATTTCAGTTACATATGGACCACTTCATATTTAGATATATACCATCCATGAATCTTCACTTTCAGCCGGGTTATCATTATTCTTCATTTTATCTGTGGCATTCATTCAAATCATTGTCACCAAGACATTTTTTCTGCAGACGACAAGAACGTGACCTTGTTCGGGATAATGTGAAATCAGCAATACCTCAAAATAGAACACATGCTGCTAAACGGGGTCGTTTATTTTCGGGGAATGAGTCGTTCTTCTTCTTCGTGTGGACAGCGTTCGCTCCTCTCTTGGAGCATTACACACCGTTGTGTGTGTGCACAAATTACGTGTCGGAATACTGGTGTTAAAGTGCTAGTTGTAACCCAGGAAGAAGACAACAGAACAAAAATTGTGCAGTGAAAACAAAGATGAATTAAAAACCCTGCGGTTTATATATGATAGTGTTTACCGTAGTCATTGGCGGGAGGAGTCCAGTGTCGGAGAGGAGACAATATGGAGTGGGAGGCTGTTCCAGACTGGTATAGTGCAGAGTAAAAAATAAAATTTGTAAGGGTCATTTGACGGGCTGCTTGGAATATAGGCCTACCTCCACGGATGGAATCCTCGTGTTTGTCTGGTGGATATAGGGTCAGCCACCTCTGCCAGGGATCCCCATTGTCGTATGCACTATTCTGTACATTTTTTTTGTAGGCAAGAAGCCTGAAATTAAGTTAGACTTAAGCCTAGTACTTAGCCTCAGTCTCAAAACACTCATGCGAAAGCCAGCTTTTGATTACAACTGATGAATTTATTCAAAATTTCGAAGGCAAGGCACAAACAAATGTTAATGTTGTCTTAGATTTTAGTAAGGCATTTGACGTTGTCCCCTACCAACGCCTCTTACACAAACTCGACCACTACGGAATTCGGGGAACAACTCTTAATTGGATTCAAAATTTCCTGACCAATAGAACCCAAAAAGTAGTAGTTGATGGCAGCTCTTCAGAATCAGCCCGTGTAAAGTCCGGTGTGCCCCAGGGTAGGCTACTGTTCTCGGACCCCTACTTTTCTTGACCTACATTAATGAGCTCCCTTCCACGGTCTCGTCGCAGGTTCGTCTCTTTGCAGATGACTATATATCTCCTGTATCGCCCGATAAAATGTCGGGCAGATCAGGAGAAACTGCAGAGAGACCTATCTGCGTTACAGGACCGGGCAGATCGATGGGGGATGTGCTTCAACCCCTCGGAATGCTCGGTCCTGAGGGTGTCCAGGTCGAAATAAAAAAACCTGGAATTCCAGTACACCCTGAAAGGTGAAACATTAGAAAATGTTTCATCAACACCATAGGCCCATCTTGGTGTTTGCCTTAGCGAGACTCTGGAATAGGAGGCCCACATTAACAAAATTACAAGTAAAGCGAATCCCACCCTGGGCTTCCTTCGGAGGAACCTGAAGGCATGTCCCCCTAAATTAAGGGAGACTGCCTATTTCTCCCTGGTCAGATCATCCTTAGAATATTCTTCAGTAGTTTGGGACCCCTTTAGACAAAAAGACATTGATAAATAAAAAAAAAAAATCAAAGAGCAGCAGCAAGATTTGTCACCCAAAATTATAGACAAACAGCCAGTGTGACATCTCTCATTCAGAACCTGGGCTGGACTGACTTGAAAACAAGACGAAAAAATTCTAGGCTTTTATGTATGTTCAAAATTTAAATGAGTTAGTTGAAATTCCTATCAATGACCGTTTAATCCCAGCAGATAGAAGAACACGTGGTGGGCACAATCAAGCCTATAAACACATCAGAGCTAACACCACACTGGGAAAAAATTCCTTTTGGCATCAAACTATCCCTGATTGGAATTTTCTTTCGGCAGCTGCCATAGAATCGAAAACTGTGGCAGCATTCAAGAGTCAACTGGTCGACTAGATCTGCCAGTCTCTTTCCCCCCCTCCAGCCTGATACTCCACAATGGAGGGCTGCTGGAGTATCCACTCAAAGTTCAAAGTACATTGTATGCAGTATCATATTACTGCGACGCACAGAGAGGGATTCCCAGCCGAGGTGGCTAACCATCTCGCTAACACTGCTAGTGTTATGCCAGCGGTTGCAGACATACCTTACAGCACGTCTCTGCACCATCTCCATTTTTTTGGTATTATCAGATGTATGTGGGCTCAAAACCGTGGAGGCATATTCCAGGAGAGGTCGGACTAAAGATTGATATGCTTGGGTCTTGACAGCCTGCGATGAAATTTTCAAGTTTCTGCGCAGGAGGCAAAGGATGCTATTAGCTTTTGCTGTAACATTATTGATGTGGGAGTTAAATTTAAGATCGGAAGTAAGTGTTAGGCCAAGATTTTTAACAGAATCTGTAGGCCCTACTTTGGAGTGGCTGGTTATGTAGTTTGTAAAATGCATCGATTTTAGTTTTGCTTCTGCCGACCCGCATGGTAAAACACTTGTCTGCATTAAACTGCATGAGCCAATTCTTTTCTCAGGAGCCGACAGAATTTAGGTCAGATTGGAGTAGTTCGGTGTCTTTTTTTACATCTGATGGGGCGGTAAATAATACAGTCATCAGCGAACAAGCGGACTATACTATTCACGACCCCATCAGGAAGGTCATTTATATATATCAGCAAGAGTATGTGTCCCAGGTGGCGGGCCCCGATGGCTCATTCATATTGACTGGAGTTTGTAACCCAGGGGTACCAGGTTCAAATCCCGGTCGGGACGGATATTTGTCATCGTGGTTGTGCATTGCAGTGTTCCAAACAAAGGCATGGAGTGCACAGTGCCGCCTATGGTAATGTGCACTATAAAGAACACTTGAAGTCATTCGAAATTAGAGTAGGGCATAGTCCCAGCTTTGGGCTTTCTTCTGTCGCGATATTGCCATGATTGTGCAGAAAGTGACGTAAAGCAACATTCATATATATAGGTCCCAGGACAGTCCCTTGGGGCACCCTCGACAATACAGGAGCTCTGTCAGAGGTAGCACCGTCCAGGACTACCCGGCCTCTACGATCTAGAAGAGAGAAAGTCTGTAATTCCACTCAAGTGTATCCCTTCGGATGCATAGGCCTACCAGTAGAGTTTGTAATTTAAACCTTTGTGCGGAACCTTCTCGTAAGCTTTGCTAAAATCCATAATAAGCAATATATGTATGTTTGAGCTGTAGGCCCTACTACTGGCCAGGTCCTGAAAGAGGGAAAGAAGCTGTGATTCCCAAGAATGATTTCGCCGAAAATCATGCTGAAGAGGAAATAGAATGTTCTGAATTTCAAGATGTTTCATTGATGTTACTTACAATAAGTTTTGATGTTATACATGTCAATGAGACTGGGCGATAGCTAGGCCTACTTGGCTTGTGCTTATCACCCTTTTTGAAAATTGGAGCCACAATAGCTTATTTTCAGTCGTCCGGCATCTATCCAGTTGTAAGGGGAATTTGGAAGATAGTTTGTAGTATGGGAGCAATTCCATTACTAAGACATCGGAGGCATTGAATTGGGGCCTGCAGTTTTATGGGGTTTTAAGTTATTCAAAAGTTTTTTAACTCCAGGAGTACAAATTTCAATTCGGGGCATAGAAGGGAAGGAGCTGGGTCCTTTGTCTGGCATGGATCCGATGGGTTCTTGAGTGAACACAGAGCTAAATTGATTGTTTAGAATTTTAGCTCTGTCAGAGGCATCGCTGAAAGTATCTTCCTGGCTGCGCAATGGGGCAACACCCGCCGAGTCCTTTCGCATGTTTTTAATGAAGGACCAGAATTTCTTTTGTTTCCATTTTCTTTCAGAGTTGTTATCTTCTTCCGAATAGTCTATAATATTTTCGATATACTGCCAGTATGCCTGTCTCTTTTCTTTTTGTAAACTGTGCAGAATATTATCGCATATCATCACCATCAGGCTACTTGACCTGGATAATTAGGCCTACTTGAATAAGCCGCATCTTGGCGTATCCCTTTTATTTAAAATTAGGCCTATGTTATCTAGGTTTACTCCTATCTTCATAGGCTTTGGGGTTTTTTAACGATTTTTTTCAAAACATTACCGGCTCCTTATTGAGATTGTTTGACAGTGTCTTCTTAGTAGATAGCCTTACATTCCAGGGATAGGATGACCAGCCCAGCAAATTCACTTGAGATGTTGGCCCAATGTTGGTTTATCGTTGGCCCACGTCTACGACGCTGACCCATGCTTGCTGGGAATGCACAGAAACAAAATCCTGAGAATTTATTTCAAACTTTGATAGAGCACAGTATGCCTAGGTCACAGTAGCTTATTCGGACTTGCGAAACTTGGATAGCACAAAATCATAATTCGCGACACTAAGGGAGTCCCAGCAAACACGTTGGGCCGACGTTGTATATGTCATACAAATGTTTTGTGTTTGTTGGGGTGCTCACTCTGAAAATGTAATAATTTTCTTCTAAAAGGTAATTATGTAACTTAACATATGGGGGGCCACGTATTAATCAATGCAAGAAAATAAAATATTAATATCGATAATAAATAGGTCTACATTTGTCACATCTATACACAGAAAAAATGTACCATAAAAATAAATGTAAGCTCCCATAAATCTGGCAATTTCTAGCATGGCGCTGCGGCATGCTGAACTGTTGATCGCCGGCCATATGCTGCCATTTGTGTCCATGCATGCTATTCCAATATTTAGAAGCCGCTGTTAAATTATTGCGACATCGCATTCAAACCACCCATATAATACCATTTCAAACACATAAATGGTCGACTGTAAACCCCCCCCCCTCATTTGTTTTAGTCTGGATGCGGCCCTGCGGCCATTCACTATCATACTTAATGACGGCTGGTACTACCTCATTCTTATCGATGGCGATGTTTACATAACTAATTGATCATGATTATTTATAAATCTTTTTTTTGTGAGGGGAGGGGTGTTGAGAATGGATGACTGACTGTGTTGTGTTGAGGATTAGCTATCCTTCATTCTAATAATAACCAGAGCTGTTAATTACCTCAGGTTTAATTCCTGTTTGTTAAACCAGGATTTAATTTCTCATCACTACTTTTTTTTAGACAAGGTCCTATGTCCATTTACCTCTCACAGCATAATCATTGATTATAAAAGATTTAGCAGGCGGAATAGCAACGAATATAGTTGTCACACAAGGCGAACACGTGGCTCACGAAAACGTAAAAATATATTTGCAAAAAATCTATATTTGAAACTGTGATGGATCATTTACTGCAGGGCAAGCAGTAGGGGCCTAGGTCTACCAGTCATCCACAATAGGCCGTAATTAGGGGTAGAAATATATTGGTCTGTTTTGTGATTTTTCGTTTTGTGTGCCTCTGAGCGATAATAAACAAATTTAATTAGTTTTCATGTCAATCTTCAATGTACGATTTTGTGTGGTCACTCATATGTAACACTATGTTGAAGTTGAAGCAATATTGCGTCCATGAAGTAATTTAAGCCCTGTTTAATTTGTCGTTATTTGAAATAGAATTAAACAATAAGTAGGTCGGATAATTCAGATAACGGTGGGAGCGTCACCACGATGATAGTATCTGGACCAGATAACTAATTTACATGTGGCGTGTCCTCATCACCCGAAGATAACCCTACTTCACCTAAAATAGACCACAAACAAGCCAATGTCTAGCTGTGTCGAATTATTACAATTTCACAAATTATATAATTATTCTCTAGGGACAGTCAACAGTTAAAAGTAATTTCAATTTAATTTACCTGTCATTTCTAGCTGTGTCAAATTATTACAATTTTTTGTTACAAAAGTAAAATTTCTAAATACAGTCAACAGTTGAAAATAATTTAAATTTAATTTACCCGTGAGATAAATCAATTCATCCGCATGACTTTAATTTCCACATCAGAGAAATCAATTTACTCGTAGGGCAATAAATCATTTCACATGCAAATAAATCAATTTGCCCACGGGAAAAAATAATTCACTCGTGGGATAAGTCAATTCACCCCTTTGCGACTTTACGTAACATTGATTCTGGTTGGTTTAAATTAATATATTTCACCCATAGGCCTCCGTGAATTGATTTGAAACATCAATATTTGCAACTCTGTGGTCTCAAATTAAACAAATATGAGTAATTTTCATCTACTTGAAGTTGTGGGTCGCGGTAGCGAGACACACCGTCAAATGAATGAAAAATTTAATTAATTATTTTACCGGTATACGGTTTAATTTCCGTGGGAAGGTGGTTATATTTCCTTTCTCGAAACTTGGGAGTAATAAAGTAATAGTGTATACGTTGAAACATAGAAGCATAATTGTTTTCATAAAATTCAATAGCGCCTAAATCCTCGGCGATTCGAGCTCAGAGGCACGACAATCGGTAATCAAACTCATTTTCATATACCGTTTGCAGCTGTCCCCACCTGCAAAAAATATAACTATAAAATACAACTATAATCGTTTTTTTCAATTTTCAATTTTCAAGATAATTAGCGTTTTGGATTTAGGATTTTATTTTAACTTTCATTCCCATTAGAAAAATTACGTTGAGATTATCTTAATTTTAATATATTTATGGGGATATGTTCCATGTCACATACGTCACTAGCAGGTCAAGGATTAAACTGATAACGATGACTTACCAAGAATAACAGAAATAAACCAGGCCAAGGATTGCTGCTATATCTCAAGCTAGCTACGCGCGGCGCAGTAGTCAAGACGTTCGGCCACTGTTCCTTTAGTATTGGTTCAGCGTCGTAGACAATGGTCCAGCATTACAACTACATGGGGCCGATGGATGGTTTCTGGTGTAATATTTCAGATATGGGCCAAGAAATAGGTTTAGGGCTCATGATATTTTTTAAAAAGGTATTTTTTGCTCTATTGGGTCACGAGCCAGAACCGTCTATTCATGTTAAAATAATTATACATTTATCACCAGCCCTTTATGTTATGATATAGCTCCATATTACATTTAAACAATGTTACGTGAGTATAAAGGTCTCGAGTAATATCCGGAACCAAATGAACTTTGAATTTAAAATAATGTCTACGCTAGGATTATCATGGTCAATCTCTGCAATAAAATATGTACATTTCGCTAGGACAATCAGCCGATGTTCTAAAAACAAAATGTTCAACGAAAGGTCAAAACGTACTGAAAGATAATGCAGTTTTTATTAAATGAATTTCATTCAAATAAGTGATGTTAAATGATCATACATCCAGCAAGGGAACATAAAGGGTTTAAACCTTTATATGTTAGTGACGCATATGTGCAATACCTCAGTTTTAACTATTAGCGAAGCAGATTCTGTTTGGTACCGGTACAGTATTTGTAGAATTGTAAAACGTTAAACAATTTGCAAATGTGACATATTTTTGGTATATTACCATATTCCAGGAATATGTCAAACCTAAATAATGTGTTATTTTGTGTCGTATATCTGGTTTATATATATGCCAGAAATATGTCAGATTTAAACAATTTGCTATTCTGACATATTCTGGTTTATATATCTATGCCCAATGCCAGAAATATGTCAGATTTAAACACTGTGCTGATGTGACATTTTCCCGGCATATGCCAGAAATATGTCACATTAGCAAATTGTTTAAGTCTGACAATGAACTATTTGAATATAGAATAGTATCCAAACGCAGCTTTGTTTCTGCAGAGTGAGCCGATATGGATAATAAGGGGGTGGGGTGGAAAATATGAATAGATAGGGGGTTCAAGGCTCCATAAGGGGGGTGCATGGTAGGATAGGTGGATGTTCAAGGCCCCACATGGTGCTTCACACTGCCCATAAATACCTGAGAATAAAGTCAACATATGCTAAACACCTGAATTTTCTCACGACCATGTTATATATAAAGTTATTTTTTTCATTTCTCTTCATTCCTCAGGTTTTATACGGGTACAGAAATCTGCAATACTCCACACAGTAAGTTAGAAAAACTCTGCTCTGCAAATACTGACAACAGTAGCTGCTTATTCTAAAAGTAAACTGCTGCTTGCCATTACATGACATAGTAGACCACTATAACCTCCAGTAAATCAGAATGGGTAAAAGTAATCATAACCTGCAGAAAGTGATGTAACACCGTACAGTATTCACTCTGTCACACTGTTGTAGGCTATGATTTTATTTCACTGTCATATTGTTGTCTCTTATATTGTATCTTTTCAGCAATATTCCCGCTATTCTTGTGACTGCTATTATTATAGCTATGATATTGTTGTTTAAATCAAGGTTGTTTGTTGCCTTATAGTCATGTTGTTTACAGTCATGTTGACATTGTTGGTTGCTGCTTAACTACTGAAAGTACAGCCACATGTTTACAGTCATGTTGTTGGTTGTTTACAGCCATGTTGTGTGTTGTTTACAGCCATGTTGTTTGGAGCGATGTTGTTTGTTGTTCACATCCATGTTGCTTGTTGTTTACAGCAATGTTGTTTGTTGGCTACAGCCATGTTGTTTGTTGTTCACATCCATGTTGTTTGTTGTTTACAGCCATGTTCTTTAGAGCCATGTCGTTTGTAGTTTACAGCCATGTTATTTGTTGTTGACGGCCATTTTGTTTGTTGCTTACAGCCATGTTGCTTGTTGTTTACAGCCATGTTGTTTGTTGTTTACAGTCATGTTTTTTTTTGTTTATTGTCATGTTCGTTGTTTGTTGTTTACAGCCATGTTGTTTGTTGTTTACATCCATGGTCTCTATTCTTTCCAGCCATGTTGTTCGCCACCATCTTGATGTCTCTGACCGCCATGACCTTGAGTCAGTCTCCATACATAGACTACCTGACCTGCTCGTGGCAGTACGCAGCAGAGGGCAGTGATGCGCAATGTGAGTCCGGCTACATAGCCATCGGGGCCTGCGGGTCAGAAACATCCAGTGACTGTAATACAAATGCCGCAGGTGTACAATGCTGCCGTATCAAAGGTGGGTACTACTGCCGTGTAAAGTCAAAAGGCAGTATCTGTTTACTTTACAAGATTCTCAGCAAACAGAAAACATTTGTCTAACATTTATACATTCATTGTATAAATGTTATACAAACGTTTTCAACTTTTGTGTTTGATGGGTTGTCGTTCAGGTTTAATCTCAGAATTGCATTATCTGACTACATGTCAAATGTTCTAATTTCTAAAATAGACTTCTCACTTAAATGTCACACATGTGCGGGGAAATAACTTTTGAATCAATCTATATATTGGCGGTTCTCGATAGTTGCGTCGAACAAATGACCATTTTTTTAACTCAAAATATTAACCTACCGGTATTTACTTAACAATTTATGTATATAAATCAATGATAATTAGTCACAGAAATAAATTTGAAAGCAGAAAATGGAGGATAAGGGTGACTATACAATTTAAGGGATCTTTATTTTTGAAGATTTTTTTTTATATATATACTAGATCAGATATTTGGGGTAGGGTCTATGTGATACACATTTAAAATATCAGAGCTTAAT
The DNA here is from genome assembly GCA_964017125.1 of Flabesymbios commensalis. NCBI lineage: Eukaryota > Metazoa > Annelida > Polychaeta > Terebellida > Flabelligeridae > Flabesymbios > Flabesymbios commensalis. The sequence goes on from OZ024909.1 coordinate 80,431,296, forward strand.
CTCAAACACATTTTGAAAAAACAGTGTTTTTGTGAAGGACCGTAAAAATAAAATGTCAACTCAGAAATAAATTATATATATATATTTAATAATTTTCAAATCTTAAAGATCATAAATTGCTTTGTATGATAGTTTAGTGATATGTTAGTACTTATAACACTTATTGAAATAAAAATGGCTAAGATAGAACAGAGATTTTATTGTGAAATTATGCAGTTGCTTAGTTGACATTATTGTTTCTCAGTTGACAAGACATCTACGAGATCTCTCAACACTTAAGCCCCATTTTCTCAAAAAAAATTGGTTCATCATTATAAAGACAAAAAAGAAATGGGAACATAATATGACTAATGTTAAAATGTATTTCGAAGGCCATTGTACAGTACATAAATGCCAATATAATGAGGGAAATTTTTTTTCTGAAATTTAACTAAGTGTTATTTGTAGTTTTATGTGAACAACTTCTCAAATACTCTCTCACTCTAATTTAATCAAAAGCAGCTTCTTTTTACCTGCATTTTACATTGACGGAGTTAAAGTTCTAGTTTTAATTACAATAATGAGACGGAAAGCATAATTCAGTAAACTCAGCAACGTTTTTTTTACTGTTGAAAAAAATGTCTACATAAGCGAATACTCTCTCAATCCAAATTAATTAAAAACAACTTTTTTAATTGCATTTAACATTTATAGAGATACGTTTTAGTTATAATTACATTAGTGAGATTGAAAGCTAAATTTAGTCAACTCATGAACGTTTCTGAGTTGACTGGTCAACTCATAAACGTTGCTGAGTTGATCGAAATAATAATGTTGCTGAGTTGAATACGGACAACATGAAACTATTTTTAATGTGTTTAAAATAGATGTAGGCCATCATTGCCCACCGATGCGGTAGGGGGATGGCCAGCATTATCAAGCACTTTGTTCAGTTTACCATGTTTTCAATGATTTTTTTGCTAAATTATGAGCGTTTCTGAGTTGACACAGAAATTTCAGAATGTTTCAAGGGTGGTTGTTTGGGCCCACCTCAAAATATTGGGACTTTGCAGCTGTCTCTGCGTATATCAAATTAATTGAATGGTATCACATTTAAGGAGTTTTGATAACGGTGGCGTTGCTGAGTTGACCGGTTGATGTGAGACAACTGAAAAGCCTCAGTAAATGTATCCTTGGCAACTTTTTATATTGAGTTCATGTCTATTTATGAATAAATTCCGTTGTACATAACGATTGCGCTACAAAATATCTCGGGGTTAAGTTATTTCCAAGTGATCTTCCATGTTAAAACAGTCTATGTTTCAGGTCGCTCATTTTACCATATTATCATCCTCTATAAAAATACCTTTTTCTTTGTGTTCCATATTCTTTTGTGTACAATTATGTAGAACACATAAAAAATAATTGGTGTCCTGTGATAAAAAATAGTTCTGGGTATGGTTTAAAATGTCCCATTTATTGGCATCAAATAATGCATCCAAAAACAGTTAAAGTTGTCATGACTAATACGTTAAATGATCATATTTTCATACAAAAAGCAGACACATAAAATCGGGAAAAAATGTTTATTAAAAATAAACATCAACATAAACAACTACAAATAAAAAGGGCTTCACTTCAAATGTTGTTAATGTGGTTGTAACAAAGTGAAGCCCTAAGACCAAAATAGGCATACATTTACTTGACAGTCGATTAACAGGATTAACCAGTGAATATTTATACATATCTCTAGTTGATCTAATCTACTGTCTCTAATTGATCAAATTTACTATGAATATTTATACATGTCTGTAATAATTGATCTAATCTGCTATGAATATTTATACATGTCTCTGATTGATCTAATCTACTAATTAAATGTGAACTTTGACTCTTGTAGCCTATCATTACAAAGAAATTACATTAAATATTATTAGCAAAAACTATAAATACCAATCTAGTAATTGTTCACACAAAACAAAAGCTGTGAATAACAATCTACTAATAGTTCACATTAATATAATAAAGTGAACTTTGACTCTTGTTTCATTGGATACAAATTACATAATATTGACAAAATCTATCAATAACATTATTAAACAAGATTACCTGTTGTTGAGGAGGGTATGAAAACGGTCAGAAGAAAAATGAACAATGAACAAAAAACTCGCTGCGGATGGAAGCGAGAGGAGGTGTGATTTTCTTGATGGACATAGATTACAAATCAACCAAAAACCAAACCAACCACAAATTGCATATCTTGGAATTCGCCTGAGATTGAAAGTCCATTTTTGCCGATAAATTGAGCTTTTACATTTGATGAAAAAAAAAGTTTGTTTAGAATTTAAAAGTATAAAAATATGTACAATTATGTAGGACCCTATAAAGAAATATCATTTGTGTCTATTTCAAACAAACAACCCATTTTTGAAGCACCTTTTGAGTATGTATAGCAAATGTAATGTTTATTTTTCACTCAAACTCTCTTGTTTTATGGAAAAACAAAGGTTAAAACCGATTATGACGAATTAGAACTCCATGGTTGAATATCTCTTTTTAGATGATGACAAACAGGCTCAGTGCAGCTGGGAAGGTGGTGTAGACGGAGAGCAGATTGCGTGTCCTGGTGAAAAGTTAGCTCATGGAATCTGTGGATCCGGGTCGTCTAACGGTACATGCCGGGCCAGTGCCGACTACTCCATACAATGCTGTGGTACGTACATGTACCTATACCCTGGGTCATATTCATTTTGTTAATTCTGTAGCGCATGCTTTTCGTCCATTTCCCCGGCAATTATGATTCAATTTCCATGAAATTTAGCACAGGCAAATTTCAAGTCATGGCCTAACGTCGGTGAAAATTTCGCAAAATTATATTTAATATTGCAAAAATTAGTCCATTTGACATGTAATAAAATTCTAGAATTAGTTTAATGGGTTTAAAGAGGGACGTCAGAATTTACTACATGTCAAATGGTCTAACTTTTGAAATACTGAATACAATTTTACGAATTTTTTCAGGGAATTTTAGGATTTTGTTGAAAAATGATTTTTACAATATTTCATGAAAATCGGTTGATAATTGATGGAGAAAGCATCGAAAAACATGCGCTACTGTGCTGTGGTAGGTAGATAATACATCTAACGCTACATGCCGCGCCGGTGGCGACTACTCCATATAATGCCGTGGTACGTACATAATACATTTAACGCCACATGCCCTGCCAGTGCCGACTACTCCATACAATGCTGTGGTACATAATACATCTAACGGTACATGTCATGCCAGTGTCGACTACTCCATACAATGCTGTGGTACGTACATTATACATCTAAGGGTACATGCCATGCCAGTGCCGACTACTCCATACAATGCTGTGGTACATAATACATCTAACGGTACATGCCATGCCAGTGCCGACTACTCCATACAATGCTGTGGTACATAATACATCTAACGCCACATGCCATGCCAGTGCCGACTACTCCATACAATGCTGTGATACATAATACATCTAACGGTACATGTCATGCCAGTGTCGACTACTCCATACAATGCGGTGGTACATACATAATACATCTAACGGTACATGCCATGCCAGTGCCGACTACTCCATACAATGCGGTGGTACATACATAATACATCTAACGGTACATGCCATGCCAGTGTCGACTACTCCATACTATGTTGTGGTACGTACATAATACACCTAACGGTACATGCCATGCCAGTGTCGACTACTCCATACAATGTTGTGGTACGTACATAATACAGTTGATCGGGTTAATGATACATGCCATGCCAGTACCGAATACTCCATATAATGCTGTGGTATATGGCCTACGTACACATAACAGTTCATCAGGTTAGGATCCAACAGAGAATCATAGACTGATAGAGAATACTATACCGATTTACCGGGTGCTTATTTTCAGCTGAGCGTTGTCTTCTACAGTGAACAGCTTTTGTGGGTCCCCCCTGATTTTGTATAAATTATTTCTGTAAAATATACTATAATCCGCCCAAAATACACATTATACTTTATTAAAAATAAGAAAAAGTATATTTATTAAATCAGCCTCCACAACAATCCAATTAGGAACACAGTTTAGAGAATAAGGGGATGAATTATTTCCAACAGTCAACGAATTTCAACCTTGATTTTAAACCTTTATCCTGCTAAGGTATTTAATTTCAATTTTCAACCACTTGAAGTTGTCCTCAAGTATTTGAAAATCACTCATATTTGTTTAATTTGAGACAACAAATTACAAATCAGTTTTCTCGATGTTTAAACAGTAAGTTAATTCCCAACAATAGTGATTTAATCGGCAAATAAAACGGATTAAAAACGTCTATTGTCGTGATTAGCAGGCAATGGTTTACTATATGTATCAATACGTAAAATACACCAACGGCTGGGGTAATGAGCCACAGGAGGCGCATGGTGTAGGTAAGACGTTGAAACTTTTGATAAGCCTGAGGTAAAGTATGTGGTGAGATAGTTTAATTGACCTGTAAAATAAGATGCTGGCCTAAGTTTGGTTTACTGATGGCCCTCTGTCTACGACGTTGGCCCAACAGTAAACCAACGTTGGTCCAACGTCTCCTGTTTGCTGGATATTCTCGTCATGATTTATTTTAACCATCACCCTGTATCTTTTCACGCAAGTTCCAAACAAAAATGTACCGAAAATAATGTAATAATAATAAGATATTTCAGACATTACTAGTACTAATTTTCATAAATACATTTTGTGGTAAATTCTCGGTTAATACATAAATAAATTTAGGATATTTGCATATTTCATCAATGTAAATAACATGTGTGAATCTAATGCATACTAACTGAAAATGCTGCAAGGAATGTTTTGTAATATATGTACTTTAAAATGTAGGCAAATAGTAAATGGAAAAAATATAGAAATGACACGAGGTCATCGGGCGTAGATGTTTAGTTAAATTGTTTTTTATTTACTTAATCAATTATTTTCTCTTTTAGAATCTTCAGTGGAAGCGATTAAATCCCTGAACTGTGAGTGGTTGTATGGGGACAGTGGCGAGAACGTGAGCTGTGATGTGAACAGAGTTCTTTCTGGACAATGTGGGTCCAACATGGGTGAATGTAATGGCCAGGCTCATGGAGTGTACTGCTGTGATATTGTGCAGAGAGACCTCACTACTACCCCTGCCTTCTAGCGACTCTCAAGGAATCAAGTATTTATAATAATAGTAAAAATAAAAATGTATATATTCTTCTACTTAGTTTTTATGTTTTAGATTATTAGAATTCAATTGAATGAGGTTATTTTATATACAAATAAAAAAATAATGTTATTAGTTTAGTAGGCCTACGTACCAGCCCATGAAATTTATCAGTCGTTTCAGATTATGTTGTACCGGCAGGCCTACTAATATACTGCTCAGAAATTAGGAAGATGGGATTTATAAGACAAAAAATATTGATCCGAGAATGATGATCAATATTTATTCTTTAGCTTTTCTCTTGATAAAAATCATCAAACTTTTCACTTGATAAAAAAAGGTTAATATTATATGTTACACAAGTATACCTTGCGTGAATCAATAAATGCTCCGCTCTGCTAAGTCAACAGATGGAATGGGGGCCTCTGCCAGAAAATGTGGCTTTAATTTGAAGATGTTTGATACATCCACACCTGGCTTAAAAGCATAGGCCTACAATGTTTGAGGGACAATTCGCGACTGCTATCATATGGATAGATGAAGTCGATCTAATTATAGGATCTCGCCCTCCATTATGTTCCCGGCTAGAACGCAGAATGCATTTGGAACGCAAGATATGCCTACATTATCATTAAAGGGTAAAATAGCTGAAATATTTTTCGTCATATGTTTTAAAATTTCTCTCACAAAATAAATAACTGATATAATGTTTCAAATCAGTTGCCTACCATCAACTGACTGTCTAATAGTGTAGGCCTACAATCAATTTGCGACGCTGAAAAAACGTTTGCACGCAACTTCTGATAAGTTTTTAAGGTCACGTTAGGAATCGTTCTGCTATCAGCAGACTCCTTGATATCACGCATATGTGCTATGAGTATACGACCCCCCTCCTCCCTGGCCAACTCAGACAACCCAGACATGTTGACCTGAGTGTGACTTTCTACACTGCAGACAGTAAACCGGTGACGTCATAATGAATATTCATGTTGCTCGCACCGCTCCTTTTCGTACAGCTGCATCACACACCTGTTATCAAGGTCAGACCAGTGGTCTGACTGTCAGACCTGATGCGGCAAGAAATGTCCGACAGGCATCCCGTCTAGCCCGTAACACATTTTGGAATGTGAATTTTGTTGACTAATGGGTCTTCAACACCACACGATCAATGCCAAACCACTCAGTCAGTCTTTCA